>OV816031.1:93249666-93849666 GCA_929113105.1 Agrypnus murinus | reverse complement strand
TCAAAAAACTGGAAATTTCCTTGTCATAATAATAAGAATTCTGCTGTAATTTTATTTTAATGAAGTGATAGCAATGTAAACCTTGAAATAAATCATTGTATAAAATGGGAACAACATTTTAATTGGATGTACATTTACGTAATTATTACTACAAAAACGTATTTTAGATATTTTATTGTGTTTATTATTTTTTTATAAATTGTTCAAAAATTTTCAATAAATTTAGAGATGGTTTATAACTTGCTTTTATCAAACGATGCTCTACTAAAATTTAAAATACGAAATCGTGCAAAAACTTTAAACTTCTGACAGAAATTAATAAATAAATTATTAAAAAAATAAATATTTAACTTTCATTAAAATTTTATCGGAGATACATTTTAATTATTTTTTTAATTTTTAACAAAATTTTTAGTAATTTTGACCGACGTTTTTAGAAGAGTACATATAAAATTATAAACGCGTTTATGGTTGTATCATTATTAACTTCAAGTGCCAGCTTTGAAATTTGAGAACCAGACAAAATAAAAATTTGTTAGTAAAGTACGCGTTTGTTTATGCTGCATAATACTAAGAATAAAAATTTGAACTTGAAATAAATGCAATGTCTAATAACAGCTTTAAAATAAATATTATTTATAAGAGAATATCTGAGTATCTTATGTGATTTTTAAAGAAAACATTTGATTTCCTAATAAGGTAAGTTAATTGGATTAAAGGGCGATTTTTATTAGTGTACGTCGAATTTTATGTCATTTATGTAATCCTTTAGAAAAACTTCACCTACTCCAAAACTTCTTTTGTTAATTAGCTGCGTTCTCGGAATTATTATCTAGCTGACTGACCTCATGAAATTGTATTGTAAACAAAACAGGGTCAGGTTGCAGGCTGAGGGATCAGTAACGTAAACATAACACAACTTATTCAACAAACAAACTGAACTTAGTAATTCTTCTTTATTAGAAGTGTTAGATATTTAGTTTTTGTATCCATTGTATCTAGTTACCTATTTTCTCTATTTATCCTTAGCAACGTGTTTGTTTATCAATCTTATCTACTTTTGATAATGACATTTAATGTCGAAACAATTGTAAAGTTAAGAATTTATATTAAAACTTGTAAAATTTTAATCAATCTATTGATTTTTATTATATTTTATAACACAACTTGTTTTAAAGAATGCAACAAACCATACTGTACTAAAAACATTATAACCATCTTTAGTATTTGCATTGTTTTCGAAAACTACGCTTCTGAGAAGAAAATGTTAGAGGGATTTTTTTCGTCTTATCGATATCTATGTTAACTACTTGCCGCGTTTGTTCTGCATCTTGTTAGGCACCCTGTATACGCAAGAGATTAGTTTTCAATAACGAGGCATTAGCCAAGTGATTGTTTCTAAATGTCAATTTTTCATGTATAGTAATATAACAAGATTGACAGTTTACCAAGAAAATCTTTTAATTGAAGTTGAAAATAACCGTGCAGTGATTGCTTGGATATTGAAAGTCCGGCGTGACATGGCGCGGCGACATAGATGGGCACATTAGTGGTCGCGGCCGATATCACCATCGACATTGGGATGGTAATTCCTCTCTAGTTTTGTGTTTGTGAATTCAAAAGAGATATGGTTTTGTGGGACGTGAGTACATGACGGTGTTTACACCTGGTTCTTCAAAATTCCGCTGAAGAGAGACCGATGCGGGAAGCATTTGTTTCAGGTCACTATGACGACTTTTTCCTACTATTTTTTCCTGTTTCCTGTGGTATTTTCCATTCTGGTCTCAACACCGCAACAAGTTATCGCCAATGATGAATATCAACTGATCGTCCTCGCCCCCAAGGCTAAATGAACTGTTAAATGTAATATTTATGCTAGAATTAACTTTGATTTGTGAAAATGGGAAATCTTCATCTTATTAACAAAATTTACGACTAAAGTATCAGACTTTTTACTTCTTCCACGTGTAGAACTGGAAAACACATAACACTATTAAGAACACTAATAAATTCATAAAAACTTGTTTTTCTAATGAATGGCTGTAAAAGAATCTTTAAATGCGTATACGCGGTCAGAGTGATCTTTGAAGAGAACGTTGAATAGTCCGTATCCTTCACGGTAGAGACCTCGATCCTTGACTCTAAATTAAACGGACTATAAACTACGTGACCCGAACATAGTAAACAATTTCTTACACGTTGCTTGTTTTCATACAAACTAATAAATTTTAATTAATTAATTAATTTGGGCTATCATTAGTGTACTTCTTGCTTCTGCGTTCTGTTATAAGATCGATTTGTTAGTACATTTATTTATTAGTGCATTGTAGGAAAATGATTTGTTTTAAGAGATAAGAAGAATTTACATTTTCTGGAATCTGCACCTTTGGGAGTCCCCGCGAGATCCTTTACTAAAAACTGAATATGTTGACTGGTACAACAAGTGGTTACATAATACCTACTGCTTTTCATTTCAAGTTCACGTATTCATACTGCGAGTCATTTCACGTGCACTCAAAAAATAAATTAATTTATCTCAACCTTGTAGATTTTATCTCTTATAGTCTATACTGGTTTATACCTAAAATGAATATTTTTTAGAAATTGAATTCCAATGTGTGAACAAAGGAAAGATAGTAGCGAGTAGCTATACGTCTGAAAAAGATTCTCCAAGTAACCTTTTTGCTAACCGTTTGTAATTCTGACATGTTATTTTGTTCTGTGCTGATAATGAACTAAAATTATACTATACAAATTTATGGGGAATTGGAATCTTTCAGGTCTATTCAGCCATACTTTACCATTTAAATTATCCCACAAGAGAAGATCTCAGTGGAGTTAAATCCGATGATTTAGCAGGCTATTCAAGAAGAAGTTCTAAGAAGAGTCCTAAGACAAGGACATCCGAATTTCTTCTCAAAACTAGAAAAATAAAAAATATAAGCCTCAGAAATGGACAAGATTTATGGACACGGCAGGCGAGGTATAAAGTACAAAGAAACATAAAATATTTCAACCCTAACCGGAATGTAATAACTGAAGTGATAAAAGTAATACTTCAAATATAGGGAATGGCAAAAATAAAGAAGACGGAAAACGGAAGGACGGTACTGGACAGAGGATATACACTCAGGTATGCAGGAGCCCATGTAGAACGCAGAGCAACGGATGGAGTAGGCACAATAGCTAGCAACGAAATGAAAACAAAGATTATAAACTGAGAAGCAATCTGTAGATCGTAGTGGATCTACAGAGAAAATAGAGGTAGTTTAAATTTATGCCCCAAGAGAAAACGTTAATGTAAATGACAGAGATCCGTTCTATGAACGGACGGACCGGCCTTTTACGCGCGACCGTTTCGGCGCGGGACACTTCGGCGCAAGGACACTTCGGCGCAAGGACACTTCGGCGCAGGCCACTTAGGCACAGGGACACTTTGGCACGAAAACATTTAACAGGTAATAAATAAAGTATGATCGATGACATACAGTATTCGATATATACGGTATGATGATAAAGAATGAATATTTTACTGCCAGGGGCTTCTTATCAATTATTGCGCCAGCATTCTTTTATATTAGTGTACTTAGTGCTGTTTAATTGGCAAGTAAATATTCTTTGGCATCTGACAATGAATGTCGCCAAAGGACAGTGTCCATGAAGGGTGGGACCTATTCATATCCAACATAATGGATAATCCAGAACTTACTTGTTATTGTTATTGTTGTTATTTACAATAAAAAAAAGATAGTTGTCACTTTATATTTTTCACTATATAGAATGGGTATTTTATTAAATTTTATATTTCAGGCCTGTAGTTGCAAAACTAAACCATTGCTACTACTTTTCTTATTTTGAGTTTTTTGCATTAAGGTATTTTAAATAGCCATTAAGTTCTGTACAAGTCTTCAATATTATCAAATAATTTTGGTATCTCGGAATGACTTCTGTTCTAAAACCGGAATGATTGTTGAATACTATATGATACTATGTAAATTTTTGGAGATTTTGCAATGAATGAGTTATGCATCTACACTACGGGCACTTACTGCAAATCAGGGGTGTTTTTGTCCTGTAATTAAGTAGTAATTAGTGTGGATCCAGAAATTTAAATTGGTGACTATATCAAATGCCTGGTCCAGTATATTTTTACAATAGGGTCAAAATTCGTGAAGTGGACCACGTATTCATTTATCAGTGGTATATTCAACGTTAACATGAATTTTCCTGGCATTTAATGGTAGTATCCCGCTCCTTAATTTATTGATTTTATAAAATTTTTGATTTTCTAAAAGTTATTAACAATAACATATTGCGCAACGATCTAAGAAAAATTTATTTTTCTAAGCTACTAAAATATTAAAATCAAAATTCTTCGGTAAATCTCTGCATAAGGGAATCACTTGTAAGAAGAATTTAATTTGTTTATTATAAATACTTTAGTGTTTATAAATAATTCCATGTTCGATCAAAAATATTTACTTCTTCTTAATTTTTTAATGTTTTAGTAGTTTAGAAAATTGAGTTCTAAAATGGTTGCGCAAAAAATGTTATAATAATAATAATAATAATTGATTATTGTTAACAACGTTTAAAAAAAATCAAAAATTTTATAAAATTAATAAATTAAGGTTCAGGTTACTACCATTAAATGACATAGCTAAATTTACGCAGCTACTGATGCTCCCAACAACCATCACTCACTACTTCAGGAGTTGTTGTTTAGCTTCCATACAAAGGGGTTCCCAAGATTCCTCACAATTGCTTAGGTGCTTTCTATCTTAGTTACATCCTTCAGTGCTTGTAACGGTATATTTTTATCAGTCCTGAATAAATGTAGTTTTGTCTACATATTTACTAAAAATCTTAAGTCCGGTTCTGCAAATTTGTGTTCTTCTTAAAATATAAACTTGTGTCAGCATTTGTTACAAATAATCCTATAAAAATTATTTTAAAAAGGTTGTCATTCAAATCTTCTTAGAATTATAAAAAACATTTGGGCAATAAATTCTTTCTTTCTGTATTTTATTTATGCACGTGTATATTGGCTTAAATAGCTTCTTTGTTAAAATCCTGGAAACTATTAAATATGGTTCGTGATAAACCTAATTTTGTTCAGTTCCCATAGGTATTGTAGTTTGGCGTTCCGTAAAAATATTATAAGATAAACCACCTTTACCTAATTTTATGTTTGCTACGTGTTAAAAATCTCTTTTGGTTAATTACATATGCGCTTAAAAACAACTTGATGTGTTTGTTAGATTTATTAAGATAACATCTGTGTGCACTATTTGTCCGCGGAAACACAAACTGCGTAGTCTCTAGTCTTTTAAGGTCAAGATATAATAGCGGAATCAAGAAAACTTCCTCTATCGACTACACGTGGACTCCACAGTCCTGATTTGTTCAGATCGGAACAGGCGATTTTTTGATTGGTGTATGCAGAATTTCACCCTCCAGATTACTCAGTATATAATAAAATAACCTTCAGTTTTTTAAAAAGAAGACACTGATCTTTAGAGAGTATAGTTGCAGAGAGTCCAGCTAAAGTTTTTTCGCGGCAGCGTACCTCGTGCCTCGGCGGGGTAATATCTTAATCCCGTAAAGAGAATTTAGTAATTTTCCGTTTGAGTATGTTGTGATTACCGTTCAATTTGTTTATTATAAAATAACAAATTAACTATTTAAAGTGCCGTTTAGTTCTTCGAGTCGTTTGAATAAAAATACAGTATTACAGTATCGTTTAAATAAGGTTATTTCGCGAGTCTTCATTTATCGAATAGTTTAGTTGCCGGACATTTGTCATTAGAATTCAGTGTTAATTCCCATGTATAAGAAAAGGGGATTTTAATAACGATACACTGATCTTTTTGAATTAATGGAAACATAACAAATAAAGAATAAGTATTTGTTATATAATAATTTCCACAATTATTTTGAGCAACATTCGAGTGATTTCGAGTATCGTTCCAGTAAGAAGAATAATAAAGAATTTATTATGAAAGGCAGTTATTGCAAACAATTATGTTAAAGTTTGATGAATCTCGTTAATAACATTTAGTTCAAAATCCAGAAGACTTCTTCCCGCATCGTTGCAGTTCGGCAGTTTGTTATTGTAGCTTTGTTTAGAGCTTTTATGGTGTTTTGAGTGTCAGGCGTTTGAATCCTTCAATTTGTGAAAGGGATTTTTTTATGAACACTAATTTGGACGATGAAAAACTGTTAAGGTATTGAATTTTCTTAATATAATATTGTTTGTATAATATTTAGTCATTTGGGATCCCGAAATTTTACTCACTTTAACGAATAATGATTATTTTGATTTGATGTGTTTTGATTTTGAATTTGCTAACTTTTATTAATGTGTAACTATTTTGATGTGCATTTTATGTACCATTTTTTTGTTTTTAATGTACTGATTTCAAATTTACTTGATTATTTGACATAGTTTGGCTAAACGGACTGCTGATGATTTTTGTTTTCTTTGGCTAATCAAGATTTTTTATAGTTTAATAAATGTTTTATTAATTAACGTCAAAATTATTAAGGAGGTTAGTTCCTTAGCTGATAACCTTCAATTTTTCCAATTCTTATTCATGTTTTTATGAAAAACATCCTCAGCTTTGGTGGCGCCCAACATATTATTATTTATTCCTGACTCCATTATTTAATTAGAAGCTTTTAGGGTTAACACCTGCGACCTGAAATTTAAATTTGTAAAGACAAGATCTCAAACCGGCAATTTTGAGCATTTTATATACAGTAAGTATCGTATTTTGTGTCCTAAATTCATTTATGCAATGTGAACTTTTTGTTTGAAAGTTTAAGCTTTGTTCATTTAGTTTGGTTAATAAACGAGCAATGTCGCCCAATCGCGGGGCCTTTTTTTATTATTGTTTATTTTATCGTACAGAAAAAAGTAGCGTTTCATGCTTCCTTCACAACCTATGTTCATTTTTAGACGAAGGATTCTTAGGAGTAATAGGCGCATTCTTAAAAAGTTTCCATTTAAGCATTGATGGGCATCGTTAACAGAGATGGTTTTACCAAGTTTCAAAGACCGTATTAACTTCTGAGCGTGGGAGCTGAGGTACAATAAACTGGTCCATTTAAAGATTGATGTAAGCGACAAGATTGATTCAGTCAAATTTGGTTAGAAAATACTAACTCGTGCACTTAGAATTTGAAGAATTCTAACCAAAAATAATTTTCCTATTAGACTGTCCGGTAACCCTTTAAAATTATACGTATACGTTTGAGTATACACTCATTAAAACAATTTGTTTCCAACTTGCTTCCAGCATAATCTCCTTTTAGTATTTAACATTTTGTGTATATGTAGGTATCACACAAACAACATACAAAGAAAGTCTCGGTATTGCGTGCAGCAAAGAAAACGTTTATCTTGCATGCCGGAAAATAGAAAATGGTTAACGATAATGATTAAATTAATCTAATTGAAGTATATAGTTGTTGCTATCTTAATGCAATTACTTGATTGCATTTGCATATTACACTACTATTTTCTGCTTTTTCCGGTATTTTTTACAACCTTGTAATTAAATATGCTAATGTTTACTTACTATTATTGCATGAAGCAAAAATATTGCACATTCTACTATAATGTGTGAATTAATGAAGGAAAATTGAGTCTTTCAACAAACATATAAATCTGGTTGCTTATGTCGTATAAAAGCTTTACAATTATTATAAAGCTGTTGAAAACAAAAATGTTTAGAAATTGTTTAAAAATCTGTTAAAAAATAAAAAATGTTGTAGTTGGTAAGCAAAAAACACATTTTAGAATATGACGCATTTTATAAAATAAGAAGTTACAATGAAAACTTAACCCAAGTCACTTAATATATTTTATAGGCACTTTTAATCACAGAGAAAAAAACGAAGCTATGAACAAGTTATAAAAAACCTTTTGGGGAACTAAGGCAACTTACTTATAACATTGCAATCGAATCATTAATAAAAGCAAAAGCAAATCTTTCATTATATCAATTATTGAAGGGGTATGTGATAAAAAAGGTTTTGTTTCAGATGTCTGAATGTTATCTAGTCGCTACAACTTATTAATTTGTTGTAATATACATGTTAAGATGCAGTACATATAGGATACATACTTGTCTGGAGACCTGCTTATTTCTACCTCTTTACTTGTGAGATCATGGCAGAATTACACAAAAATGAGATGTGGTAAACCATTGTAGGTGTTGCAATGAATATCAGAAACCTTATGTCAAGTGTTGTAATTTACATACATTTTTACGGTTACATGTAATACTAACATTAAAACACAGATTATAAGGCAATGCTATAGGATTAATACTTTACTACATTAAATATGATTATTCTGAGTCATTGTCTTCTGACGTTAAACTTGAACATGCAAAACATAATGTGCGTATTTCAACGTGTTCCTTACACACAAAATTACTACACATTTCACATAAAATGTTTGTTTTTTTTATCTAATTGCCGTGGACAAATGCTGCATCTTCCCCGTTTATTGTTTGGTTGGTTGCCATGCTTGTATTGGAAAAGGAAGTTCCCAAACCCAGCATCTGTAATGACTTAACGAATTGTCCTTGTCCTAGCTTGGGGATTTTGAATTCTTCTTTCTATTTCCGGTTTTACCAGCTCCTCACCTAGTTTTAATAAGAAACGGCGCCTTTCTGTTGCATTCTTGTATGTATTGTCAAGCTCAGAAAATAATACATAAATGCATTAATTCCGGCAAAATCCACAAGATCAAAAATACAGCAAGCGGCCATCTTCTTGTTGATCTTTTTGTCGAGTAGTTCCTGGCCATCTGATCCATTGTCTCTAACGCTAAATTTGGTGGAATTGTAATTTACTATTACTTCCGGTTTCCTATGGTCTTCATTGGAAACGTCAGATGTATTGTGTTGAGTGGACATCATAATGACAGCGTTTCCTTTTTTAGGTACGTAGGATGCTAAAAGTGTACTGTTAGCATATGTGATCACTATAGCCACTTGCAAAGTTAATATTATAGTCCGCCATAATAAATTTGTTGTCAAACTACTTACTTATCACTCAGTCAAACAGTAAATAAGAACGTAAACCAGGGAGCTATACTTATAAGTGATGGCTATTTGTAGGTTTCAGCAGGTTACGAACATGTCACAACTTGCAGAAGCATGAATAACTAATAACTACAAGTGTATGCTACATTACACCAAAATTATATAAAAATCTATATTCGGAATATAATAAATAATGCTGCACAAACCAAGATTTTATTACATACAACCCACCTGGGGCCTAGATTGACCCCAAACGCATATTTCGCGGTATAAATATCTTTTTACAACTATTTAATTACAGAAAATAGTATGATAATGTTCTATAAAGTTAGACAGAAGCATATTTAATGGTTTGAGACAATAGGACCATAATAAACACAAAAAAACATATTTTGCAGCACGTGGGGTAAAAAAAGACCCCAGGTGGGCGAGGAGGGTTAAGCAGATAAAGGATTTGTGGAAATCCTGTTTCTCATAGAAAATAGATAATTTTTCTCATAATTTAACGATTTGGGGATCGTTTATGCATTTTTTTAACTTAATAAAGCTTAGTTTATTTTTAATGTTAAAAAACATTTGGAATAGACAAAATCTGTTGTATTGAAGGTGTATGCGAATGTATAGCAACTTACCTTGTTGAAATATTGTTGAAAAATAAAATTTGTGTTAACGAGATATGTTTAATTTGCAGTCTTATTGAATTTCAAGATTTTAAAACTGTTTGCTAAACTGTTTTACTGGAAATAAGCAGAAGAACATTACATCCATAGGATTTTAATATAAAGGTTGGATCTTGTTGATAGAATCACATAAAAACATGTTTGACATGCTGCACTTTTGTAACGTTCATTTGAATGATGTAATTTGGCTTGTAAATTAAAGTTTTTGCAATCTAAAAACATTCAGATAATATAAGTAATTTAATGTTTAGATTTGTGGAGAAAGGAATGTATAAAAAGGTGTTTTTATCAGATTAAGTCAATTTTTAGTATTAAGGAAATATTGTGTAGTCGACATTAAAATTAAAGACAATTCTAGTTTTGACCTAAGTGTTGTATATCATTAAATTTAGATTTTTTTTTCTATAAGTTTATCTAATTAGTTTGTAAGTCAATAAAAATTTATAAATAATAATTGGGTTTTGATTTTGAAATGTCAAGATTCTTTTGTTTTTTAGAGTTCTTCAAAGAAGTCTTTTGTTTTCTAAAAAAAATAAAAAAGGGAATCCGTACAAAACGTACGGGAATAGTACGTTGTATGTTATTTGTTTTTCTTTTGTGTCAAGGGGTCTCGTTGACTTTTGAGTTTAAAAAACCATTTAAATTACCAAAGCCTTTTGATTATGAAACAGTTTTAGATTTTCTGAGAAATCATTTGTTTATAATTAATAAGTACATCTAGTTGTATCATAAATATTAATAATTAACTTTAGAAGTATATTAATTGTTCTTATACTATTAACTCAAGTGATCCGAGTTTTGTTAAATTTATTTCAAAAAGTTTGTAAATTTCCCAAAGATCATAAAATTCTTATTATTTATTTAAGAAATTTATAATTCAACTTTTATACAAAGTTACAAACTTGTATAGAATGAGTCACATTTTATATGTTTATATTATATAGCGTATATACCGGGGTATTAGTAGAAGGATTTAGTTGGTAAGTTGAAAATTTATTCAGTCTTGAACAGCAGTCAAGCAAAGTTATTCCGTCTTGAACTGTAAAGAAGTAAAGTTCGTTTTGAACAAAAGACCAGTAAAGATGATCCTTACGTATGTACAAGTAGAGCTAAGTATTTTATAATAGTATATTAAAGTATTAGTTTCATAAGACACGTTTATAGCGCACGTGTCGGAGTTTCGGACCCGCGTAGCGGGGAGTTTTCTAATGAGGACAAGTGCGCTAAAACGTGTTATGAAACGAATACTTTATACTATTTTTTCTATTTGCGTTAGTTCGTTATTAAATAATTAAAAAAATTACTTAGTTTTAAATAAAATTTGTTAGGGATATTTTGGTAGCATAGCAGTTGGCAACACTATAAATTATGCAATTTAGTTTTTTACATAACCTTGCTTAACTTTAGGTGATCCGTGCGACGTAGAAATTCCCATTTTTATCTCATACACACAACGCCCGCTAACCAGCAGGACCTCGTTCAAATTTGCCAGGTGTATTATACGTACTGTTGAAAATTATTATAAATTCAAAGTAGAATGTATGCCAATATATTTGTGACATAAATAATTGCTACTTAATGAGTTAAAAACTTGGATGAAATAAGAATAATTATATTTCATTTCATAGAATAAATACCTTGTTTGTTAAAGAAATTAATGAGGTATAAATACAATAGTATTTTCAGCAAAGAATGATTTTTGTTAACCAAAATAATTATTCATTGGATCTTTTGGATATTATTACCTATAAGGTAAAGATCTATGTATAATTTTATAAAATTTAATTTTATTACGTTAAGTTTATCGTGAGCTATTAATTGCAGATACACAACACAATGCATCCTTACGATGTCAGTATCAAAATTTACAATTTCGTTAATAATAAAGTAAAAACTGTTTCGCCCTTATTAAGACTAATTATTATTCGGCGCATGTATGTAGCCTGCAATACTAGTTTCGCAAGCGTTGCATTCCATTTATAAAAGTTCACTTCAGTTCAGAGTTCAAAATGCGTGTCCTAATGAGGCTTCTAATGTGGCTTTTAGGACACGCAAATATAAAAAAGTAAATTATCATTCGAATATACGTGTTTACAGTGGTTAAACTAATGAAAAGATGGATAAGTCATTTTATAGTATTGTATACTACTGTAGAAATATATCGTAGTAGAAAAGAAGAAAAATGTATAAAATAAAATACGATTTGCGAAATGCATTGAAGCAATATTTTATTTTCTAAGAAAAAGGTATTTTTTAGCTTGGTTCGAAGAAACCGCAATTTCTACTGCATGCATCGTTGTTTAGTTATTATTAAGTTTCGTTTTTTTTTATAAAGAAATTCAGTAATATAAGAATATTTTATGATATGAAGTATTTAATTTGAATTAATTTCTCCGACTGCACACAGCTGAGCGGGGAATCGGAGTGGTTTGTTTCGTCTTCTTTTAAATTATTGAAGTGTGGTCGGAGCGAAGCGATGGGGTAGTCAACGGACTGATGCAGGTAGAACCTGTGAGGTTGTTCACCCATGTTCAGAAATAAAATACCTTCCTTCTAAGTTTAGATTTGCTAAAGCAATGACGCACACAGTTTGTTTATTTATTACATGTATGTTGACAACTGCATGTAAATGATTCAATGATTCTTATATTCCTGGTAGGGGAAAGACGCACATCGCGATCGGTGGTTACAGGAAGTCGCGCTAATTGGGTTGTCTATAGTAGTATATAAATTATAGTCCGTCCGCAAACCATGCGAAGTAATAAATTAAACTGACAAGATAAGCGGATTACTACAAGGGTTTTCTATTGTCATTTGCTACTTAAAATTGTAAATTCCGCAAATTTCCGTAAATTAAGCAGCCTTAAAATGCGAGTAAAATAACAATAGAAAACCCCTGTACCTTGTAGTAGTTTACTTTATGTACAGTTTAATTTATTACTTCGCATGGTTTGCGAACGGACTATAATAAATATTATGATAAATAAAATTGATTTAAATATGATTTGTTAATTAATGGAATTTTTTAATAGCTTTAAACATATTTCATACAAAATCATTTGCTTCAACTAATGAATGAGATGATCTCAATTTCTATCTGTTAGGTTTACATATTATGCTTTATTTACAAAAATTAATGATAGGCTAGGTTTTCGTTGGGAAATAGGTTGTATAATACTTTTTGTGTATTTTAGTTTATGTAATATATTTGTTCTTTGGCAATCAAGTAAAGACGTTCTGTTATGAGCAGTAGTAAAGTAAAGTTTGTCTAGATACAGAGGATAAGTAATTTTTTTTTATTAAATACCAAACAATGTAAAATGTTTTCTAAAAGTTAATTTACAACAGCACAGAAATTAACATGAACCCAGAATAAACTAATTTACTGACATATGAACAATTTTAACTAATTAAACTAAATCTTAATTATTAACACTTTTAATTTTAATTCCAAGACTATAATCAGTGTCCTAGTATTTCCAACTGAGAATTTTAAAGCTCATACTGCTATTGTCTTTACAATTTCCATTGATATAGGAAATTTCTGTTCAAAATTTTTGTTCTTGGCCTGCCAATTATCCAACAAGTGTTAGTGCTTCTATAACACACTGAAATGCTGGAAAATAGGTATTTTTGGATGCTAAGCTACTGGATTTCTTAAAGCATTATGGGCTGCATATCATTCAGTGATCATTGCGTAACCTTTAATAGTATTTTTTTCTATAACCATAGATGCTAGTCTTTGTAGGCTACAGAGAAAACTGTGGCCTAATACTAATATTTCATCTTCTATATTTATTCTGAAATGCAACCAAATTCCTAAAACCTTGCAGCCACCGCGACAGGTTTCTTATTCCATTGAAATTTCTTAACACTAAGTCATGGAATTACCTATCAAAAAGTACAAATTTAAGAACTTTTGAAAGATCCAAGGCTGTGGCGTGGAACGTTACTAATATTGAACTTGACTTTACCAAGGCATAGTTAATGACTATGATATTATTGTTATGGGTAACATTATTCATATTCAAAGTTACCTGGTCCACATACCAAGGTGACTGGTTAATCAGAGGTGTCTTCTAAAGATATGCACCAACTTGATTGGTTTTAAAGTTAATTAAGCAGATATGTGCATGACAACCAGTTAGGTTGCTTTACAGACGTCATCCTCCAATTTTGCAAATGCAACTATGCTCCGCAAAATATCTCGTTTGTAATCATTGGTTTTGAAATTGAACCAGCAGATTTGTAAGAACCTTCTATTAAGAATAATGAACAATACACTTTACATTTTTATACGTTTATTTCATTTTTTTATAAAAAGTAAAAAAAATAGAGAACATATTAAATATACATAAATAATTAATTTCTTATGAATAATTGGACGGAAGCCCTTTTCTTCTATTTTGTTAACAAAGTGAACTGATTGAAAATCATCTTTGGATCTTCAAACCAATCTAGAAAAATATAAAATTTTCAAACCACGTGTAAAAATAAGTGAGTATAAAAACACTCACCTTTGTTGTTAATAAAAAAATAAATTATCCGCTAAGTATGTGTTCTACCAATTTTCCATAAATGGTCATTTTTGCACACAAGAATTTAGAAGAACACCAAAAAAAAAACTAATTTTTCTACTATTATCCCAGTTACGCGCCCATAGTCAACGGAAACAACACTGCGGATATACTACCGCGGACAGCGTGCACAAAGATTTAAATTTTATTTATCGGAGCGTTGGCTACCTTGAAAAATGACCACTGAAAATGAACGCGTTCATGACCTCGTCCCGTATCTTCTCTAGGTAAACAAGTCAATGTAATAATTACCGTTGTTTTCGAAATAATGAACCTTTTAAAAAACAAGAAGTAAGCAGTAGTAATATCACTAATTAGTGCAATGATGTTTGGTTAATATTATTTTCGTAATTATACGAATAAAATTAAAATAGCTTTATAATAAAGGAAGGGTCTTTTTATCATTTTATGGTTGTTAATTCTTGATAGTTAATGTTAAAACAGTAATAATTGGGTTAGATTGCGGTTTAATTGCTGAAATGATTCGATTTATTGAAAGAAAGGAAATGTTCCAGAATTAAACTTCGCAATATCCATTTTTGATTTTTAGTTAATTGAAAAATCCAAAATTTCACAATCAAATGATTGATTTGACAAAGAATGAAATTTTTCCAATATTGGAAATTAATTAATAGCTACCTGCGGTTTGCAACTTGAAATTTTCAGGCTAAAAATATCAACACTGGGTTTTTATTATCGGTAAAATGGCAATCTACAGATTGTCTGCTATTGCATTTCTGCAATCACCTAGTTTTAATTAATCTGTATCCTGTAATTTTGTTCTAAATTCTTGAAGAAGGTTTATATTTCAATATTCAATATTTATTGTTTCAACACTGTGGCTGATCAAATCGCACAAATTTACAATCAATACATAAATTATAATAATTAAGATATTTTAAAATAATTAACAAATCAATAAAACACACATATAAAATACATATTTACTTTAGATGAAATTGAAATTTGGATAACAGGGGTTGAATTCTAAGGCAAAAAGAGTTTAAAACAGCTTATTCAAAAAATGTACCTGAAACACATGCATTTCATTGGTATCATAGGCACATCAATAAATAATAAATTACAAATAAGAAGTAAAACGGTTACAAAAAAGTATTATAATATAGAATATTTCCTTGCTTTAATTTCTTAACTTCAACATTTCTTAAAAGGTTTATTTTTAATTTAAATTTTACAATATGGTTATACTAATTTTTACCCATAAGATCCGAATATCCTAAAATACTCAAGGTGTTCCATTTAAAAATCGAAGTTTGGGGTCATTTCCAGCAAAACCGAAAGCCGGCCATCTTATTTTACGTGATTTTACATGTTTATATCTATATATATCCGTACCAAATTTCATCAAAATCCATTTATACACAAAGAAGATTGAACGAACAAATATATGCATGCGGTATATGCGCAAAAAAATTCACTACTACATTATGTCTAATACGAATACTTGTGCTGTAGATGTGTTTAAGATCCAAAAGGTCTTTTTAAAATATTTAAAGATTCAGAGTCTTGACGTTTAGATTTTAATAATTCAAAGCTTTATTAATTTCTAAGATCATCTTCTTCAGTAATAGGTACACAATTTCAAATAAAACATCTTAAGCAGCTGTTTTGGCCTTCCATGGGGCTTATCAGCAAGAAAAGCTTTGTTTGAAATATTCTTTCTCCCACTGAGACCAATCTTCGTATAAATTAAGGATTTTACAATTTTACAGTTTAAATTCAATAGTTGTTAGATTGGAAAGTTTTAAACTTTTAATCATAAAAAAATGAAACCTAATATTTTTTTCTGTAGAGTATTCTTCGAATTTTTAGGAAATCGTTCCATCCATATTTGACTATAAAGAAAGTCAATTAAAGATATCTTGTAAACACACATAAATAAATTTATAATAAATTTACACAACAACCGTGAATATAGATCTATAGAGAGATTAATAATCTTAATTACTTACTATATCTAAATTAATTATTTCAAAAAAAAGGAATATTATCAATTAACCCAGATTTTTAGTTGGAACTTGCAAAATACTCTAAAACCCCGCATAATAAAGCTCTAACCCCAATGCTATAATCTAAAAATGTGTATGAATAAAAGTAGACTATATAATCATAGAAACAACGACCTACTGTTACCCGAAACGGTAACAACCTTTAACCGCAGTTAAATCTGTCGGCTGCCAGCTAACTAGTGTGAGGTCGTGGGTCTCACTAAAGGTCTTCTGTAATGGGCGCCAAGAATCGTCTAAAATAGCTATAGTATTTGCTGACAAAATTTGAAAAGAACACATTTGCGACTACTACCAATGTGGTCGATTTTTCTCAATATTGAAACCTCGATGGCTATAAATATAAACCCCAAATACCGAACATATAAATAATACTAAGTCTTTAAGTAAGAGATGCACAGTACTTTATTAACAAATAAACAAATTATCAAATAAGTCAATTATAACAAATTAATCAAGGTGAAATAGCCTTGGGAAAAATTGAATGTAGGGAAAAATTTTATCGGGGTGAGGATTGATGCAAGCGAGACTATTTACTCTAACTTAACTTCAAGTCTCAATAATGTAACCAGCACGGTAAATTAACGCGGATACCTGTGATGTAGATTGTGCAATCATTAACCTCAGATTTTAATTGTTTAACCAATTCATTACGGAGCAAAGTCATACGTATTCGCTCGCAAATATTCCTAACAGTGTAATAGAACAAATAATGTCACAAACGGAAATCTTTACACTTAAATATTTTATTTAAAACTAACCTTCTCTTCCGTTTGTGTAATATAAAGCATGCAAGGCCACATTCAGTTGCCTACGCTAGTTCAGCAGCTGCCGTCTCGCAACCGACATGTGTGAGGTTTTCTGCGAAGCGCACTCGCTTCGCCCACCGTTGCATCCGTTGGCATGCAATATCTACGCCTACTTCCTCCGTCGAGGCGAGGCTTCTCACAGATGTGCATTCCTTCCAGTGAACTCACCAACACTTCCGTCCACCTGCAGCGTCGTACCAGGCACAGACATCGCGCATGCAATCAACCCACAAACTTACCGAGAACTTCTGCCTACGGATCCCAACTACGATACGAATTACTTCCTCATTCGGCAGTATATAACCAGCTTGCTTGAGCTATTCAAACCAGTCAGTTTCCATGACTCCGACACTACATCTACAAGCAAGCTGGTGAGTACTCTTTTTATTATATAAATGCTTAGTGCCTAACTTGAGTGGGCTGCGCTAAATCGCCCACTCTATGCAGAATTTTGGGGAAGTTGTGTCCAGGCTTCCCGGCTTAGTTACCAGGAGGTTATCTCCTACATGCTTAGTTTGTAGACCTAGTGCTGAACAGGGTTGGTTCCCACCTTCCCTGTATTGTAGTAGTTTAGGAGGACATATACGTCCTCACCATATGTCAACATGTAATCCCTTTGTAACCGTTGTAAACCTTTTGCACCCTGTTTATTGTCAACATGTAAACCTTTTGTACTTTGTTTATTGTCTTAGTATATAGTTGTTGTTACGACTTGTGTTTGATTCCTTTCTACCTCTGACTACGTTCCCCAGTCACGCAAACCCCACGTGACAATAATATGTGGCAAAATTATATATATGAAATAGATACCTAGATATAAGTGCTACCCACACACTGGGGAAAAACCATTTAACACATAAAATCATAATATACAAATATACAGTAATGCTTTATATACAATAAGGGTTGTCAAACGTTATTGTTGTTGTGAATAGTTGCTACAATATAACTGACTCACGATACAGATGTATGTTCTTCGAACTGAAGAGGAGCGTCACCAACCAGGCCGGACGTAGCGTGATCCAACGAGAGAACAGCAACCAAGTCAGCGTAATGGTCTTTTGACAACCCAAATGTACAATGTAGTGATGAATTTAGCGTAAGATTTATTACAAAAAAAGATTAAAGGTGACCTTCTGAAAGAGTTATATTGCTTCCAAATGCGACAAGCGTCGATTAAATATTGAATCGAAAACGTGCTCCTAATCTCCAAAAGAATTAGTGGAAAATGCCTTTACGGTTACCAATAAAACTTGGAAATCAGCACCAAAAACTAATAATAGATCTACACAAAGGCAATTCCCATATCACAACATAAAGGAAAAACTAGTTTAACGGTGATGCCACTAAAATATTCTTTAAAAAAATGTTCTTCACACGAACGATGAAAACGAAGTGAAGTCTCTTATCAAAACAGGAAGTTAGTTCCAAACAAAATGGCAACTAAACGGAGAGAAAATGCGAAAATCCCTAACCGCTATACAAACTAACACAAAAGCATAGCTATACAGGGTGCTACGAAATTAGCACGTAACACTATATAATATAATAGTATAATAATAATACCATATAATAAATATAAATATGTACAGATCCCTATGATTAAGAATAACATAATTACAAAAAATTAATCATCAAACAATTTTCAACTGTGACACAAATCTAATGATTTCAAATAATTAACTAAATGCTGTAAAATATCAGCTTTAGTTAATAGGCCCACAATTGCTCACAAAGAATGGTTTATGCATGAAATAAACAATGTATCTTCTATTGTGACAAAATTCGTGAAGTAGGTCACATATTTATTATACCGTATAATTTAATTTGTTTATTATAAATTGGTTATTGTTTATAAGAACATCATGTTTGATAACAAATATTTACTTCTTCTTAATCTTTATTCCCTTATGCAGAGATTTCCCTTTATGAGAGAATTTTGATTTTAATGTTTTATGCTTAATAATTTTAATGCTTAGAAAAATGAAATCTTCTTAAATCGTTGCACAAAAATGTTAATGTCAATAACTTTTGGAAAATTCAGAACTTTATAAAAACCATTAAGGATCAGGTTACTACCATTAAATCGCAAGGGAAATTCCTATTAACATTAAATATCGCACCATTCAGAACTCTCAGAACATTTTTAAAATTAGGTATTTATGTTTATTAATTTTTTTTTATTGACATTAAAATTTTAAATCAAATTTATTAAGCTAACATAAATTTTTTAAATCTATTAAATTGAGTTACGTGCAGTAGAGGCTTTGTACATCCAAATAATAGCATCAGATTCTATTAATACTTACCTCATATACATTTGTTCCACTTTTATTGCTTACTTTTATTTTACAGGGTTTATGGAATATAAATTTGTTTATGGAGATTTGGTGCACTAAAACGATAAACCTAACTTCACTTTCAAAGCTCTGCTAGCAAGAGCCGTGTGTTCGAAAATATGTTAACTCTTCAAATTTGATACAAATAAAACAGACCTTACTCTATGAATATGAAGCTTAAATCAAACAGGGTGAAATGGAAACAATAAAGTGACCAACCACTAACAAAATGCAGTAAAATTTCATTAACAACCAAATATAGGTTAAACCTAATAATGAAAGCTGTTATAAGAAATTTCAACAACAAATCAAAGAAACTTTGAAATATTTTAAAATTTAGTAAATAAAAAACTTAACTTGTAAAAAAGTTACTTTTAATAAATACTTACATTAAATTCACCTCCAGTTAAATTCATAATATAAATCTAAAACAAAATACAGGGTGTATAAAACAATAACTATTTCCACATCACAACATATACAACCATTAGCACATCTAACGACGTAAAGGTTAACCAATACTATCCATGAGTAAAGCACCCTAACAGAACAAAAGCTTTCATTCAGATTTCAACTTGAACGAACTAACAACGCTCTACAATAATACAATCCAAACCACAAATAACACAACCCACAACAAAGACAGACAGAAAAACAATCTTGTAACGTTAAACATGCTGCAAGTGATTCTATTGTGAGAATGGGTAAAAACAATTTTGTTTAGGAAGGGAGTTCTTCAAACGAAACGTTTAAAGAATACATTAGTATTGGGAAGAAAGAAGCTTTGGAAAATGGAAACTAAAGACAAAGTAATTCATAACGAGATGTACTTTCTCAGAAACTACAGTGTACGAATTCTACATGAACACATGGTATGAATAAGATCAGTGCAATGTGAATAACGGGACTGCTTGCGACAGTTTAAAAAGAATAGTGAGTGAGACAGAATCTATTGTTACGAAAGATGAAGTTGTTTGTGGTATTTTATAATGATTCTCGTTTGAAAATAGAATTGATGAAATGATATCATATAGGTCACCACGATCCCAGAAAGCAAAGATGCATCTGAAAAGTAAAACTTAATTTTTTAAATTTTTAGATGATTCATCTAAGCGTTAGTAAAAATAGCAACGCCATAGTCATTGGGATAAAGTACGTTTTCCATAATGGCCGATAGAAAAGGGTCGCTTTACGACCGCGCACTCCTACAACATAGATCATTTAAAAGATTGCTATCCATAACTTCAAGAAATTACTCACCCACTCTGCAGACTTGCTGATACCTCAAACGAGTACTATTTGTAACCATTATATTGAAAATGGATCTGCAGGGAAAAAGGTTTTTAAGATTGACGAAAAAGTGCAATACTCCCATCCTGATACACATAAGTAGCCACTTCACGAAATTATTTCTAAACGTTGCTAGTTTTAAGGTTATATTCAAACAGTCCAGAACCATCTGCTGGGGGCAGCGGTAAGGAAACAACGATAGAGGAACCTCACGGAGGCCCGGAGGCCCCCACCATTCAGTATTCTTACAGAGGAATAGATTTAGAGAAACTTCGAGATTTTCGATACCAGAAAAAGCATGCGTAAATGAATTAATATTAATTGTTGAGTTATTAATATTAATCAATTAATAAGTGAATGTATTGCGGTGTAATCATTCACCGAATTGAAAATTTTAGTAACGATCGAACAGAAACGTTAATACAAATATTTTATATCGGATTTAAAATTAAAAGAGGGACATGTTATGTCATGGACATAATTAATATAAAGGGTGTAGATAGGACTACAGTTAGGTTCATTAATGTTTAAATTAAAAACTTAAAAATAAAGATTTCATGCAAACATAACCTAGCTTTCTCATCCATAATAATAATAGGTTTCATTTTTAGAAAAAGGATATAAATTAGTTAGATTGCTTGATTATAATCATGTTTATGCAACACATGTTACTTTGGGACGGTTTTCCACTTGTTAGGAGGAAGTAATTTCCATATTGAAATTTACACATTACGATATCTAACGTCAGATAGATTTTTCTATATTCCAGGAGACCAGCTCAGTTTCACATTGTTAATTAGCTGAAAATAGATTAATTAGGTCGATCTTATTAAGAAAGATTAATTGATACAATACAATTAATCTTTGAATTTGTTTACAAGATTTCTGGTCACTTTTATTAATGAAGGTTTGACTCTTATAGACTTTTATCCTG
Source organism: Agrypnus murinus (assembly GCA_929113105.1). Classification (NCBI taxonomy): domain Eukaryota; kingdom Metazoa; phylum Arthropoda; class Insecta; order Coleoptera; family Elateridae; genus Agrypnus; species Agrypnus murinus. The sequence continues at coordinate 93,827,951 of OV816031.1, read as the reverse complement.
CTTTTCCTCACCATTGTTTTTATGTAAGTGTTTAGAGTACTGTATGCTGGATATTTTGTGCATAGTTTGATTAACGTTGATTTAATATTTAAGCTGGCACTTGTGTAAGCATTAATTGGTGTATTTATTGTAGTTCGTACTGTAAAAATCATGTTTATAGTAAATTGTAAAGATATTTCTATGGATAAACAAATTGTATTACTTATATCATGTATTCCTGTAGCTATTTTGTAAAAGATGAACCTTGATTTGTAGAATTTTATATGTAATTAGATCGTAACGAGTTTTGTACATTGTCAAACGGTTTTCTTGAATATCATCGTTACGATACATTTTTGAACCTTAGATGTATAATACTTTTTGATCCTTGTATTAAGGCCTACAATCCTATATTAATAGAATTAGGATTAGTACTGATCCATATCAGCTGTTTCCGGATTTGTGACGTCACGAGCCTGCTCGTTTTTCTGTGTTTTTGAAAAAGTGTCATAGTGTTCTTTTGTTCTGGCAGAAACTATATAAGCTGGGGCAAATTGGAACAAAATGAGTCGATAAAACGTACAAGTCAGAAGCTATGCCCGGCTCCAGATAAAATATCTATAATAAATTTAAGGTTAGATAGTTAACCATATGTTTTGACATAAATGTCATTGAATAAATAAAGTTTAAAACTAAATTAAAAGTGTTACCTGGACAATCTTCAAGGATTAAAAGAAGATTTAATTATTGTATAAAAATTATTAAAAATGAAAGTGATTATTTAAATAAATTCAAGTGAATTTATTTCTCTTCATCGATTTACTTATCGATTTTATGAACAAGAAGTCAGCTGGTTGGTTTCATCACAGTGTTACCAATAATAAGGATTAAATTTAAAAAGGGAAATATACCGTAATATACAAGGTTGGTTATAATAAATGATTCTTGTTAAGTTCATAAATAATAATTAACTTGTAAAATTCATCCTCATATATAAAATTATTTGGTTTAGTTTATTAAGTTCTTTTGAGAATTTATTTGATTTCAGTTAAATAAAACAACAAAATTTCTTTTAAAAAGAATTTATTTTTATTTGACAAATATTTTTATTTTAAACAAATTTTATTTGTGTTGGTTCGTTCAAACGAATGACCGTACTGATCCTATGTCAGATCACTACAATTATTTATAACGTTTGAGCAAACCTGAGAATTCATTTCTCAATTTACCAATTGTATTACCTTGAATAACATTTTTTTAATTTTCATTTTTGACGTTCCATTTGGATTTTTTATTTTTGTTCGTTAAATAAAGTTTATGTGCTTTCAATTTTACATATGTGTTTAATTGATGTTAATACAAGCATACAGCGCTCTTTTCTTTTAAATTCAGAGTTTAGCAGCAGTTGTCCAGCTTGCAGGAGCTTTAGTGCTTACGATATAAGTTTTTCTTTTTCTCTAGGCATAAAAGTAAATAAGAGTCTCGCAATTCAAATAATTTATGCTTTACTGAGCAAACCTGAGCTAGCTGAGAGGAATAAAGAAGTATTTTGTTTTTTGGATGTATTTAAATTAAAAGCATCTTGATAATAAATTTATATTTATGATCATTTCGATAATAATTAATTTCTTCTTCAGAATAAAATCATTTAATAATATACATGATAATAATTTTGTTAAAACATAAACCAATTCTTTATTAAAAGTGGTGGAATTTACACACCATTTTTTATGTTGAACTACATTTTGATATTTCTTTTTTTTAATATTTAATAGGATTTATAATTAATATAAATATCAAAATGTAGTTCAACATAAAAAATGGTGTGTAAATTCCACCACTTTTAATAAAGAATTGGTTTATGTTTTAACAAAATTATTATCATGTATATTATTAAATGATTTTATTCTGAAGAAGAAATTAATTATTTTCGAAATGATCATAAATATAAATTTATTATCAAGATGTTTTTAATTTAAATACATCCAAAAAACAAAATACGACTAAAAAGTTTTCCCAAACAATATTATAATAAAAGAAAATGTCGTTTTAAATTCAAAATAAATTCCTTAAAAACATGTTTAATATATTTCACAAATAAACAACTTTTTTAAATTATAATGTGGTATACTATAAGGAAATATGGGAAGTAGATGTGATGATTTAATAATACAAGAAAATAATGAGATTAAATGAATAATAAATGAAAATATATAAATCTAAAATAACAGTAGGTAAACGTTTTTCATCTTTAATCGTCTCAAGAAGTCGTCTTGTGATCGTGACCGTTCAACTACTCAGGCCTACCGACCCCAATGCACCCTAACTTAAGCCCCGCACTAATCACTTCACATCCCACAATAATATTTATAAAAAGTAATAATTTCCAATTAAATACTATATGGTATGTAAAATATTTTGTTTTATTTTTATTTAACATTAATATACATATAGTTTAAACAATATATTTATATTAATATTATATTTATAAAAAATTCATTAAAGAAATAAACAAAAAAGGATGAAAAATGTCATTCATAAGAAGTAAAAGACATAAACGGACAGTTTGGCCGGGTGGAAGGATCGCTGTATTTCCGACTACAAAACAACGGTTCAATTCCCAGTACGTTCAAATTTTTTTAATAAAATATTTAATATATTTCATAAAACAATAACGTTTTAAAATTATAATGTTTATAAAAAAGAATAATTATCTAAAATTATCCCTTAATTTTATAGTCATTGTTTAATCAGCATATGTATAATATTTATGTTAATTAAAGATAAAACTAATTGATTATACATTCCTATATTAGTATTTAATTGTAAGTTATTTATTTTTATAAATATAATTATAAAAAACTGTTTATTTGAAATATATTAATTGTTTTATTAAAAAATATTACCCCAACCGGGGATAGAACGCGGGTTAAGTAGTCGGGAATCCAGCACGTCTTACACTCGGACAAGCTGTTTTTAGATGACGTTTGCTTCGTTTTGAATGTCATCATCCTTTTTTGTTTGTTTTTTTGTTATTATTAATTACTTTTTGATGATTTTTTTACAATTACTATTTTAAATACAGTATATTCACTTATTAATTGATTAATGCTAATTAAACAACAATTAATATTAATTTATTTACGCATATAAATGTTTACTTTACATTATGTACATGATTACAAAATATTAGATTTCAAGACATGTGTCTTAAAATCTAACATTTTGCGCGTTGACATAGAGCGGAAATGAGTTGCCATGGTGAAGGCGTCACCGTTGAATAATTAATTTATTTTTGCAATTTTACTTCTAACAAAAAATGGCTTGTAGAATTATCCTCAGATTTTGTACAGTGCCTAATAAGTATAATTACAATGACGCTACAAAGTAGATTGCCTGAAAAATCTGATAATTTAGATTTCCGAAAATCTGTAATGCCGAGTATCGGCTTTTAAATTATTTTGATAATATTATTTACAATAACTAACAAAACACGATGTAGCGCGATTCTATAAATAACAATAATTCGAAAAAACTTTAGTTTCTATAATAACTATCCCTTGAATTTATATATAGGAGATGCACTCGTGTATATGTGGAAAGAATCTCTTCGCGAGCATTCGAGGGAACCCTTAATAAAGTTGTTAGCCGGATTAAAATTTTTATTTTTAAGATATTTCGTGTAAGTATGCATTAAGCCTTGTTACAAATCGTTAATGCTGTTTTTTAAATCATCAATATTTTTTATTTGTAGTCTAATTCCAAAAGCTTTAAAAGCTTTTCTACTGGAACAAAAATTAATTTGAGTATTTTTCGTGGTAAGTTACCTACCTCTAAAAAAATTTATACCAATAAGTCGAAATAAATAAAAATTTTTAATAAACAATAATCAGTTCTCGCAATGATATCACGAATACAAAAACCAATCGTAACTTCTTATTTTTCTTAAACACGTATTTCTGTCGCGTCGCCTGTTGAAAATACCCCAATTTTCAATGAAATGGGAATGAAGATTACAGGTTTGTAAGTATTTTTTAATTATTAATACTAATAAATACTAGATTATTTCTTTTCACCTGGATACAAAAATTCGATACCAAACTGCAGTAAATATAATAATTAGTTTAAAGGGTAGTTTAGGTAGTAATAAAAGGAGTTTGCTAGATTATAGTAGTTGGAGGAAAAAAAAATATGTTTAATTCACACAAAAAATGCGTATTTGGGACTCATAAGATTGCCAGACTCTGTTGCTGCGTCGTTCAGCAACTTTCTTATTTATCCCAAGAATAGACATCTTTTATAATACTAATTAAATATAAATTTAGATCATTGTTAAATAAATACTACTATACCGCATTATTTAGGTGAAATGAGTGGAATTTCGGTATTTTATCGATAAAATGTAAGTGGGAAACTGCTGACGCATGAATGATAAACGAATCAATAAATAACAAAAAGTTGTATACCTTGAGAAATTCAACAAAGGTATGTTGTGATAGGAAGTGAGCTATTGATTGTCGCTCATTATGAGACTTACGATAACTAAATCAAGTATAACTGATAAAACTAAGAAGTTATGCATACACTAACTGCATAACATTGAATAAGCACGGCCCGTTTTCCATGAACATATAAACGCATCGAGTAAAGAGATGTTTAAAATGCTTTGGTAAAACCGTGGTTTTTCCTACCCACTGTAAAATAAAAAAAAATAAGTAATTCATTCTGAAGGCATTAATTAGGTGTATTTCGTAATGACGTAAATTTGGAATATCCACCAAAGCCAAAAACCACAAAAAATGCTAAAGTTCTGCGCAAAGAAAGTTAATCAAATTATGCACTTTATTAATTAGTAGAGGTTGTAACTTTCGAAGGCTTATGTAGTACTTGTTTATTTTGTTTCGTTTTCTATTTATTTTTCGCATTTACAATTTTATTTTCTTGTCTTAAAAATAACTCGAATCTAAATATTTTGAATATTATGGACAAACATAACAAATTACCTATTAAATTACTATTATTAATAGAAATCCATTTAGACTTAATTTACATACTTGCTTGATGAGTTTTGTGTAGGATTTTTACAAAAATACTAACATAAATATTTAACTGATGCGGAATAATAGACTTTTTTATATAATAAAGTAAATAAAGATTTAGAAAAAAACAATATATATTAAAATATAACCTGGTAACTATTTTGACAGCTAAGCTGTCATTATCAAAGGCAATATGAATATAAACAAACACGTCGCTAAGGTAAATACAAGAAATACATAACTAGATAAAAAGATTTAAAAAATTAAGAAAAATAAATAAATAAATATCTAACACTTCCAGTACCGGAGAATTACTTGAATTTGTGTCTGTATATCTTGATAGCTTCTAAAATTTCTAAAGTTTTCATTGCAAAAATGTAGGAATTTGATATTATTTTGGGGAGTCATTGTGTGATTCTGTTCTATAAGGTGTTAGGCGTAATTAGATTAGATTTATTTCTGTAACAACGCACGTGCTCTTTATATCGTATGTCCAATGTCCCAGTGTTTGCCCAATATATACCGAACTACAAAAAGAATAATTCAAACGGCAAATGCCCGATTTCATGATATCTTTAGCATTAAATAAGAGTGCAAAAGTATTCATGTTGGTTTTAAAGGCTATAAAGGGGTATATTCTTTTGTTAGCTAACCTATAATCTTTTTGTATAACTAAAGTGTCAATCATCTTTGGTTTATAACGATTTACATGTGCTAGATGTTTAATGGATGAAATCTCTTTGTTAAAATCTGCCTGTGTGAGTGGAATAGTTAAAGCTGTGTACTGCCTTGCTAAGCGAAAACAACCTATCTGCAAAACATCAACTCAGAAATATACCATATCTTTTTTTAGCTCACATTTACATTCTATATAGTACATTGCTACATTGCAGTTTTGCAGATAGGCTGGTTTCGCTTAGCACGGCAGTGTACCAAGGATCTGTAATCATTTGGTATGGTTACGTCCGTATGTGTTGGTTAATGAGAGAAATTATCACTCCGACTGGGAACCGAACCCAGGGCTTTCTGCTTGCCGGACAGAAGCTCTGCCGCTATCTTAGATAGCTATCTAAGGTGATTCCCAATGACAACCGACAAGTCTTCTACATAAGTTGGAACTATTAAATATAACACCTATGAATAATAATTAAATATTTATAATATATAATCCGAGTATATACGTAGTTCGATTCCCAGCCGGGGTAATAATTTTTCTACATTTTTATAACATCTTACCATTTAAATTAAACTTAATGCAATATTTATTTACACGAAAACCTTTACCTGAATTATTTATGATCCAAGTTCTGTATAACGTGGTTTGATAGTTAAAAACAATTTCCTTTGACTTGCTAATCATAGCAACCGTTACACCGAACTTGAATCATAAATATGTGATATAACATACATCTTAGAAAAACTAGACATTAAATCTTTACGTAGGTGTCGATACTTTTTTGCAAAAACGTACCTACCTAAAATGTAGATGCACGGCGTCCCATTAAGACATAGTCATACTTTGCCAGTGGTTAGATAACCATTAAAGTAAGAAAATTCCTATATACCATTTTTCTCGTACTTCTATACTTTTGGAGAAAAACGGCATCCAAGTTCAGCCTAATGTTTTCAAATTTAACAGTATGAATGCACATGACACATATTTTAAAGTTCAAGATAAACAACACTACTTGTTTTCGAGAATATGCAAGCTAGCATAATAGAGTAATAACCCGTCTTTTATTTGGCCAAGTGTTTCGTGGAATAAGAACAGATAAATAAATAAGAAACGTACTCTCGTGTGATATTATGTTTCAAAAACGGTATTTTTGATTTGTGATTTTTGCTTTGTAAGACAATTTCATATTCTTTTAAAGGTACTTTAACCCCTATTATGTGTAATACAAGCAAGTCTTTGAATAAAAAATATTTTCGTATTAATTTTGTTTGCAGTATGTAAATCAAATAAGATATTTTCGAAAATTCACTGTAAGATAATTCAGTATTCTATTAGTAGTAATATGTGTTTTAATTATTAGATTTTTGTTCCTGATAACCGCGTGCCAGTTGTGTTATTTTTTGGGCATGCTGTACTGTATTATTTCCTACTATTTTTTATCGAAAATAATATTTATTCCCAGAAAGTACATACTATGTAATAAATAAAGGGTACCGAATTCTAATGAAAAGCAATAAAATCATCACTGTAGATACCGTAAATATTCCCAAGAATTGAGACTAATAATTGGACAAAGCTGCATTAGTACTAAAATAATCAAAACAACCCGGCCGACAACTTTTACTTTGAGTACATATTATGTTTGTAAACGCTCGGTCAAGGTAGGGCCTAACAATTTGCAAATCTTAGTTAAAATAAAGTTAAGTCTACTTAAGTCTAAGAAGTTAATAGCCCTGTTTTGCTTTGTTTCTAATGTAAACTTTATGGTTTGGTGGAGACTATTAATAAGAATTAAAAATTAATTAATAACCTCAGAAGAGTTGTGAAAACAAGTTAAAATGTCATCGACATGAAACCAAAATATAATGGGCCGCATTACGAGCCTCCATTGAAAGTGTCTCTAACTAAAGTTGTGTTTAAGATCAACAAGAACAGAGATAGATTTATCTAATTCTAATAGGTGGGAAAAGATTAGAATTGTCCACCATGGTAATTAAACATGCTGTTAATTGAATAGTGAGAAGCGGATACGTCTCAATGTGTTTAGAAAGGTTTAGTTGAAATAGTTGATCTTCTAAATTATCCATAAACATGTTAGCTAACAGAGGACTGAGTGAATTTCCCATAGGCAAATCATCTTTTTGTAGATAGTTAAATTATTGAAGATAAGTGGTTCTTATTATGATTTGTTATTTTTATTACTCTTTATTTATTTCATGATTATGGAGTTCCACAAAGTAAGGCTTAAGACGGTAAGCGCTATTTTTTTAGAAAACCATTATCATAAGAAACAAAAGATTAACGATCGAACGAACTGTAATTGTTATAACAACATATTATTGACTATTGGCTAGAATACTATAAACGATCCCTTCCTTTCTCACCCTCTTTCAACTTTTCTCGCCCCTATCATCCTTTTCAACCTTCCATAACCCCCTTTACTTTCTTCCACCTTCCATCAGTCTTTTTCACTCTCTCATACTCTGCCTGCTTCTCTTACTCCTTTTAACACCCCATTGCCTCTTTTGCCCTTTCGCACGATTCCTCATCAACTACTACCCTTCTTCACTCCTTCCAACCACTTCTAACAATCTATACTACCGTTGATCGTCCTTTCTCTTCCTATTTCTTTTTCACCTTCATTCTCACACTCCTTCATCATCTTCGATCCTTTCCAACCCTCTTTGAATCGTTTCCACCCTTTCTCACCTTTACTATTTTCATCCTCGATCACTTTCTCCCTCCGTCAAACACCCTTTATTATCATCTTTTACACTCTTTTACTCTTATGAGAGCAAGGAAATGAAAGAGGGTTAGATAATGAGATAGAGAACGAAAAAGGATATGGTAGGGTGAGAAAGGCTGATACACTATATAACATGATATATATAAAAGAAGGTAGACGGTGAGAGAGCGTGTGAAAATGGTGGAACGGGTAACAGAGTCTGATGGTAGAATGACGTAGAGGACGAGAGTGGGAAATAATATCAGAAGGTGAGAAAGGGAGCAATAAGAGAGTGAGAGAGGGTAGGAGAGTGATGGATAGAAGGAGAAAGGTAAGGAGAATGTGAGATGGTCGCAGAGGGCAGGAAATGTTAGGAGAGGATGGCCTGATGTGATAGGTGAAGGACAAAGTGTGACAAAAGTTAGAGGAGGTTAAAGAAGGTAGTGACGAATGTGAGAGGGTGATAGGAGGTGAGAAAGACTGCGAGAGGGTATGAAAGGGTGAGATATGGTGGGAAAATGCGGGATAGGGCATGGTTGATTGATCAAAAAGGTGAGAATGAGTTAAGATAATAAGAGATTGTAGGAAAAGATGGTAGAGGATGGGAGAAGACGAAGGCTCTCTCAACCCCCTACCCTCTTTCACCTTCTTCCTCAAGAACGAAGAAGGTGAACACGGGCGTGACAGGGTAGGGGTTGAAAGAGGCTTCTCAGCCTCTATCGAGTGTGGGAGAGAATGGGAAAGTATTCGGTTCACTTCCGCTGACTACAACGATGTGGTGTTCGGGAGACCACACGACGTTCACCCATAAAACTGGCTGTCTTCTACCCTATCCTTGTTTCCTTGGAAACTGGGTAATAGATGAAGCTGTCAGGTCAAGTGTGTGGTAGAGAAAGTCGTGAGAATTCTCGACGGTTACTCATACCGATCAGGGGGAGCCCTGGTATATGATACCGGTGTGAGCGGATCCGAATCTCGCCTTGGATAAGGTCATTTATGGTCACCAATGAAACCCGCTGTTTGACCGAGGTCATTTATGGTCTCCAACGGAACCCGCTGTTTGACCGAGGTCATTTATGGTCACCAAAGGAACCCGCTGTTTGACTGAATCCTAAGTGAGGAGAATCGAAGTGAGGTTTATCCCGGGCAGATCCGGACTGCAGCCGGGTACAGCGGTTGGGAGAAGCTCTGAATGCCATTACACTTAAGGAGAGTTGAAGCGAATACATAGACTCTCACAATCAAGACAACTTCACCTTAACAGGTACACACTGGGAGTCTATAACGTGTAGACTTAAACGAAGCTCTGTCGAGGGCCCACCAAGCCTATAATTTGGTAGATCGGGGTGGCAAAACCATTTAAAAACCAAGTCCCGCCACAATTGAGGTTGGATTCGATCGGACAGTGGCCCCAACCCCTGTCTCGGGGAGGAGCTTATGAAGGTATGAAAGAGGACTGGAGGGCTCTCTCTATTCAACTGAGTTAAGTTGGGGGAATAGTCCTATTGCTGGACGAGGTACTTAGCCCCGTATGAAATAGGACGGGAGGGTGCCGGCGGGTGAGCACGTGTTAAGTCAATCGCTCCGGTACTAGCCTGGATAGCTAGTAGAGGGTGGATAGGCAACCTCGCTCCGACCAGTGAGCAGACTGGGAGCAATTGCTACGCAATTGCGCGCTGGTTGGGCGTATCCCAATCACTTCCTCCTGGAAGGAACGTGGGGGTATGTTGATACGGGTACCCCACGTAAAACAAATTATAATAATCTGACTACAACGGTTACCAATAGATCTTCCTCGTTGAGTACTTTTAAATATATATATCGATATCGCTGATCGTGTTCATTAAAGTTATTCAAGAAATAATTGTTTTGGAGACCGAAATCTCTAACGCCTGAAACCTTACACTTTTCAACATTCAAAACGATTGTCCAATATTTATTGATATTGGTTGCAATATCTTCGTTAATAATACTGCTGTTTATCAATACTATCGGTTCTCATTGTCAGATTTTTATTGCTAATGGGAATATCAATCATCATTCCCATCTTTAAAGCTAAATAAATAAAAAAAAAACTCTGAAACAATGAAAATCTGAAACTATAAGTATTAGGTACCAATTTCTAAAACAGTTTGACTTTGTGACTTTGACATCCCGAACTTTCATTTTTAGATAAATCCGAATCTCTCAAATTTTGCAAATTTTAAAACATAAAACTAAGGATCAAGTCCATGAATTCAGAAAATGTAATAGCTGAGAATTAATATCTGCCGTTCTTTAATATATTAAATCTTTGAAATCTAAATCTTGAAGTTTATAATATCTGAAACTATTAATGTCTGAAACTCCAACTATTGGAGGTTTTGAAATAGAGATCCCAAGCGGTAAATTATCAATTTCTAGAATTTTAACATTTTGATACATTGAAGCTTTGAAAATTTAGTTTTATTTTAGAACTTTATACTCTAAATCTAAATACACATTCATTATCGATCCCTCTTTTAGTTACCTACGGGTGACGGGGATAAACTTTCACTGCGATAAATTCACTGCAAACAAACTGGCTGTCTATAAAAATTATATAAATTCACCTTTCTATAATATACCTAATTCTGAAATTCTGATATTTTTAAGTCTACTGAGGTTATTTTCTTATAGAGACTCCAAGAATCATCAAGAATTGTTAATTTTGTGAAGTAGGTAGAAATTCTATAATTTTTTTATGAATTTACTGTTTTAAATTCTGTTTTAGGAAATTTTGTAATTATATAAAAGCTTGCAGCTTACTGAACAAACCTTTATTGATATTACTAATCTACTAAGAATTATGAAGTAAGCGATTTCGTATCCTTTTAAATATGCACTTGATGACTGCTTGCACAATCACTTTGCTCTGCTATTTTAAACAATTTCACTACACTGAATTTCTCTGGTTATTCCTTTCATTTTTTAGATCAGCTATACGTTTATGATTACCATGAAGATGGGTTCGTACCTTAAAATAATCACAAAGTCCTTCTATATACTGAATGGTTCTAACCCTAGCTATAAACTTGCCTCCTCAATTATACTACTAGCCTCTCTCTCTTCAATAAACACTGTCAAAGATAAATTTCTTTTATATTCTTATTCCATCAGTTAACGTATTTACAATAATTATTATATTTAATTTTTAATTTTTCTCTGAATTATTTTAAACAAGATTCAAAATTGGTCTTGTTTGTTATATTCAATTTGAGTTATATTTGGTAATTTTTTTTCTTCGTCAATGGAAACGATTATATTATCAAACTATATTCCGAGATGAGCTCTTATCATCTTCAATTTTCTCGAAAGATAGTTAATACTTGTTACCTTCACTTGTATCATTATTGTGTAGATAAGAATTTCCATTTCTGTCTACTAACACTTTTCATAACCTTAATTCGATGTGTTTTGACATTTATGTCAGTACACGTTTATAAATCGTCAACACTAATTTAATACAATGTTTTATTTTATTTTCTAGCTCGCTGCAATTATTTAGATGCAACTTAGATACTGCTTAGATGAACAAGAACATTCATAAAAAACCTTTTCAAGAGTAACAAAACTCTATAACAATAATTGAACATTGAAAAATGTATTAATAATTCCCACTTTACATTAAATAGATATAAATGCCCCTTTTTTATTGAGATTGGTGTATCCTTTTTTTTCTTTAAATTAAAACGTTATCTTTTATCGAATCAACTAAAAAAATATCATTACAATATCTAACAGTAAGGAAAATGTGCATTACATTTTGTTAGACCTGTTTTTATATTTATATTGTTGCAAAAAGCCCATCTCATTTCTTAGAACTATGTTTCAAGGGGTTTAGACAGAAATGTTTTAACCATAAATCTTGCTAACAACAACCTCAATTATTATTAATAGACAGCTAAAGGTAAAAAATAAGGTTTTTTTAGGTAAGTGTTTGTTAATTATTAATTGATGTTTTACATTAAATTATATTAAAAATGCAAGCCGTATAGAAAAACTATCACCCTGACTGGATATCGAACCCAGGTCTACAACTTTCCTGGTCGGCGCTCTAACCAAGTGAGTTACCAGGACGAGCTACAGCTGCATGATAATAATCTTTCTATACAAACTAAATAAGTGTACGAGATATAATTACTTCATCAAGTTCAATGAACTGGCAATTCAACAGCAACACATCAACTATCAAAGCTAATCTAGGTACTACTCTTACATTAGGCGTTTGTCTAGTACACGTTCATATATGTGTATGCTCGCAACTGCGTCCCGTGGACGGATAATTCTTGTTGCAGTGTGTAAAGTGTATACGCACGACTACAGAAAAAAATGTCTCAACTTCCGAATCTATTGAGAAACCAAGTTGAAATTTTATTACAATGATAGGGACATATCATGCAGTAGTCGTGATTTTTTTGGAGAAAATTAATGGAGCATTTTGAGAGTTACATTTGCTGTTCATAATACAAGTGCATGTCGTTTCAGAACATTTTGTTCGCACGACTATAGAAGAAAATTCATAACTTCTGATTCCATAGAGATACCAAATTGGAATTTTAACAAAATTATAAGAACATTGCATACAATAGTTGTAATTTTTTTGAAAAAAGTTAATGGAACCGATTTTGAGAAAAGTCAAAATTTGTTAAAAACTCAGATAATATACTATGTTACAAATATTGGAAAAACGAACAGAACGTATTACCGTAGATAGCTCATTCCATTCTCTTTCAAATGCAAAAAACCGACCTTCCTAGCTAATACAAAAGCCGAGTAAATAGCATTTGAATATAGTCATGTACGTTTAAAACTGAAAAAAATAAACCTCTATATCTCGCGAACGGTGTATTTATGGGCAGTAATATTTGAGCTTTATATAAGGCTTGGGAAGAGTATTACGTGAACAAAATATAAAAAAAATCTGTGAGGGTACTGCGCCAACTTTGGTCGAATCGGCGTGGAATGTATCTATATTCCTTTATAGTTATCACAGATCGCGCTCCTGATAGCTTAGGGATGGCACAGATGAGATTGATCAGGATGGGGGCTAACTGTATTATTTCTACTCTCTTATCGACTAATAAGTCTTTAAGGTAAAATATTCAGAAATTACAATTCTTTTATCTCCTAATATAATAACAGCCAGTTCCGATGTCCATCGAAAAATATCTTGAAAACTAGAAGACTTAGGAAGCTGAGATTTAACAGGCAGATGGGCCTTGCCCCAAAGGGGTGCATGAGTATATTTCTAATCCTAAAAAAACGAGTGGGGTCGCAGGGGGGGAATTTCTTAAAAAACCATTATGGCTACATATCTCTTGAATGGCGTAAGCTGCAAACTTCAAATTTTCAAAGATTATACTTGAAGCATTTCTAAATATAAAAATATACAGAAATTACCGGTATTTTGTCCAGGAGCGGAGTAAGGCAACATTCCAGGGGAAAATGAGTTTTCTGCAAAAATAACTTTTATAAAAATCTTGATTGTGAGTAATCTGTAAGAGATACGTACATATATGCTAACGGACTTTTTTGTAGATCATTTTGAGAGCTACAATTCGTTCGCTTATAGTTTGGTTTTATCTGTTACCATTTTCGCAGCGTAATGCGTTTTGTCTCCGTTAGAGCCAATTTTCTTAAGTATGTATTTCATACTTTGCTTATTACTGTACTCTCCAAAAATGCTCTCAATAATCTGTATATATAGAAACCTTTGCTAAGAAATAAGCTATCAGATTTTGAAAACGGCATCAAAATCTATTCAGTGGTTATCGAGATTCACCGATTTTGACAAAAACTGGGCTTACAAAAACCACAAAGTTAATGGGGACACGCACTGATTTGCGGTGCCTCCATACGCCGCACTTTGGTGTAAAAGTCGAAAAACTGGCGCATCGCGTTTATGTCAGTTAGCAATGCTTGCCATAATATCGTTCTTTACCAATGTTTGAAATGTTTTGTAGGAGTAACGACAATTAAAATTAGATTTCCACTTGTGCAAGAAAAACCTGGATACCATTTAGTTTTTGTTTAATTCTCTAAAGAATGTTCTGTTGCACTTTTTATGTTAAATTTTGATTAAACTATAAATTGCAGTAGTAACTTTAAAAATTACCAACTCAGGCGCGGTCGAGGGGAGTCTGAAATTTTCCGGAAATCTTCACCAAAGATGCTTCTCTTTGATGTACAAATTAGAACGAAGGAATCGACGGGAATCGAAACTTATGACAGATTATTGCTAAAATTTAAAAAAAACTCATAATCTTCGTCCCTATATTTAATACATCGTAATAAATACAAGCATAATAACTGTTGATAACATAGGCTAAAACTACTTACATTGAAAATCTAAATCTATATTTTCAACTAGCAAATTAACCCTTCTGTTTAACTGGGGGTACATTTAATTAACGCACAAGTGTACTTGCTTTAAGCGCTATAATGAAATAACCAAGTACGGGAATGTTATTTCAGTACCTTGCTATTTATCAGTTACAAGGTCGTGCATAAAAGATGCCCCCATTCATTCTTAATAGCACCTGACATATAATTTAAGAATTCCAAGAACTTGATTTGCTACCCTTATGCGCCGTTTTTGTGAGTTTTACACCAGTGTGCGCCGTTCATTTTCCAACAAATAGGTATATAACTAAAATAACCATATTATGTATTCTCTTTAAACACGCCTACCATTCGCTTAAAGTTATTTTGAAAAAAGGCCAACTTATGTGTTTTTATAGCATTTATTTGAGCAAAAAAACTGTGGGACTTATTAGTAATTACGAAGACAGGCATTGCTAATTATGAATCAAACGTAGTTATATTAAATTATAGTTACATGTTATGATCCAATTGACATTATTATTAAAGAAAATAGAAACCCCACTGCAGTAGCACATTCTGAGCTACGGGATAAAAAAAATTAACTTTTATAAGTAGAGCTGGTTTCTTACTTCATGGATAGCTGACATGATCAGAAGGGAATCGTTGATTTTTCAACGGGTATTATGCTAGTTAAACAAATAAAAACGATATCACATTAACATTTATTACAGCAGCATGGTCCCTCCCAGTGAAACCTGCATAGTTACTCACGATTCCGTTCTACATCCATCTTGAGCAATTTATAGTAACGGGGCGACGAAAGGTTTCTCAAGCAGTCTTGACCTCTCCAACTCATACGAATCAATTTAGTCCCAGAATTAAGGGTTACTCCTTTTTTCCTCTTCGCTAAGAAATTTCTAGACATATCTCAATTATGAGTGAATCTATCGCTCAAGCTTCCTTTAGTTGAGACGTAACATAACGTTTTTTCATGAGGGGCTCTTTTCTTTAACACTATTGCTAAGCATCTTAACGAACCGAAGTAGGCATTACCATGCCCCTCCCATATGATGAACAGATGGCAGTATAAAGTTCAGTTCAATTGACATGCTCCCTAAAAACGACTTTATCTTCTCTTCATCTATTTCCTTCTAGGTTTTCTTTAGCTCAGCTTGCGATACCTTAAAGTTTATGGCATTACCGTTACATATATATTTGGGTTTACCTTGAGTACCAATGAATCTTTGTAAAGCCATCAAAGCCGAATTGGGACTTAGCGATGACGCCAACACCAAATCAACGACACGTATGCTTAAACAATGGTAAAAAGCTTGCCTTACAGCTTTTCACGACGCCTTGCAATTATCACATGGAACCAAATGGACCAAAATAGGACACACCGGTCACACATGCTTGACACGATAATCAGGGGGTGGTGTCATTTGTAGTGCAACTGCTTTATTCCGTCTAATCTTACAAACTTTGGGTGCGATTCCATGCACTTCTTCCAAAGTTGCCGAATCAGCTTAATTGCAACCGCTTCCTTTCCATTATCGCCGAGATCTTCATGATACTGGTCAGTCGACAATCGGGTGTATAGACGCTTAGAGCTTAAAATTACTAAACATCAAATTCCAGATCAGGCGACGTTACAGTTTGTCCTCTGGCTCGCATCAGCCCAGTTTCGCCAATGTACTTCTTAAATCCACTTTTGTTTCGGAACTTGTCGAATGCTGTTGATATTCTAGATAGCCTGCTATGGAGTCGACGCACTATCCTTCAGCCCTCACAATATGGACGTACTCTGTTCAGTTGTGATTTCAAACTTCTCTTTTTCAGCTGTAGCTGCGCTCTGAGCTTTATCCACTTGGATTCTGATAATCCTTTTAAGTGGACCGAAACTCTGCTCCAGAATTTTGACGATTTTTTACCACAAGCATGGATTGAAAACATTTCTCCAGGCGACATATGTTCTCTAGCTTGCTAGATGCAACGACCTTCCTTTGGGTAACTATTTTCCTCCTCTCACACAAGCGCTCGTTCCATTTCTAGTCACTTTTGAATTAGATTTTGTTAACTTATTAATTTTTTTTTCCAACCTAGTAGGATCTCCTTCTGCCTGCAAATCAGCGAGTTTGGCAGTTGCCTCAAATTCCATTTCACCTTAGCAGTTAAACTCGTTTTTGCAGTTCGGATACTTACGGTGGGTGCTTCTGCACGAAATCCCCTTATCGAACCTAATTGCTCAATGTTCAACACATTCTTCTTGATTTGTATTTATTACTGCAGTCTGTACAGACTACTTAGATAGACTTTTTTGATTTCCCACAGAACTGCTTCAGTTTTAAGTAAGAAGAATCATTTCATGCGATTACATCACTCCTTTTAATAGCTCAAGGATGATACAGACGAGGTTGATAAGAATGTGGACTTGTTATTATATTGATATTCACATATGGACTCGAATAAAAAGGCTCCAAGGTAATAAACATTCCATTTACTCCCAAACAAATACAGTGACATTTTTACAATTATATATTATCATTTGACAGATACCAACAGTACACACGTTAACTGCGAAGAAAATAAATTCACAAATAATAATTCTTCTATTAAACAATTAATAGTTTGCATTGAACATTCTGCATAATAGAAATTTGCATTCCATCCGCTTGTTACTACATTTCCCTAACAAATTCTTCCCATGATAATTGTTTAGCCTTCTTAACTGGTATGTTCACCTTTTGTTTGTTCTTTATAGTACAGATAATAGTTTACATCTCTTGAACTAAAAGTAAGAAAATTTGACAGACCTTCTTGTTCTTAATTTATTCTTTAATACATTGAAGAATTAACAACACAAAAACACTTTTGCATCGTGTGGAGGAACAGTGCCGCCCTTTGGATTCCGAGGCCGCGGACACAAACATGGAGCGGGGCCCCCAGTAAATAAAAAAGTGTTGATTAAAATAAGGTAACTCGTTGCGGAGCCCTACTAGCCCCCGGGGTCCCGGGCATACACCCGGCTGACCGATCTTAAGGACGCTTCTGTGGAGGAAATTACTAGAAATGTAAACACGGATAGAGCTGGAACAACTATAACTAAAATGTAGGAATACCTTTTCGTATAAAGATTGAATTTGGGAAAGCAGATTGATTCAACGTCAGAAAATAATTAAGATTAGAATTGAATAATCAGTTGCGAATAGATTGATTTTTTATAAATATAATTCTCTTAATCACCTTTTAAGAATCTCACATCGCCCTGAGTTAGAGAGTTTGTGTTTATTTTCACATGTTTCTGAAATTTTTAATAAAGATTTAATTATATTTATGAAATCAGATTATTACGTATTGTTAAAGTTATATTAGGAATTAAATAATTCGTGTTATTGTTTTTACTTTATTAAACGTTCATCCAGTGGCTTATTTAAGCATAAGCGTTGGAAGCGGCCGCTTCAGGTCCCATAAGTCAGGTGGCCCCGCAGAAGCTTCCGGACCGTACTGGAAACGCGGCAAATAAAAATTACTGGAGTGGGAATTCACTTTCTCGCAAAAAGTGAAACAAGAAACAGATCATATCGTGTACAGGCTCGTAAAAAAGTGTACGGTTGACGCATTAGAGTTTCGTACGAAAAGGCAAGCGGCACTCAGAGCGATAGGTAAAATATTGTAACGGAGTATACTGTTCCACAGCAGACCTGCGAGGAGTGTATCCTCTGTCGGTCCGAATGCTGGTCTTCTCGCACAATCAGCGCGGTCATCCGACTACTATGATGACTAATTTCTTGAATTAATGGTTTCTGATAGACATTCGGTGAACAGTGGCGGATTTACGCACAAGCGGTGGAAGCGGTCGTTCCTGGCCCACAAGTCACGGGGCTCCGCAGAGGACCCTTGCCCAGGATCGCAGTGGACATGCGACAAATAAAATTATTGGCATGGTGTTACCAACAAAATGGGGACTGCTTATTGGGAAACGGTAACAAACTTTAACCGCAGTTAAATCTGTCGGCTGCCAGCTAACTAGTGGGAGGTCGTGGGTCTCACTAAAGGTCTTCTGTAATGGGCGCCAAGAATCGTCTAAGATAGCTACAGTATTGACCGACAAAATCTGAAAAGAACAACACATTTGCGACTACTACCAATGTGGTCGACTTTCCCCAATAATGACTCCTCGATAGCTGAAAATATAAACTCCAAATACCACACATATAAATAATAAATCTTCAAGTAAGTTATATACAGTGCTTTATTATTAATTAATTAATTCAAATTATCAAGTAGGGCAAATTATTTAATGTGAAATAACCTTGGCAAAAATTGAATAGTGGTTATTGAATGCTATACACAAGTTGCAAGGGAAAAAGAGATTAATGCGAGCGCGATTACTTACTCTAAAGTTGATTTAAAGTCACAAAAGCAATAAGCAAAGGGCACGGTAAAATTTAACGCGACTACAGGTACCAATCAGATTGCGCAATCATCAGCTCCAGTAGTGAGCTATTCATCTATTACGGAGCAAAAAACATACGTACACACTCGCAAATATTCTTAACAATATCATACAGTAAATGGTATGTGATAGAATTATAAATATGAAGCAGATATCTAGAAATGAGTGCTACACGCACACTGGTGAAAAACCATTTAACACAAAATCATAATATACAAATATACATAAATGTTTTATATACAATAAAGAGTTGTCAAACGTTACTGTTGTTGTAACCAGTTGCTATATTATAACCAACTCACGATACGGTGCCTGTTCTTAGAGCTGAAGAGGAACGTCACCAAAGCTCGAACGTAACGTGATCCCGACAACAGCAACCAGGTCTGCGTAATGGTCTTGTAACAACCCAAATATCCAACGTATACTTGTTATACGGCAAGTAATAAAATGAGTAAAGGATAAACCCAAACTTAGAGAAAAAAAAAATAAAAGGTCTGTAACAAATAAATCAAATTAACAGAATGACCATCACAACACTTTATAAATACCTTCGATGGAAGTTGACCTTAAGAGAGATTTATATCGCCTGCATATAACGACGATTATACATAAAAACCTATCGAAAGAATTAAGTATAAGAGACTGAATGATAGAAAAGTTAATCGATAAACTTACGAAAAGGTGTGCTTCCATAACCTCAAAAGAACAAGCGGAAATACATCCCATAAACGGCTTCCAATAAACTAAATCGGAAAACTAACGCTACAATCAATCATCAAATCTGCACTAAGGCAATTCCCATAACTTAACATAAAGGAAAAGATTAATTAGACGGCGATGTCCACGAAAAGGTTCTTCAAGGAACTTCTAGCTTCACCAGCGGATCAAACTAAAAAGTGACAATCTCTTATCAAAAAAAAGGAAATTAGTTCCACAACAAAATGGCAACTACAAGGAGAGAAAATGCAAAAATCCCTAAACGCTATACAACTTAATACAAAAGCATAGCTATACAGGGTGCTACGAAATTAGCACGTAACAATGGAAACTCACTTTGTCGAGAATAGTGAAACGTGAGAACAAGAGTTCATATCGTGTACAGGCGAGTAAAAAAGGTGTACGGTCGACCCAAAAGAGTTTCGTGCGAAAAGGCAAGCATTCAGAGTAATAGGTAAAATTTTGTAACGGAATATACAGTTTCGCAGTAGACCTGCAAGGAATGTATCATCTCTGTCGCTCCGAATGGCTAGTCTTCAATGCCTTCTAGCAAACTCTGCGCGGCCGTCCGACTTACATTCGGGGAAGGGGAACTGTACCATGCTTTCGAATGGGTGAAATTCCTTAATGTCATTTGTCAATTGTCAACATTTACCAATGTTGAAACAATTAAAAAAAACCTTAACAATAACTTAACTTAACAAATCTCAATAACGTAAAATTGATTTAACGATATATACTTCTGATGGCTTTAATCCATACATTTAGAACAACCGGTCTATTACATGGAAATCTAAAAATGTTTCGGGAATTTATTATTTCAAATTACATTCAAATAAAGCATTAGGTATTCTATGTATTTGTGAAATTGAGTTTATGATTTACTTACATTGACAAAAAAGCAGCAGCGGAACACGACGTCTAAAATACTGCGGTGATATCAAATCACCTTATTGAAAATTTCATTAACGACAGAACGGAAACGTCAAAACAAACGTTTCACATATTAGATTTAAATTAAAAGAGAAACATGCTATGTTATAGGCATAATTAATATAAAGGCTATATATATAGGAACACAGTTAGGTTCATCAATACTTAAATTAAAAATTAAGAATAAAAATTTCATGCAAACATAACCTAGATTTCTTATGCATAATAAAAAGGTTTCATATTTTTAAAAAGGATATCATTCAATTAGATTGCTTGACCATAAATATGTTTATGCAACCCAAGTTACACATTGGGATGTGCTCTCCACTTGTTAGGAAGAAGTAATTACCTTATACAATTTTAGAGATTACGATGTTTAACGTTAGGGAAATTTTTCTAATTTCCAGGAGACCAGCTCAGTTTCACGCTGTTAATTAACTGAAAATAGATAAATTAGGTCAATCTTGTTATGACTTATATAATACAATTAATTTTTGAATTTGGTTATAAGATTTCTGGTCACTTTAATTACTGAAGGTTTTTAATCCTGTCGTTTCGTGTTATTGTGACTCTTATTGACTCTTATCCTATTTTTCCTCACCATTGTTTTTATGTAAGTGCTTGGATTACTGTATGCTGGACATTTTGATCATAAATTGATTAATTTTGAATTAATATTTAAGCTGGAACTTATATGCATTAATTGGTTTATTCATTGTAGTTCGTACTGTAAAAATTTATGTTGTAGTAAATTGTAAAGATGCTCCTATGGAGAACTTATTTGTGTTACTTATATTGTGTATTCATGTAACTATTTTGTAAAGGATGAACCTTGATTTGTTGAATTTCATATGTATTTAGATCGTAACGAGATTTCTACATTGTCAGTCGTTTTTCTTTAGTACCTTCGTTACGATATATTTTTGGACATGGGATGTATTGTACTTTTTGATCCTTGTTTTAAGGGCTACAATCTTGTAATCATAGAATTAGGATTAGTGATAATTAATAACAGCTGTGC
Organism: Agrypnus murinus; assembly: GCA_929113105.1. Lineage (NCBI taxonomy): Eukaryota > Metazoa > Arthropoda > Insecta > Coleoptera > Elateridae > Agrypnus > Agrypnus murinus. Next base: position 93,806,060 of record OV816031.1, on the reverse strand, counting down.
GGGATTAGTGACGTCATTAAGCTTACTTGAGGTGCTTTTGTTTTGAAATAATGTCATCGCCGGTTTTTGTTCTGGCATAATGTATATAAGTTCGAGCAAATTTTAACAAAATCAGTCGACAAAACGTTCAAGGCAAAACCTATGCCCGACTCCGGATAAAATCTGTAATTTAATCTAAGGTTAGATATTTCAACCATATGTGTTTGACGTAAATGTCATGTACAATTAAAACTTAAATTAAACTAAAGTGTTACCTAAACAATTTCAAGAGTTAAAAGAAGATATTAGTGTTGTTCCACAATTATTTAAAGTGAACGTGATTCTTTAAATAAATTCAGGTGGATTTATTTTCATCATCGATCTTTGTATCGATATTTTAAAAACAAAAAATCAGCTGATGCGTATGACAGCAGTGTTACCACTAAAGGCTTATTATATAAAAGGAAACTATTTTATAACATACCAGGTTGGTCAAAATAAATGGTTTTCATTAATCTTATTAATAATAAGTAACTTATAAAGTTCATCCTTAATAATATAAACTTCTTTGGTTTAGTTTATTAGGTTCTTTTGAGAATTTATTTGATTTCAATTAAATAAAACAACTAGATTTCTTTTAATTAAAATTTATTTTTATTTGATAAACAGTTTTATTTATAAATAAATTTTGATTTGTTTTGGTCTGTTCAAACAAATGACCGTATTGGCCCTATGTCAGGCTATTACAACTATTAATAATGTTTGAGCAAGACTGAGAATTTATTTCTCAATTATTAATTGTATTAGTTTGAATAACATTTTTTTTACATTGACTTTCCATTCGAATTTTTATTTCGTTCTTTAAATAAAGTGTTTTTTCAAATTTACATATGTGTTTAATTGATACAAATACAAGCATCCAGTTTTCTTTTCTTTTGAATTCAGAGTTTAGCAGTGGTTGTCCAGCTTGCAGGAGCTTTAGTGTTTGCAACATAAGTTTTTCTTCCTTTCCAAGCATAAGAATTAATAAGAGTCTCGTAATTCAAATAATTTATGTTTTACTGAATAAACCTGAGCCAGCTGAGTGAAATAAAGAAAAATATCTGTGGTGTATTCTCATTTTAATCCACTGTATATAAGTTATGTTTATATTTGGAACGGTGGACATATTTTATTTTACTTTTACAGATCATCGCATATATTTTATGCTTGTCCCGAACGTGAAGCAATTTTTATTAGTTAAATACACCGCAATACATTTAAAAATGTGTCTGACATTTAAAAAAGTTGAAGACACCAACAAAACTACTATTATTAATTTAAATAATCGTTCAAATTTTAGTATTAATTTTAAATAATAAATGATTATTATATTGAGTTATACGCATTTCTTAATTTTTACAACTAACACCTGTTTTCCACAAACTGTGGGCATTGTCTACTTTTGACAATCCAGAATCTCAATCTCAAGTCATATTCTAGGTTAAATATACGGTCGTAGTTAAAGTATAGTGTGTAACACATACAAAAACGCCAATTTCACACTCGTGTGCCTGCGGCATGAGACGAAGTTGGATTATTTAAAAAATCTTAGGGAGGAATTTTTTTCATCCCCCCACCGTGAATTCCCGCCTGATATTAATAATTATATGTACTTAATTTTTGATTAAAAAAAAATAAAAGATATATAAATTGTAGTAATTGATTTATACTATGGGGCCCCAAAACTTTGTAACGCTTCAGGTCCCTTAAGTGGTTAATCCGCCACTGCGTTCATCAAGAGTATTTCATATATAATAGTTCAAGTAACATCACAAAAACTCAAAATTTCCCTGTTCTAAGTTGCTAAGCTATGCTAATAATTTGAAATAAAATATTTAAATTAATGTAAACTAGTTTATGGAATATTTATAATGAAGCTCCCTTGGGAACGAATGTTGTAGGTGTACATATTTATTAATCTCAACGTTGCGTCGTTGTGTATAAAACGTTTCGGAACGTTATTACCCTAAAGTACTAAATTACAAATTTAATTAATGAGGGTTAAAAACCAGTCTAAAATATGAAGTTTAATAGCTATAATTAGATGTTGTGCATGTAATGTAAACAACTTTTTAATACGTTTCGTAACTTTGTTTTTGTTCATTAAAAGCCGATTTGTGTTTCAAGGTTTGTATTGCATTACATGCGTTCGATTATTGAATAGATCTAATAATATACATAACTGCAACAAAGGTATTAAAAATATTTTTAAGAACTGTTATTAATTCGTAACTGTGTATTTTATAAAAAAATAGTATTGTATTTTATAAATTCGACAAAAATTAAAACATGCGCCATCTGTGAATATAAAGCAGAAGGCTGGGCAATTAATAAAATGGTTGTGTAGAGAACTATCTAAGTAAACGCTAATGTTACTTGTTTATCGAATTTGAGATATTTTTAAATTTTTAAACTAGTAGTAAATAACGAATAATGTATATTTTTCCGACTCGCACTTTTTGAAAAGAAATCCTTAGTTGAGAATCCTCAAAATCCTGTGTTATTGCATTCATATGTTATTAAACCTATTGACCTTGTTTTTAGTAAATTTAGTATCATTGAATTTAACAAACATCGACTAAAACTGTGAAAAAAGGAAAATTATGTAAGTAATAATTGAATATTTTCTAATCTTACCTAAGTTTAATTAAGTTTGTTTTCTATCTCATGCACTTGAATTACTCATCCTTTATCCATAAAAATGTCTGCATTTAAATATTTTTGGAGATATTCGCAATATCTTACAACTGGGTAAGTTTGGAATGTGTTAGTTTTTACATTGAGGGATGCAGAATGTTATTATGCATTATGCATCTACGGCGTACTACACTGAAGCTTCGCTAAATGACATTTAGAAATAGAATCTCATGAAGTAATACTTAACCAGCTTTTGCCCATCGTATTGGGAATGAGAGTAGCATATGGTTTATAATTTCTGTTTCACTTACATGTTATTTTTTGTTTATACCTGTAATACGAACTATATATACAAAGTGCATAACAACCAGTACATTATAAACGGGCGTTATGGTTTATAACGCCCGCTGATGTTTACTTACGCAATAGGAGCCGACGATACATTCAATAGTAATTTGGATCATTAGGGCCTATACTGTATGTTTGCATACGACTGTGTTACAACACAACAAGTAAAATGAGGTATTTGCTTCGAAGCTTCTGGGCGCGTGATCCATGAATTCTTTTGTGCCGACTTTAAAATCAATTTATCTTTTAAATGACATGTGCTATTAGAATTTTTTTTGCTTTCATCTTGGTGACAACCAACAACAAAAGCATTTGAATTTAAAATTTTATATTTCTGTTTGACTTTTACAGATTTAGTAAAAGTTGTTACCATCCGACAAACATGATTCTTAGTTTTATAAATAAAAACAAGGTCCTTGGCAACGTCAACAATTATAAATTAAAATTAGTTTTCTACTTCATATTCTCATGAAAAATAAAATCTTGTATGCACCACAGGCGTTAGTAGATGATATTGCCTACCGGGCGACTTCCATCCCTCGAGCTGTAACACCTTCACCCTCTTGGCATTATCGTCATTCTAACGCCCTTGGTACATAAATAACTATTATAACATTTTTCTAGATATCACTGATTTTTTATTTAACTGTCATATTTATAAAAGTTTAATTTTATACTTGAATTAGTACTGATCATAATACCTAATAAACTGATTTATATAGAATTTCGGTCCTATTTTCCTTCGTCAATTTTCAGTTTTGTTTTATTCTTATAAATTATTAATGAAAGTATGTTTAATTTTGTAGTAAATGATGTTTTTTATTTATATGCACTTAATATTATTTTTGGTGGAGTAAGTCACATTATTATTAATTATTTAAAAAAAAAAACAAAAATGTCTGTATAAACCGCTTGTCAAATAATCTTAATTGTGGTAGTTTTCTTTTTGCAAGATAGTCTGATAAGTTTGGATTATTTTTTATAATTAATAAATTCTCTTTTAATATGTAACTTGCATTTTAAAATCATATATCTTATGCATATATTTTTGTTTTAATAAAACCGGTGTTTCTTTTATTTCTTTTCTTTATTAAATAATGCTTAATTATTTTTTTTATTCTAGAGTATTTGTTGCCTAAGGCGATAGCAGACGCTTATTCCACGTTAGACGATCATTACAAGGCGAGTACCGCGTCGCGACTACTTCTACTAACGTCCATATACGAAACAACAGAATGAAATAGACTGAATTCTTTGTGTTTTTATAAAAATGAAGATGCAGCAAAAAGAAAATTTTTATTAGAATAAAAATCAAGTCGATTTTGTAAATAGTTGTCTAAATAAACGGCACTAAAAACAAAACTTCGTTATTAGATTTATTAAAACTTTTACAAAATTTTATTTATGCAAGTTTTGCATAATTAAGTAATAATCACCAAATCAAACTAATAAGATGCATTGTACATCTCAGTTCTCCTCAATTATTAGGCTAATCTACTATCTTTGTCGTATACTGTCGAATTCTAAATGTGCATTAGTCATGTGGTTAAAATTTACAATCGTCCATATAACATCAAAATATCAACCTCGCTTATACCTTATGGTAACATACTTGGGCAGCTGTTTATGGTTTTTTATGCGCTGCCGGTAGCGCTCAGTGGCCTTCTCTGTTCGATTAGGTTGCTTACGGTAAGAGAAATTTATTCTTTTCTGCAAATGTTTTTTTATTAGAAATAGAATAAGAAATACGTTAAGATAATTCATTTGAAATGTTGTCGCCGTGTGATTGTATTGTAGAAAACTCTTGCAAGGTTTTTGTCATTCGAATACATATACAGGTTAATGGTTAACTTTTTTATAGAATTTCATTAATATATGCATTTGTTAATTCTTAATAATTGGATATTCTATTTTAATTGTTTATTATATACTTACTAACAGAAATATTGCAAAGTATTAAAATTAGATTTGTAGGTAATTTGAGATGGTCTTACATTATGAGAAGTTAACTATTAAAGTGTAAAAGTATATCCACTAAAAAGTATTAAAACAAGGATATCCTTGAGGATTAATATCTTGACAAAGCAAAAGAGGAGGTTTGAGAAATATGTAACAGTATAATTTCGGTTCATTATAACATATTACAGTACATTATACTATTACAATTGTAACGATGGTAATGATGATATACTTTAACTCATGCACTTAAAGCCACTGCACTGGTGGGAGAGATTATGAAGTTTACTATTGGCATCTCAATAGATTGCATTCTTTAAATTGGCGTGGTGAGACCGTTGACTCTATTCTTATGTGTTGGCATAAACACAGTATTGTTGTTTATCAATGTGACTGACCTACATTAGAAATTGTAAAATTTTATTTTGTAGTATTACACTTCAAATTCGTATCCGGTGTCTACTGTAAACATATTAGTCGAGTGCCTATTTATAATCTTACATAACCTTACTTATTTTTTTAAAAATGTACTTTTTACAATTTGAAAAATTAATTGTAAGTTACATACGCTGCTAATAAACATTTTGTCGATATTAAACACATATTTTGTTCATCTTTGGTTTTTCCAAAACTCAACTTTCAAATTAAAATAATATATATTGCTATTATTTATTGGGAGGGGGGTGGCATTAATAATAATATCTTACCATCATTCGTTGTAGGTTAAATTGATTTAAATTGATTTTTTAATTGAGAGTACACATATATTCGAAACAGACTTTGGTAAAAGCACAGTGAAGACATATACAAAATATAAACTACCTACCTTTACCATAAAAGAAAAATGCTTCGGCTATTATTAAATTAATTGTGAACCTCTAGACCTAGTCACAAATGAGACTCTACCAATCGGGTAGCTTCAATAGGGCAACGAATAAATATGGATCTATAAAACATTATTAACTACACACACAAATAAAATAAAGAAACCATAGGTTACTTTTAATATATTTAAATGACATAAATTATTTGACACCAACACACACAAAATAAGCAGACAAAATTAAAATTGAAATACTAAAAATTATTAAAAATAACAAGTAATTTGGGAATCTGCAATTATAGAAAAATTAATTCTAAGACAATATAATTCTTTTTATCTTTAAAATTAATATTTCTATTATTATCATCATCAGTCATCAGATTTCCTGTTATATTTATATGTTTTTGAAAAACAAAAGAAAATTTGGTTATTTTTCTAGTAATTTCTAATAATTTGTAGTGTAAAACAATTGAACAAAATGTAACTAACTCTACATAACTATATAATAGTTTATAATTATTATTAATTGTTTAAGCAAGTTATATAGTAGGATAGAAAAAACTTCCTCTTTCTAATGGTGTTAAATACTAATGCTAAAACTCAGTAATAGAATGGCTATTCCATGTCTACAGAATCAATTTTTAAATGCATCCAATTATACATTAAAATATCAATTAATAGTTATTTATGGTACAAGTGAGTTAAGTAAGATATTATCCACGAACGAAAAATTTACCCTCGAGGACCGGCAGGCCCGAAAGGGTTAATTTTTCTGAGTGGATAATATCCTTAACTCACGCGTGTCATACAAAATTTTATCCAACACCGCTTTATTTAAGTTTCAACATCGAATTTGCAATGTATAGTTAGTCTGTAGTTTTGACGGTAATAAATTTAATACTCTAGCACGATGACTGAATTTTAATAATATTAAATAACGTAAGCTGGTGATTGGTTGTTATTTTTGAAGGAGTGAGTTTTTTAAAAATAACCCACGTTGCTAGGGGCAACGTGGGTTATAACGTAACATAAGAGTAAACAATCACTTTCCTTATTTAAAATGACCATAGTAAACATGGTATTTATATCGAGGTGTTAGATAAATAAATAATATCCTTGTTTTAACTCTTTTTATGGTTACAAAAACCTTTCTAATATCCTCCAGAACACTATTTACACAAATTTAGATATCCTAACTACAAAATAACAACTAAATCACATAATTTCAGATTATCAAGGTAAAATGCAGAAATATGTGTTTTTAAACCCACAGATCTTCTATAAGATATCATCCCCATATTTGCATATATGTCTCAGCTGTACCCAAGGAACTACTGGACAACATAATAATAAAATATTTAAGTCCACAGACTTTTTACTTTTGAAAAACAATAAAATTAGAATAAAACTGCCCAAATCGTTAACTGTCAAGAAAATCTTATAAATTAAACTAGCAGGTAAGGTGTTAAATACTTGCATTTATCTCCACTAATATGCACCTTATCTGCTTCAGGACAAAATCTGCCTTGAAACTGTTTCAATACTTATTTATCTTCCAAAATCAAGTAACGGTAGAAAATTTACCAAGATTAAGAGAAAAATCAACTTTAAGAAATGAAACCTAATTAATTTATTTTGACTAAAATTTGTTTTATAAAAGATCATCTCCCTTGGAAGTTATGCAACCCAACTAACATTTTTGTACATCGTGATGCCTATATTTCTAATCATGACAATACAAATCATGACAATATGTTATACACAAAGGGTAAAAAGAGCATAATATTTATTTCAGCTAGCGATTATAAATTAAAAAACAATATACGGTCTTGTTTTCAATGACACTAATAAAGTATCAAGTTTATTAGTTCTACATTAATATGGTTAAATGATAGTTTTTTTAAAGCTCGTGGGTCATTTAGTAAAAAGTATATAATTAAAAGCTAAAATAAATTATTCACATACTAGAGCGAATAACATCACCAAACTTCCATCGCAGAAGGCTATATTATTCACTTTGAGATGATATATGATTTAATAGTATATGCTGTAGTACATATTACGTTTGGCATTAGTATTCCATTTCATTTATTAGTTCTGAATAAAATCAAATTGAAGATGAAATTAAGTTTTAGGGGAGTCTTGTAGTTTCTGTAGATTAATTAATACTTGCAATGCAAATGGAAATATAAATAATAATAGCTGAACTCAATTAGAAGTTGGAAGTATAATCTTGTTATTGATATGGATGCTATGAATGTCTTTATTAAACCTGTCCAATACGTCTATTAGTACGGTTTTAAAGGGTTGTTACATAGATGGTAAAATAAAGGGTGTTAGTACAGTCGATTCAGAATAATGTCCAACTAAACTGCATATCTCTTCACCACTTACGGCGATCTAGTAGACACATTCGGTATGTTTGTCCCTAAAACCTAATTGCATAACGTTTATCAAAAACGTTTTATAACAAGCAATATGTAATTTAATTATACACCTCCATAAGGTTGGCAAGCCTTTTAAAGTATATATCGATGTATTAAAAATGATGTACCTTACCACGATTATAACAAATGTTCAGGTGGATTCCAATTTATTGGCTGATTTACAGAATATTCATGGAATATCTAAAACATCATCGATGAATGGAAAGATGGATAATATAATTTAAGATTATCATATATTATACAACAAGACGATCGAAAATACTCGATTATACGAGACATATTGCCCGAAACACCACGAAACGGAACGTCGAGTGGTGTATTATTAGGCAATATGTCGAGTTTCGAGTATTTTAGATCGTCGAGTTCTATACAGGTAGACTATTTCATGAATAAAAAATATACTAACAACTTTAACATTTATTTATTATTTATATTGAACATACAATTATTGTAGACATTGTGAATAGAGCCTAATGAGGTTTGTGGATCATTGCGTTGTTTACTAATAAATTATTTGACTGTTATGGAGTTTCCATGGATATCTTGAAATTTAAGAATTGAATTACATCGATTATACAAAGGTTCGTATAATCAATTCGTCATGGTTACCGCAATATAACCGTTGGAATACGTGGTATCTAAGGAAAAGCGAGTATTCTTATTGGTTCATAACGTTATGAATGAAATAGTCAGTAGAATATCAAAATTTACGGCTGTAAAGCCGTAACACTCCTGAATTTAGTGAACGACATTCTGGCCCACATAATCCTCTTTAAAGTATCGAAACACATAGAACCATTCCTTAGACCAACACAGACAGGATTTAGATCTCAGCAATCGTATATAGATCACATAATTACACTTCGTTTATAATTCTTAGAGTGGCGTTTATCTTTATATCTTGTCTTCATACCTTGAACATTCTTTTGACAGCCTGAAGCTCTTCAGCCAGTTCTCAGCAGAAGTGGCATCCCTCTAGAGATAATACGAATTGCGAGAGAACTCTGCCATAATGTGCAATAGTGTGGGTCGATTTTCTAATTTTAAAATACCTGTGCCAGAAAAAGTTGTGTAATGCTCTAAAAAGAATAGGGGTAGCTTTTATTTTTTTTTATTTTAATATTTAGGTTCCCCGCCGGGCCACAAAAAAAATAAAAAAATAAAAACTAGAAATCATTTGGGCCCGTGGCGCAAAAAGTTTGGAAATGACTTATAATGAACTCTTAAGAAATATTTTCAAATTTGGAAATCGTTTAGACCTTCCGCCAAGCGATTAATAATTTAAGACCCCCCTCAGAATAGTTAAAGTCGACGCCTATGCGCAATTGCAGTTACCGACTGAGTTAAGCAGATCGATCGTAAGTTGTCAAAATTTGTAGTTAACAGTTGACTCTCGTTGAATGCGGTTGTGTTTGAATTGTGTTTGGCTATTTATAATAGTTATTTGGTATTGAAAATGTCCGACGCGTTAAAAAAACGAAAAATTACAACACGGCAGTCAATTCGTGATCCCGTATTTGGTGAACCTAGTGTTTGTGTGAAACACGGCTTCCGTGTTATTGCGACGTTATGCGTTATTTCCTGTATGTACAAAACGGACTAAGTGCAGAACATGGTGTAGCTAAAAACCCAAACCAAACAGTGGCCGAAATTTCAAAAACTGTTGTAGAAAAGGTACAACAAAGTTGGTGTAAAGCTAGCTTACCAACCGTATCTAATCACCAGTGTGTTGCATTACTTAAAAAACACCATAAACAATTTATGGACATTAAAAAATCGTAAAAAAAAACAAGTAAAGCTGCAAAAAATAAGTTACAGCGTTTTCAAAACGAAGCTAACACTAAATTATTTGATATTTCATAATGTAAGTGCGCGGATCTTTCATTATGTATTTGTGAAAAGTCAAGAAAAATTCCTAAAATTGAGCACGAAATTTTAAAAGACCAGAGGACCACAAGGTTGATATTTCTGGGAAATGTTGACGCTGAAGCAACTAGGGTTTTAAAACAAAGACAGCGAAGACAAGAAGTAAAGGCCCACGTTACTGTTTTAGAACAAAATCCTCCACTCGAAAATGTTTTATCAGAGTCATCAATGCAAAGCGATACGGATTCCGACGAAGACTTTAGTCCTACATCTTCAACCTCTACGGCAGAAATAACACTTAAACTACCTTCTTTAGCAAAAGCGATAGACCGATCGGGATTATCTAGCCGAAGAGGTGCAATGATAGCTAGTGCAGTACTTGAAGATGTTGGGCTGATAACAAAAAGTGATACGACTTATGTCATTGACAAATGTAAATTAGATCGCCAAAGAAAAAGGGCACGACTTGATTTACAGAAAAATACACTGAAAAATGACACTAATCTTCAAGCACTATATTTTGATGGTCGCAATGATCGTACTCTTTATATCGAAAAACAGGGAGATAGTTCATCAAGAAAAATTGTTGTGGAAGAAAATGTAGTGTTATTGCAGGAACCAGGTAGCAATTATATAGGTCATGTTACACCTGAAAATCGTACTGCCAAAAAGATTACTTCAAGCATTTTAAATTATATTACAGAAGCTGGTATATAAACTTCTGAACTAATTGCTATTGGGTGCGATGGTACAGCGGTAAACACAGGATGCAACAGTGGAGTCATACATTTGTTAGAATTAAATACTTTTCAAACGACCGTTGCAGTGGCTGATATGTCAATTACATGCAAACGAGCTGCCACTAAAGCATTTGCTTCGCTATCTGGATGGAAATACAACAGGACCGGTTTCACTGTCAGGTCCTCTTGGTAACCTTCTCGAATCTTGTGAGCAGTTACCTATTGTGCGCTATAAGAAAATTGAGGTCCAGTTACCGGAGGTTGATATAAAAAAATCTGAGCACTGACCAACATTATTTGTACCAGATATGTAATGCTATATCTACTGGAAAGTGTCCAGCTAACTAAACCAATAAATCTCCAGGCAAGCTGTCCCACGCGCGATGGCTCACTACAGCTAACCGTATATAACGAAATGGCTTTTATGGCCACCCTGAAAATATATTAATGTCTAGTGATCTTCTATTCACGTCGATATATACGAGAATTGGGATTTAGAAGAATAATAAATTGTAGATCCAAAGAAAAGGAAAATGAACAATCAAAGAATACCGTCAGAAAATTTGAGATTCCTAACTTTAATTTTGATGCTGTAAATTACTTTGATTTGATAAACTGATAAGAGCGCACCGTTACAGAACCTCCGATGACAAAACATCTAACCGACTAAGATATTCAAGATTTTATTGAAACTGGTAATTTTCCAGTGGCAAATCTCTGGAAATTACCTTGCCACACACAGGCTGTTGAGAGAGGTGTTAAATTAGTTACAAAAGCATCCTTGGCAGTCTGTGGTCACAATAATAGAGATGGTTGGATACGTGCAACAATAGCATCCAGAAACACCATGCCAAAGTTTGATACAAAATCCGATTACGTAGTTGAAAGCAATAGTTAAAAAAAAATTTTTTTCATGTAAGTAGGTTATTATTTCATTCCTACAGATTGCATCGTAATTTCATATCACCTCCCCTGTAACTGGCACTGCCGTTGTATGTTGTAAAACAAAATAAATAAATAAGTAAGTAAATAAGTAAATACATAAATAGGTAAATAAAAAAAATAATAAATAAATAATATTTATAGCACAAAGTAAGCGGAGAGCTACCCTTAGACTGGTGTATTATAAATAACTTATTTTAAGAGAGTTTTGAGGGGCCGGCGGGCGGTCTAAATATATTACAAATTTAAAAATATTTTTTATGGGCAACTAGGGAACCATAACACAACATTTCCAAGTACAGGGGTAATAATTTTCTGACTTAATTTATTTCTTATTTTTTGGGGCCTGGCGGGTCTAAACATTTTCCTAAAAAAAATATGTTGTTTTCTTAAAATAATAAACCATTTTACAACTTTTTTTTACTACAGGCATTTTAAAATTAAAAAAAGTTAAAAACGACCCACACTAATGTGCAATGCACCTTATTGCACTATTCCATACAGCCCAAAACCAAATACTATCACTTCTCCCAAAGAGATTACTGATTTCTGGTTACAGCAAGATGATTCACCTGAGTCTTTTGGGCTAGTTGACCTATTCAAAGACGAAGTCGTTGCTCCTTATAGTTTCATAACCACAAACTGTGATCAAATATCGCAAGATCCGCCACAAATTCAGGATCCTAACCCCCAATTAAGTGACGATACTCAAAACTGATTCTTTCTGTGTTAATAAACCTGACCATTCAAATTTTGAAAAGCACGTTTCACAGGGTAATACTTCCATTACAGAAAGTATTACAAATGATTAAATTTCAAAAGTGCATTTATTCCACAACAAAACAGAATCACAATCTCCTACAAACATTACAAAAACATCACAGTCACTTAGGATACCGCTGAAATTGAATCCTAACCAATGTTTTTTAAATCAGAAATTGCAACAGCTTCCGAAGGCCGACGGTTTGGGGATATCAACCGCCGTATCTTCTACGAAGACTTCCTTGGATCCAGTAAAAAATTCCTGGAATCTACAAGCTACAACACCTCCAGTTCCTGATGGAAATCACATCAATAACATTCCTCAAGAGCCAAAAGCTACGACACTCGTCGTAACAGTTCCTGAAAAATGTCTTCAGCATTTCTCGGACACAACAATGCCGACATCTCTAGTTTCGCCATTGGAACGATGCCATAAGAAGAAATTGTCCTTGGATATAACAGGATTAACATCTTTTTTTTCTTTATTTAGTTTTGATGTTTAGTTTGTTTTCTCGGATAAGCATCAACGAACTTCGCAACAACAATAAACAACCAGTTTTTGTTATGTCAAAAGGAGAAATTTTATCCAAAGGCCACGCGATTAAACGGCCTCATTACCTCGTAATTATAACAATGCGAACATTCGACTTTTTGCTAACCGAGAAAATTACAACCGTGCAACTGCTATTGACCAAACTCAAATTATCTTATCACGCGGATGATAGCAAATTCCATTTCGCTACAAACATTGGCATTATGTGCAGTGTGCCAACTTTCTAGTTATGCACCACAAACAGAAGTGCAAGAATAACAGTAGTGACTTATAATTTTTCACGTGAGCCTTGTCAACTCGACTTTACATGATATCATACATTGATAACATTCAACTAATCAATCCTGAATAGCATTTCGACCTCCCAAATATATGTGCTACCGAATTAAGCTTCAAGTGTTCATTCTCCTCAAATATCATAGGATTCAAGAAGATTCAATCATACTCTCGAACGGGTAATTTCACCTAGTACTTCCTACAACCTTAGGACAATGCTATGAATGCTGCCTCCGTTTTATGACATACAACCCCACTTCTTCCATTCCTACTGACAAAATGAATACAACTAAGTTTATCAATGTTAACCACAAACTTACTACTTAGGCTAACGCTTTTAAATTAAATTAGCATAGTTATTTTTAATTTTGAAAGCTAAAACAAATAAATGGTAACGCAAGCATCACTTGTTCACGAAGCAATTATTATGTTGTTCCTTGGTTTTGTTCACGTTCCTAAATTTTATTTCTTTCTTTCTAGTAAGAATTACAGAACGTCCTAACAAGTGATTCCTGTGCTACCAAGTTTATTTTAATTAGGTTAAGTTTGCGACATCACCATGCAATCAGCAACACATGTCTGGCCATAAGCAATTGATGCCTCCTATTAGCGACCAGCGGCAAAGGCCTTTCAATTCTTTGATTATTAGCACTTAATTCTTAACATAAGTTTTATTGTCTTAGCATTAAGGAACCATTTAAAAGATGCAAACCACTCGATTTTTTGTAGCTAGTATACGTTAAACGTACCAGTACATACAAGTACAACATTAATGTATGCTATTTTTTCTGCATTATTCCTACTATATTATTATTTAATATATCTTCAGCATTTTTTTTACAAGGAGTGTTATGTAATGATATCTTGCTATTTATAATCAAATACACATAATTACATACATATTAGGGTGGTCCTTATTTGTATGGGTAAGAAAGAAAATTACAATTTCAATATACGTACCCTCCAATTTTTTTACATTACATGAAAGGAAGTTACCCTAAAAATTTCAAGTTGATCAGATCATGCTAACCCATTACATTAAGGTCAAAGTGCAGCTATTTTAGACTGTTTTTCACAAAACGCCTATTTGCAGCAAAACGGTTGCAGCTACGAAAAAAGATATTCTTCCTTTTTTTGTGGGAAATTTAAGCTACTATAAATTTGGTCCTTGCATAATTTTTAAGAAATAATCTGTTTTTGAGTTATAAAAGAAAAATCAGATGCAGTAGTTTACGGGTCGTGCAGTTACATATTGAAAAATGTTATGTTACTCATTTGTGATGCTTTTCTTTAATACTTCTGACTACTAGCATACTTCTAATACCTTTCTAATACTTCTTACTGGAAATTATTATTAATAATAATAATAATAATAATTGCTGCTACCCATTACCTGGCGAACTTGGCCCTAGAAGCTATGAAGCTTATGCTGGAGGAAGAGGTAATTATTACTATTGCTCTGGACCAACGTGCTGCTGCAGCCGACTTAACAGATTGTATAGCATAAATCCCACATTTGTGTTACAGCTAAGGAAAATTGCAGAAAACCTTAACCAGATCTGCCATTACCGGGAGTCGAACCGGGCCGCTTGGATGAGAGAAGAGCACTCTAGTCCCTACACTACTAATACTATTACATATGGGTCATAAGGTAATGTCATCAATAATTAATAATTGTAATTCATCATTACACCTATAAAATATTAAGCCAGCCGTATTTATGTTAAAGGGTTCTGTATTGGTTTTGAAGACGCTGAGTTGTCTTTAAAATCCGCGAAATTCATTTATTGGAATACTCTATCCACATAGATTATTTCTATATGCGGATTATTCCATTAACCATTGTACATTATAACCAGCCGTCAAGTATTTATTATACAGTGGTCTGTTTGTTGTATAATAAATACTACACAATGCAATTGGGTTTTCTCGAATTGCTTTTCTATTTTCTTCTTTCTAAGTACTTATTACTTTCTCAATTCTTGCAGTTATACAAATTAAACAAAATTAAATCAAAAAATGAAAGCAAGTAATTCTCACTTACGTTTATGAAAACTGGAATAAGTGTTTTCAGTTTTCACATGGACCAGCAATAACTGATAAGAAATACATTCTAGTTCTTTTTCAGCAATACTTATTTTGGATCATAAGAATATTTTGTAACAGCCCGTTTAGTTTGTTTAAATGGAAGTGATGCGCTTGTGGTGAATCTGTGATTTGAAAAAGGCACGAATTCTCCAATACGGTTATTTAAACTGCGACAAAAAGTTGAAAAAATTGTTTGCACTCTGGCAGCAATTGGATAAGAACTAGAACAAAAAAGTGATTTCTGCGGCAAAGAGAAAAAATCTTTGAAGAACTAGATGATTTATTTGACATCACACGTGCCAATGCACTAGAAATGATGAAGCTCTTAGAAGACAAAGATACGATCCTACTGCCCATGAAAAGAGGTTAGAATACAGAAAGAGGGAAATAAAATGAAAAAGAATGAATCTAAAAGAGCAGACAGGCAGATGCATTTAGACGTACCAGAACCTTCAAGAAGAGAAGAAACCGAATCCACTGATGTAGGTAAGATTAAAAAGTGAAATTCACGTAATGTTTTCGATAAGCAAGTTAATCTTTTTAGACGAGGTTTTCGATCCTTTAACTTTAGAAGCGCCAGATAATGAATGAAGAGAGTGAAAGGAATGAATCGATTTCAAGCTATACAAATTGGGATTCAGGTGCTACAATGGACTCTACTACTAAGAGCAAAGAAAAGGATCAGGAAACAAAATTTGACTGCACGAATTTTACCAGTGCTAGTTAGATGTAAAATAAGTGACAATGATACCTGTCACATATTGTCAGCAAATGTAGAAGCCGTTTCAATAGACCCAAATGACTATGTTATAAACAGATCTTCCATCAGGTAATATAGACAATATTTTAGCGTACAGACAGCTAACAAAATAAAATTAAGTCATTTTTACAAATATATCTACAATTTGCAGTCGTTCACTGAGACTCAAAACTATTTCCAACTTTAATTGGAAAATCTGAAGTATAAAATAGCTTAATTAGTGACGATTAATTAATTGCGGTTCCAGGGCAAAAAGTATCTCCAGCAGTCTATGATATTCTCTGCGATTGGGAATTAACAGACAAAGTTGAAGTTTTTAAACACAGGAACGCTAAATGTTGCTTGTGTTTTAGAGCAAAAGATCTTATTTTTAGCTTATCGCCACCAAATTTTTGGGGCGTTCTGCAAGGAGCTTTTGCGGTGTCTAAATTGCCATAGCATCTGTGAAGTCGGATGCAACCGCACGTTGGTCCAGAGTAATAGTAATAATCACCTCTTCCCCCAGCACAAGCTTCATAGCTTCTAGGGCCTGGTTCGCCAAGTAATGGGTAGTAGCAATTATTATTATTATTATTATATATTAATAATAATTTCCAGTAAGAAGTATTAGAAAGGCATTAGAAGTAAGCTAGTAGTCAGAAGTATTGAAGAACAACATAAACAACCTTGTAACACAACAGCACAAAGGTCAACAGAGCGAACCAGAAACCCTCGACCAAAGATCTGATCTAGACAACTTTCTACAAAAAAAATTAATGACTGAATACAATGGCGAAAGGGGACCCAAAGATTTCTGACCTATCCAACGAATCAAGTGCTACTGGCCTAACTATCTAAGTACATTAGAAAAACGAAATCGATTGCAAATTTAATCGTGATCATTCTACGGTGTTACCGTTGGAATACAAGGAGTTGTTGAACATACCTAAGAACTAAGACCAGCTTCTTGCGTATTGTAGAACACCACTCCTTGATAGAACTTTCTTTAAAAAAGACTTAGTGTGCAAGATCAGTTTGAGTCAATGATTGTTGTAGTTCAAGAGCGGTGAACCCTCATTACATACATTTTATAACCATATGATACACCCCATATGTATCGTACGGAAGTTATCATCCATTATTAAAGGCACTTTTGACACTATACCATGCTAGACTAACATGCAGTCAGAAAAGAGGACTAAATGTTTGACGTCTTTGGTGAGATCTTTAGCTCTAGTTCCGGTGCTGTCTATTGCCACATAAAAGACAAATGAGGATACGAAGAAAGGGATAATGAAATTTGTATTTCAAGTCTGCGTACGAGATTCATCTTCAATTGATCTCTCTCCTTTAATATTTATTCGTGGAAATTAAACTCCTGTAAGTTTCGTAGACAACGCGACGTACTGTAACCCGTTGCGCTATCTTTCTTGCGTCATGTAAAGCACGCCAAACTATGTCTTTTTTTGACTGATAACGACGTGCCAATCCTCCATATAACGTCTGATAGCCCAGCAATTGAACATGATCGAGTGTTGCCTCCTGGATAACCAAGTTTCAGCTACTAACTCTGTGAACTATGGCAACAAGCTATCACTACCTGGTGTCGAATCTCACTAGAAAATATCTGACGCTTAAAAAATCCAATTTTGAGCCTTGTAAAGGAACGTATGAACAAGATATGGTTACATCTGCACGTCCCGCTAAGCTACCAGGCAAGTACTAGACTAACTATCTATCCAAATCACTAAAACTATACAGGGTGTCTCATTTCATAATCTAAAGTTGAGATTACTTCCAGTGTAACTGGAAATGATAAAAAATTGCTTCTTATCCCAAATAAAATCATAAAAACAACAAAAACTTGCACAACGGAGAGATGAAATGAACAAGTTGAGTATGATTTTAAACCGTTTATTTAATTTGTTATAGCCAACGCTGCTTGGTGCGTTCCATTGCGTGTTATAGTTTTAAAGATATCATTAAAAACTTTAACGCGATACAACTAACAGTCGTTTTGTACTTACGGTTCTCCAGATAAACCATGATATTGTCAAAAGTGTTAACAGGTTCACAAGAAAACTATTTTTAAAATGTTCAGTTCAAATCAATGCTAAATGTTCTTCGTATATTTGAATAGATCTTGTCGAAAACATTAAAGCAGTACACGCACCGTCCTGTTGTGCTCACGGTTGCCGAGATAGACTCAAACGTGACGGGGCATCCAGAAATATTGCGTCGCGTCCTCCGCGCCCGGGGGACTTTATGCTGTTTATGAATATGCTAATTACTGTTCGGCATATATTTCTAACAATTTCAATTGCGACCTATTTTTGTTACAGACGGTTGGTTGTAAGTCGTTCCATATTATCCGCGGAGTTAGATGTAGTTAGGTCAAAAGGCAAATAGGCATACGTGCTTTCCAAATTTGACACACTAGTTTAAAAGACAAAGATTTAGCATGGGGAAACATTCAAAAACATCCATATTTTTAAGCTATTTTTAATAATTAATACATTACCATGTACAGTTATTACAAATTTCTAGATGGTAAATTTTCAATTACTTTAATGCAGAAGTTCGATTTTTACTAGTTAAATTTTATTATAAGTTCGGTATCTATTCTGCGAATTTTAACTTTATTGCATTAAAATAATCTACGTTGCAATTTGTTGTAAAGTGTATTGATGCATTATTTATAAATTTATCTTTTGTATAAATACATTAAAATATAAGTTGTAAAATGAATGGTTTACTATACTATATTGAATGATTAAAACTAGAAGGTGAGTTTAAGCGGGAGTGTTGGAGGTGAGAATTGCCATGATTATCTTTCTGAAAAACCACTCATCAATAAACAACTCATTGTTGCCATGTTGATAAAAAAATTTAAGTAGGCCCTGTCTGTCTTGTCAAGTAAAAATGTTTTGCTATTCGTTTTGTCAGATACATAACTCATAAAGTGATATATAACTAAATATTTTATGGCTGATGTACTTATTTATTTATGAAATGTACTTATGTCAAAATTAACTTCAAAACTTAAATAAATTAACGTTTTTTTGCAATTTTGTCTAAACGAATACAAAAGAGGTAGTTCGATAGGCATGTGCTGTCGATTTACAGGTTCATAGCTTGGATCTTAGAAAACGACGTGACGGCGCACTTGTATCGAAAATAACTGTTTTGATTAATTAATTTATTTTCTTAATTTAAGTATTATATATTTTATATGGTGTACTGACTCGTAAACATATGTTTATTGAGCTCTGTCTCTAGCGGTAAAGATTCTTTTTATCATAAATATTATTAAGGGCTGTTTATCATCAATACCATTGCAAAATACATATTTATTTAAAACATTCATATATATCTTGCATATGTGCTGTACTTCTTCAGTAAATGAAGCTTGCACGGATAATACGGTACCGTGCCTCACACGTATAGTTCTAAATAACGATATTGCAATGTAAATAACTCTATGGTTTAATTTTAGGCGCCTTGATTTTTTTATATTTACGTTATGGGGGACTGAACTACCATGTACGATTCATTATTGACTGACCGACTGCTTCTTTAACTTCAAAGATATAATTACCCTAAGAAAGCATGCTTGCCAAGGTTTATTGATATAAATCTTTATCATCATATAAATCAGGGGACCGGGATCAACTCTCGGTACCGGCACATCTGGTTAAGGTTTTCTGCAGTTCCCTTAATTGTAACACAAATGTGGGATTTGTGCTAAAACCATCTGCTTATTCGGCTGCAGCCCCACGTTGGGCCTGCTTCATAGTAATAGCACTCCCTCCTGCACAAGCTTTATAGCTTCTGGGACCTGGTTTCTTAAGGTGAAAACCATGTCGACAGTTTTATCCTGATTGATCTTTAGGCGATTACTATTAAACCAGTCAAATGCTCTCGACTGTGCCTCCCTACAACATGTATTAGATACGGCTAATATATTATCAGAACACGCAACAGTTGTGTCATCCGCAAAGAGCACAGCTCGAGCAGGATGTATGGTAGCAGGTAAATCATTGATAAAGATCAGGAATAATAGCGGTCCTAAAACAGAGCCTTGTGGAACTCCGATGTCTACAGGTAGAAAATTCGAGACTGTGCCATTTGTAGAGACACACTGCTTTCTGTTACTTAAAAAACGATTTAATTAGTACACGGCTATTAATGCTGATATTATAATAATTCAATTTTTTTAGGAGAATATCATGAGAGACACAGTCGAAAGCCTTCGACAGATCCAAGAATGATGCACACATACACTTATTGTTTTCGAAAGCTTCGATGCAGTCATTAACAAATTTTAAGATAGCATGTCCGGTAGACCTTCCTTTTCGAAATCCCATTGATTGTTACAAAGTAAATCATTGAATTCAAGAAATTCTGAGAGTTGTTCAACCATAATTTTCTCAAGTATTTTTGATACAATAGGGAGAATCGAAATAGGACGATAGTTATTCACATCGTTTTTATTTCCTTTCTTGTATAAAGGTATAATTATAGCAATTTTAAATGCATCTGGAAAAGTAGAGGTATCAATACACTCATTTACTATTTTGGTGATTGGAGGTATTATACTATCCTTTATTTGTTTAAACATATCTGATGATATATCATAGATATCTCTACTTTTACTAGGTTTGAGATTGTTAATTATTTGGCGGATTTTAATATACGACACTGGTCTAAATTTAAAAAGAGCTTCACGGCAGCTGTTTGAATTATTTCCAGGTAAAAATTCTGTAGGATCGATATTATTCGTAGGTATGCTTGAAATAATGTTTTTTGCAGTTTCGGCAAAAACCTTATTAAAATCCTCCGCATGAATGTTGTGATTTTTAACAGAGTTAGAGTTAGATTTTAGTGGTCTGTGACTATTAATTATATGCCACATTGCTTTTACACTATTATGATTTTGGAGTATATAATTATCATTGGCTGAAATTTTGCTTGCTGAATAGCTTTGAGATAATTAGACCTAAACTTGTTTCTTATTTGAATGAAGTCTTGACTCTGGTTTTGTTGACAAACTGCGTTCAGGAAGTCTAGTGTCTTACGCATCTCATTCAATTTATTGGTGAACCAGTTACTTGGAAGGTTACTTGGAAGGTTGATGGAGTTATTCCGATATGTCTTCAGTGGGAATGCAGTATGCATTGCTGTCTGTAATCGATTGAGAAAGACTACACTCTTTTCATGTATATTTAGGGCGTTGTCGTCAAGAAAGTCCCAATTGCAGGCATCCACGTAGTGATAAAAGTTAGACATACCCAGTTTTGTTACAGGTCTACACTTCACTATATTACTTGATTTAATTTTGTTATTAGGTATTAATGTCAATGTACAGCAAACGCCAATATGATCTGAGAATCCCATATTAGCTTCTTCCACACTAAAAAGTTCATCACTATAGTTCGTAAAAACATTGTCTTTGCAATTATTGTAGCGAGTATTAAAAGTCACAGTTTTTCTTAATCCGAAACTGGTCATCAGGCCCGCACAACGTAACAGATTCTTCATCCAATTTATTGAATTTCACATTGAAGTCACCGCCGATAAGTAGCCACTTATCAGACGGCTTCAATTGCAACAGAATGTTATGAAGAATTTCTGTAAATCTAGCGAAATCAGCTTGAGGACTTCTGTAGACATTGATAATGTTAAGATTATATGCAGTAAAACAAATGCCAGTTAATTAACATATATTTTCTATGGAAAATTTGGCAATATCTAGGGCTATAAATTCTACATCCTTATACACCAACATTAGCGAGCCCCCGTAGCCATCGGCGACCAGATAATTATTATGATTTAGACTTTCAATCTCATATTTCTTCAACCAGTGTTCTGTTATACCAACTATCAAGGGTCTATTTTTTAACAAATAGGCATCCATTATTTCATGTTTGTTCCTTAATGATTGTACATTAAAAAATATCATATTTATAGTCTCTTTGTTGGTATTATAATTATTGATTGTAGGACGTAAGTTAACAGTTGTTAATTGGTTGTCTGCTCCTGATTGGTACGTATCCGAAAAAAATTAAATTTTCGTACTAGAATATTTTCCGGCCAAAATTCTGGTTGGTACAAACTATCTTTAAATTCAAACTCCACGCCCAGCTTAAAAGATTTTGAAATATTTTGGTGGTTTTTGGTTAAACATTCAATCGAAGGATTTGCGTTAGGTAGTTTATTTTTTTATATTTTGCTAAATGATTGTCCGTCACATTTGCTTTTACTAGTTTTTATTTTCCACTCTTTCCTTTATATTTACATCAGTAAAGTTGTTTACGTGTCCCAATTCGAGCTAAGCGATTTTTTCCTTCATGAGTTCAGATTTCTCAGTGACCTCAATAATAATGCGGTCCTTGTTAGCGATTATTTCTTTTAAATACTTTACTTCTATTTCTAGTGCAACAGTATTTACGGCAATAAGAGGTGTAGAAGCTGCTGAGCTTCCAGAAGTGATATTAGATGAATCACCGCTATTGATACAACAGATTATAATATTTTCATCCACTGTTTTGTCGTATTTTAATTTCTTAAGACACGAAGGGTGGTAAATCACTTCACATACCTTGCATTTTGGCCCTTTTAACGCTGCATGACCACATTTACATTTAGAAGACATTTTTTAAAAATAATTTTATAGTGTTAACTTGTAGTGTGTAGACACCTTTATTTCGTATCTATCAGTGAATTCCTTTATTGATAAAGTAATGTACTTACTTTTTTGGTGTAGTATTTTGAAAGGTGGCAAATAATTATAAATTTATGACACTAACAACTAGATAAGATCCAATATTATTCACTATCACCTTTTATATAATTTAATTTAACATTAGAAAAACACTACAGAACATTTTTCTCAGAGCTCGATACTAATAGATGAGGTCTCTAAGGCGTGATACACACTATGAATGTAGCTATACTTATAGCTAACTCAAGTTTATTATTTTAAACGCTGGTTTTTTTTAACAATTTTAAACAAAAAAGACCAGTCTCCAAAAAAGACATAAATTCTAGTAAAAACTAGTACTAGTAAAAAATCTAAGTAATTATATTAGCGTTTATTTTAGTTTCTGATATTAGTAGGATGATAATTAAATACTACAGAATCTAAATGCATTTTGAATAAAGACAAATTACGTAACGAGTATATTCAAGAGAATTCTCGTCTGTTAATTGCTTACTTCTCTTGGGAATCTTGACTACGTCTGTATAGTTAACTTCACAGTGATCTAGTTCTCCACAAGGATAAAGAAGCCTCTTCTAAATAAAGCTCTCCTTTTGTCAGAATTCTGCTGATGTACATTTTACATCCCATTAAATAGATATATGACAGTGCATGCTGGATATTTACATTTTAACAATAGGGTTTAATCTTAAATTAAATATTTTAAGTAATTTTTTACAAAATTTAATAATCAACGTTTGCCTCTTTTATAAACCAGACGTATTCTTTTGTGGAGTAGGCAGTATGTTTATAATTTTTTGAAATAATTTCGAAATCTTACAAATAACAATTAAATTCAATTTCCAAATCATATTACAACCAAAGCTGATAGCGCGTCACATTTATTTATTGGAGACTACAATTTTTAGGAGTATTTTATTTTCCAGTTTGACAAATAATATCTACCTTACACTTTGCAACATTGTTGCAGCTACTCAATTGCATCTCTTCATCACGTGGTTTCTCTGTGTTCAGTTCTGACTTTAAATGTGTGACTCTTAACAAGTGAAGAATTTCTGCGACAGCAGAAATGGTCTCGTCGTTTAACGTCATCGTAACGAAGGTTTTAGTTAAATATAGCTTGTGCTACATAGAAAAAAAGAACTTAGATTCTAAGCATTATAAAAGCTCAAACATTTTAGCACAAAAAACATAAATATATAATTATTGCAATAAAAATAAATATATATAAATACCCTAAAGTATTGATGACATAACTCGCAAATTTAATTTACAGTAATCTTAAATTAAGATGGATAGAAAAAATAACGCAAACTCAATTATTTATAATTATAGTCATAATTACCAAATTAAATTGTACTTATACCGTTTGTTTATATAAATATTTTTATCTAGTTAAATGTTATTTATATTTTTTATTGTTATCATGCGTATTTATTTTCGTATAAAAAGACTTCCAATTTTCATGAATAAATCAGTATTTACAGTAATACTCAACCAACAATACGCCGAGAGAGTGAGGCTTCTTTTTTAGGCGAGAGTACAAACTTGTACTTATTAGGACGTTATGGAACTAAAAGGGGCGAATCTGCCCTTTCACAACTAAGCCTAATCTATTCCAGAAAATGAGGTGGCAATCTCCCAACAAAATCACTGGACCGTTTCACAAAATGCACAAAAGTTGAAAAAAATGTATACAGGGTGTTTCATTTAAGATTCGTATCCTCAGAACAGGTGATAGTACACATAAAATGAAAAAGCTTAATATCATTAGTGCCTATCTTTTATAATAACCGAAAAAAAGTTTTTGAAAAGTGGGTAGGTGGTCACTGGTTTAAGAATCACAGTTGGAAATGGATGTACAGTCATTAGCAAATATCTTATCCCGAGTAACGTTGCTGCTTTAAGAATCGAAATATCCCTTATACTGTGTACGAAAGAGACCGAATTAAACAGAAATGGACAAATACCTGGGCAAGATATTTAAATTCTTTAAAGCTTGTTTTGAAAACACGCTTGTAAAAACTCTTGTTACTCATTCTATTCAAAATTTCTTTGACACACTGTAAAATAGTCCTTTTAAATAGAAGCATCTACTAGTTTAATAAAGTTATATAGCGTGTTTATGTTTCATACTTTACCTTTAATAAAAAATAATTAAACGAAAATAATAATGAAAACAATCATCAAAAAATAGAGGCTTTTAGGAGTATTTTAGATAATTAAATAATCGCAGAAATTAATGTAAGCGAACAATAAAAATAAAGTAATAATATAGGCATTTACACAGAGAAAAATGTATTTAAATTTCATCAACAATTGTGTGGTATTGTAAAACAAATTGGTCTTAAAAAAGTGACAGGGACAATTTGTGTACAATTATAAAACAAGATTGTGTCATTTAGTTTGTCAAGATTTTGTGGAAGTCAATAGTAATTTTGTAGAATCAAATGAATAGTTGTGTATAAGTTTCCATAACAAATTGTGTTACTTATTAAAACAGAATGTGTAATGTTATTGCATACAATTTTATACAAAATTGTACAATTGTTGCGCTAGTGTGTGCCACAATTGCTTAATAGTATTTAACACAATTACTTGTTCACATTTATACAAATTGTGCAATACTCTGGCACAAATATTCTATGCAGAAGGCTAGATATCACAAATAAAATATATATTTTTACATATATTAAAATATATGTAACTAATATGTATATAGCTATACAATGTATAGTATTTACATACTATACAACGTGTAGTATATACACGTATAACACTAAAACTTTCTTTTGCCGTCGGCTGTTTATATATAAATCTCGAATTTACATTAATAGCGACAATTACAAGTGGTGACATCTATAGGATGTCATCCATAAACTTTGCGAAACACAATAATTAGTAGCAAGCAGTTTGAACACTGGATTATGATTTCATTCAAACAAAATATTGTATTTTTCTAAACATTTTTTACAATTATACTTCAATATAATATGCTAGCTTATCCTCTACAACATTGTTCCAAAGAATGCAGAACTAAATCTGACGGTGTTAAATAATTGTCGTAAGTTCCTGTTAGACAATTCAGTAACGAAATCCTACACAACGCTGGACAATACGATTCTACAATTATAATATAAATTTCTCCAACACCGTTTTGAACAATATTGTGCAAAGCTCTTATGAAGTATTTCTCTCTGTGTATTTATGTAAATACGTTGAAATTTCAAAAAGTTATTAAATATTCAGTTGTTTTAATAAAAATACTACAAACTAAGAAAAAACTAGAAACATAGATATAGTCAGTATTAAAAACAAAACAGTCACAAAACAAAAATTAAGAAACACCCTTGATAAAGCATAGAACCTTAGATCATATATATCATGAATATCTGTTTAACTAAAATTTTTAGAAAATATTTGTGAAAAATTACAGATTTTCTTAAATCCCGCCTCCTTTTAAGTAGATTAGTCAATGGGTTTAATTTTTCTCTCTAAGAAATTATTCTGTCAATTACCCATCTCTCTCTTGCATGTATTACCTGAGTGCAAAACTTGGACCCTTTTCTCATAAACATTCCACTAACTACTTTCAAGATATAATCCTGTGAATATACCCAAACTGTATTTATTATTAAACTTGATTTATTTGACCGGCAACTACTGGGAATTTTCCCTGAAGGTGAATAAACCGGCCCTTAATGTTTAAAAATGCCTCGTTTGTATGCCCAATCTGATTCTACTTTGGAAACTCGGGGAATGATTATTAGTTTTGATTATTCATTATTTTTACTAATTTTTGCAATAAAAACTGATTACAGTTAGTACTAAAAATTTAGTTTTGTTTAGTGTTTACAAAATAATTAAACTTTGTAAATACACAAATCAAACTCGTAAATAAATTAATAGAGTTTATAATAGAGTAGAAAAAGTATACGATATTTATTTCTTAAAATAGAAGAAACAACAGTAGAAGTGAAACGGCTATTTTGTATTCAAGTAAAATAAGAAACTCTCTTGAAAATAGCAGTTTCTATTACTCTATTGTTGTTATACAAAGCCACTCTAGGTAGGGTTGCAACCTTTAAAACTGGTTAGATTTGCTGTGTTGTTTGTAAACAAAAGAAACTATGCACCGAAACGTACGTCGTTTCTTTTACCAGAATTGTTAAATGTGTTGCCTGCTCGGGACAAGACATTTGTTAACGACTGTACCTAACTGGATTTCCAACGTCATATCTGATATATTGATGCAGCTGATGCTAGATGATGTCACAGTTTGTTTTGACTGTTATTTCCAGCAGTTTCCAAAAATTAACCTTTTTAAAAAAATTTTCGATGTGCGTAAAATCGAAGATGGATAAGAATTTGTTGTTCTTATTGACGATTACTATTATATATTAAATATATGCGAAAGTTTAGTGAAACACCCTCTATGTACGTATAATTGATTTGCATTTCCGCTTAAAAAGTCTCTTATAGGTCATTACACAGTAATTAGGGAACGTGTCACGCACCATTACCATAGGATAAAGCGACGATAATTACCAAAGTAAACGATGGCTTAAAGTTGTGTCCTCCCGGACCAGCTATCAGTGGAGAAGGGCTGGATTCAAGTTGTAAGGGAGCGCCACTTAATTTTCCAACTAAGGACACAGCAACCATCGAACCACCAAAATTAAGAAAAGGGCACCAGATACTTACCGTCTCGGGGCTAAGTAAGTACTTGCTTATCATACCATTAAAAGGCCCATTCATAAACATAAATTTCCGTTTAATTAATATAATAAATACTTGAACATAAATAATTATGATAATAAGTATTGAGAGTAATTAATTGTATATTGAAACAAATATTAACTGTACTGTAAAATCTATTGAGAGGATTAAAAAAAAAAGAAAAGATATTATTGTATATCAGTCAGTATCAAGTTCTTGGTAATTGTTCTATCGAGAGCTGAATATAGTAGGTAATCTAATATGTAATTATAAAGGAAGTAACCCAAAAAAAATAAAATAACCACCACCAATGTTAGAACATGTAATAGGGGAGAGGGGTTAGCCGTCGTAAGCTTACGATTTACTCCTTCGCAAGTTAATGCAGTAATACTATGAGCAATTGAGAATTTGTTCATCTAACAGACTTGACAATGACTAGATTACACACTTATACAATTGACAAGTTCTAATCCATTGAATAAACTAAATAATGTATCTAATTAGTATTAATTATATTCTAGTCCTAACGTTGACTAGTTAAATGCTATGTTCAAAAAGGACTCAATGTCAAAATGACTGATTCATCATCACTAAATTAATAAATGACCTCAACAAAAATTGATTGACGGCTTAGTTAACAAATTACAGGTTATCTCTTATGATAAACTTAGCTGATTCCGAAATAAACCCAGAAGATTCTTCAAATCCTGCTACTCGCTGGTTTATTTCCTTAACTACCAAACTTCCAGGTAGAGGTGAACTACAGTTTGAGTTTCTGTTAAAAATAGTCTTCTTACTATACTTAATGGGGTACACCTTTCCCAAGAAGCCTCTGATGGTGGGCGGCTAAAAGGTAAAAGGGCGGTATCTACTCGATAACAAAATGCATCCACATTCAAAGAATAATTTCGTAATCCTGTGAAGAATTTCAGGCATTGGATGGGGGTTAATTCGTATCGATCGAAGGAATTGATCTGGTCTAATGAATCCGCTTGTGCGACAAAATGGCTTCCCTCCAAATATTCCAATAGGGTAGTTACCAGTTTGATTATTATTGATGTGGTGCTAATAATCCGCTGAAGCGTAATTGAAGACAAAATCTCACCCTTACCATCATATATGGCTCCAGAGATTTGTTTCTTAAATAGCACCCACAAAATTTCACCAAGATCAAATTCGATCGTAGTTGATTACTACTAAACCAAAAGAAGAATGTCGTTCAGACCTTTCTTTAAAAGCCTATCACCGGATATCCGTCGACGGCAAAAATGCGCAATCTCAAATATCAAAGTACGTCCGCGAGGGGCAGCGTTGCAAATATTATTCCAATCTAATTAAGAAATTCCATGTCAAATGGGTTAAATAATTAACACAACACGTTTCAAAACACGCGGCAGTTATTACGTAATGCGATAGCTTCTGCGCAAAGCAGATGTATGACCAGTAGTCTCAAGTAGCATGAAGAGATAACTGCGGCAACAATGTTTATTAAAGGGAATTATCCGAGACGCCGCAACAGAAAGACAGTTGCAAGATAAAGTTTGTTTACATATCGTATGCAAAATGGAAATTTATAATTTCTATTGAAAATACTTTTAAATACGACAAAATTGTTTACAAGGCGCTGTCCGCAATATGCATGAAGAAGTTAGCACCAGCGTTAAGGCTAAATAGATGACTCGAAAGTTGGGTAAGTACAAAACTTTTGAAATAATAATCTCTATCTTTTAGGAATAAGCACAAGACTACGAGAAGAATTCTTTTTCAAGTAAGTACGAAACTCTAGTGAAAGTTCCAATTCACTAATGCTAATACCTAATAATTTTTTAGCTAATAAAAGAGTTGAAAACAAAAAATGCCAACTCATCACTAAGATTCTTACCTAAGCAAGAAGAGTTGCCTATACCATCAACATTTTATTTTATTTTATTTTATTGTGTAATTGAAATATTTCAATAAAGAAAATATAAGAAAAATATTTTATTGCTTTCGTACTATAAATTATAAGCTCAAATCAGTGCCAATTGGTAAATAATTTAAGATAAATCTACTGACAAAAACGAACCGTTACAAACGAACATTTGATAGTCGCTGCGGTAATTACAACTAAAATAAATATTTTTATTAAATCAAATTTAGTTTTAGTTTGTTGAAGTAATTTAATAAAAACATTTGCATGTACAAAAAAAAAGGAAAAAACAATTCACACATAAATATACAGGTTCCTTTGATAAGATTCGTGAATAATTAGGTAATTTACAGCTCCATAAAATTAGAGAGAGGAAACATTTTCGTTCGAGCACGGGTTGTGTATATACACAAATTACGTAGCATGTCCGCTTCTGACGTCACTGATTCCATTCCATCCCTATTCGACTTCACGCACCCTTATATAGATACACCTCTCTCTGTCTAACGTGCCGCAGAATTCTGTTAGTTTAACGGCCTACCTTTATATCGGCAAATATTTTCTATTCATTCAACGGGAAAGAAATGATATAACCTCAATTTTCTTTGTAGTTTTATACCGGAGGGAAAACGAAACGATGCGAACCGCAGATCAGTTACTTTTGTTTGATAAATTGGATTTCAATTACTTTTCTTTACTCAAAGTTTACGGAGGAACTTGGAAGATTCTGTTTAAAATTCTAAAGGCAATTTTTGTTGTTAGAAATAAGGTTTAAGCTGTCTTGTTTGTCATGGATTACATTCTATATGCCTGTCACGATAAAGTCTGTCAGAATAAATTTAAATTATCTTAGGAGAATCTGTCGGAAGAGCAACTGTTTAAAATTGAATACGAAAATCGAACAGTTGAAGTATGAAAATTGTATTCACAATTTATTCTTTGTTGTTGTTTGAATATTTTAAACTTTTTAACAAAAATATGCTACAAACATAACCTCTACCTCTATATAATATAGCCTCTATAATAAAACAACTTCTAGATAAAGATTAATTTATTTTTAAAAGTTAAAATTATTAATGGACGACTATTATACTCACAATTTTCTAGTGATATGTGTATAAATCACAGACGGCATCCTAAGACAACTGTTTTGAGCTTTTGGTTTTCCTCGGTCCTCAGTTAGGGGCA
Organism: Agrypnus murinus; assembly: GCA_929113105.1. Lineage (NCBI taxonomy): Eukaryota > Metazoa > Arthropoda > Insecta > Coleoptera > Elateridae > Agrypnus > Agrypnus murinus. The sequence continues at coordinate 93,775,325 of OV816031.1, read as the reverse complement.
GCTCGTCTGTGATTTATATACATATCACAATAAAATTGTGAGTATAATTATTAATCGTTCATCAACAAAACTCACTTTATTAAAACACGTTTGTGTTCATTTTGTATTTTATTTATGTTAATTTATTCTGTTTAATTAATGTTTTACTTTAAATTATATTTTGAATGCAAATCCATATAGAAAAAAATTATCATCCCCGCTGGAAATCGAACCCTGGGCCTTCTACTTTCTGACATTTCTACCTCTGAGCTACTGTGTCGACTATCAGCATATAAAGTTACGATTATTACATTGAGTTATACGCGTTTCTTAATTTTTACAACTAACACCTGCTTTCCACAAACTGTGGGCATTGTCTACTTTTCACAATCCAGCATCTCAATCTCAAATCATATTCTAGGTTAAATATTTTTCCTAGCTTTTGGTGTTTTATTACGTTTTTGTGGTCGTAGATAAAGTATATAGTGTGTAACACTTACAAAAACGTCAATATCACACTCGTGTGAATGCGGCATGAGACGAAGTCGGATTATTTAAAAAATCTTGAGGAGGCAATTTCCTCCATCCCCCCACCGTGAATTCGCGCCTGATGTTAATAATTATATGTACTTTTGATAAAAAAATAATAGGTATATAAATTGTAGTAATTGATTTATACTATGGGGCCCCAAAAATTTGTAACGCTTCAGGCCCCTTTAGTGTTAAATCCGCCACTGACCAAATATCAGTTTTTTAATATGTCATTGGTATTTAAGTTCTAAAAAGTGTCTCATACTAGCGTCCTCTGGTGGACAATAGCTGAATGTAGTTAAGGTAGGTAACTTTACAACAGTTTATGATATTTTCCGGGGGTTTTTTTAAAATTACGTATTCAGTGCTGAATGAATCCCTAAAATTACTTGATCGAAATTATGGGAATACCCGAGCTTTGTTGGCTGCCCGAGGCTATAAATAGGGCTCAAGCAATTTCCCAAGCGTTTTCATTCGGTATTCGTCACAACAAAAAGATCGTGATCAACTTTGGGAAAAAAAGTGTAGTGTGCTTCTGGTGGAGAAGTAAAACGTAAGTAAAAATATTACAATATTTCAAAACAATATTTAATCAAGACATTTTTTTTTAATTTACATGATTTAGTTAACCATATCAAAAATTTCGTTTTAATAATAGTGTTATTTTTCTCTTCTCTAGTTCGGAATTCAAGATGAAGTTTCTTATTCCGTTAAAAAAAACGAGATGAACCAGAGTCAAGCTCATCTGAACCCAAAGCCTCAACAAGCTCCGTTACAATTCCTGATACGTCTGAGCCGGAACCGGGGACATCTTCATCTTGCCCGGAAGGCATCGAACGAAGACCCTCTACAAAAATTGATAGTGGTTCTTCGGATTCTCCAGACACTGAGGAAGAAAAACGTAAATCTACAAAACGCCGTTCAAAATTCTACCTCCACAAGTACAACCCTTCTTGGGAAAAGGAGACACAGATTTTTGAAAATTGATTGAGCCAAGTAAGGAGGGAATAAATCATTTTACATGTAATGTTTGCTTTAAAGACTATATTGGGGGTATAGCTGCTGTTAAAAAGCATAATTTATCAAAAAAACACATTAAAAAAAATGAATGCCATTGTACTTCAACCTAGTGTAACGTAAAGTACATTTGATATTTTTTCTAGACGTAATATAATAAAACAAAACGAAATCAAAATTTCCTATTTTATTGCGGAACATAATCTACCTATCAATGTGTCAGAACATTTGACAGAATTAGTAAAATAAATTATTTCTTCGGGAATTGAACCAAAAGAGGCTTCTCAACTATCTTGTGATAGAACGAAATGTACTGCGATTATAAATAACGTCATTGGAAGTTCCAGTTTTGAGAATTTAGTTGAAATATTAAAGTCTAAAAAATTTTCATTATTAGTGGACGAGTCTACTGATAAATCAGGGGAAACAAATTTGGCCTTGGTCGTTCGCTTTATTGATAATGATTTTAAAACAAAGGATGAATTCTTAGGATTGATTCCCGTTAGTGACGCTAGTGCCCAAAATCTTTATAATGCGATTGTAAATTTTTTTAACACAAATCAAATTCCATATAAAACAAATTTGATTGGTTTTGGCGCTGACGGTGCAAATGCTATGATGGGAAATAAACATTCATTAAAAACTTTATTAGAAAAAGATGTAAATGATTTATTTGTATTAAAATGTGTTTGTCACTCTTTAGCGCTGTGCGCTTCATATGCATGTGAGAAAATACCCGATAACGTGGAAAAATTGGTCCGAGACCTATTATCACACATGCAGAATAGTTTCAAAAGACAAACTGAGTTTCGATCATTTCAGACATTTTTAAATATAAAAATTAACAAACTGCTACACCCTTCACAAACAAGGTGGCTATCATTAAGTGCAGCGGTCAATAGAGTTTTGGAACAGTTTGACGCTCTAGTGCTTTACTTTAGAGCAGAAGTGTTCGATAATAAAACACTAGGTGCTAACGAAATCTATAATCAGTGAACAAATCCACCCACTAAATTATACCTGCAATTTCTCGAATATATTTTGCCTACATTTAATAATTGGAATTTAGAGTTTCAATCAGAAAATTCCAAAATTCACCTTTTGTACACAAGAATGGCGTCTTCTTATAGATTATTACTAAGTTACTATACTAAACCCGATTATTTAAAAAATACAGATGTTTCCAAACTACAGTACAGAAATCCCATCCATTTTTTACCACTTGATAAAATCTACTTAGGGCCAAAGGTGGCAGCTGCATTCAGTAATAAAATTTTATCGGAATTGGAAGAAGATACTTTTAGAAAAAACTGTTTAAATTTTTATATAGAAGCCGCAAATCAAATATATAAAAGGTTTTCTTTTAATTCACGAGAGATGGAAATTTTAAAAATGTTATCTTTTTTAAATCCATCCGAAATTCAATCAATAGAAAGTCTTGGTCCAGTTGGGGCCAAGTTTCCCAATATTATAAAAAATTTGAACGAATTAGACCGAGAATTTAGACTTCTGAAAAATTCAGAACTAAACTTTGAATTAGAGGACATTTCTTTTTGGAAAGAAGTGTCTAAAGTAAAGAAAGGAGATGGTACTCTGGCGTTCCCAGAGTTAATTAGAGTAGTCTCCATGTTTTTAACGTTACCACATAGTAGTGCTTGTGTGGAGAGAGTTTTTAGCACCATAAATTTAAATAAAACAAAACTACAGAACAGACTGGGTGCGAACACGTTAAGTGGTCTGCTACATACTAAGCGTTACATTAAAAAAGACGGTAAAGATTGTTACAATTTTGAAATACCTCCCCAAGTTATTTAAAAACATAATAATGATATGTACAGATAATTACTTTGGTAATACATATGCACATTATTTGTTTGTTGTAATATTTTTTAGTTATAGTTTTCATGTTTTGTTTGCTACAAATTTTATGTAAACATATTTAGTTTTTGTTACAATGTACACTGAATTTTTGTTTATTGTTTCCAGCCTTATTTTGTGGAACTCCATAATCATGAAATAAATAAAGATTATTAAAAGTTTCACAGTTTTATTAAAATACAACCTGATAATATTGTTTCGACAGCTATGCTGTCATTATTTTGATAATGACAGCATAGCTGTCGAAACAATATTGTCAGGTATATTTTAATAAAACTGTGAAACTTTTAATAATCTTTATTTATTTACACTGAATTTATTTATTATAGAACGAATTTTTTATTTTGAGAATAATTTTTTTTAATTTTCCGTGTTTGTTTTTATTATTATTATTATTATTATTACTATTATTATTATTTTACTCTGCATCGATAAAAGCCTCAATAGATCATTGTTAAAAAAAATTGTGTCTGGTGAAAAATAGTGCAAATCTGGCAACTTTTTAACGCCAGATCTGGTGAATTTAAATCTTTTGACCTGGCAACACTGCATGGCAGCCAGTTTTCAATCTGCTTGCTGCGTAGCTGCTTAACGGTTTCAACGTAAATTATAAATTGTTTTAATCACAAATTGTGTAAATATATTATTCATAATATTTGCATTATTGTTTTATATTATTAGTGTTATTACAGTTTATTAAGTATTTGTATAATAAGTATTATTAAATAATACTTTAAAAGAAAAATAGAGTTGTTATAACTTGTATCATCAAATTTATTGATAAAATGTTAAATGTGTTAATTAAAGCTTTTGTAAATAAGACGAACAATGACAATGTTATTAAAAAAGTTAGGAAGGCAACGAAAAGAAATAGAAAAGTCAAAAAAATTATGCATGAATAAAGATAAAACTTATATGTTTTGGGTTTTTTTTTATAAATAGTGTAGGTACATGACTAATTTGTATAGGTTTTTTTTCAATTGCTCAATTATTTTGTACGTTTTTCTTTTTATACAGGGTGTTTTGAAAAAGATGCCTTTCCCGTTAAAGGGCAATAGAGAAAAACATGTGTAGAGTAACATCTTACTAACAATTTCCTGAAATGCCCCTTTGAAATGACAACCCCCGTTATAAAAATAATAGGCACGCCACTGCAAATAGTAGATAAAGCTGTATGAAATGAAAATTGTGTCTACTAATACATACTTTTAAAGGTCATGGACAAATAAGCCATAAACTAATCCAAGCAGGTAGCAGGATAAATATTTATAAATTCTTCGGAAGATTTTAATCAACACCAATTTGCAGTACGTGCTTTTAAAACGTTTTTAACTATAAATAATAACACTCATTTTGAACATCTGTAATAACTGTTACTTACTCAGATCTTTGAGATTTGTAACTGCAGTATGCAGTTTGTCGTCAACTTTCTTTGTGTTAGGTGTTGGTAAACTTGAGTTTCGATTAATACACGTTTTTTAGAATTAATAACTTGCATTAGGTAGTGTTAAGTGTTAAGTGTTTGTTTTAGTGATATGTAAGATAATTAGCCAGGTAAATCAAAAGCCGATAATCCAATATTTAATGTTTAATATAAAAATGTATCAATACATGGACCGAATTCGATCAGTGTTAACTAATAACTAAAACTTCCCTTTCTTTTAATAATCGTCTTGCCGTTACATGGCAGACGTTCAGCATCATTAAGCATTTACGACCCTTAAAAGTTATGTATAAAATCAGAACGTTTCACATGTTTCAGACCAAACATTAGTAAGCGTGAATTAAAAATAACCAATGGTAGAAATATAAAGGGCTTATTCATTCTCGTATCCCTACAGATAAGTAGTTTATTTAAGTGTATTTAGTTACTGTTTAAATTATGGCAGAACCAAACACGCCTGTTGAATGAGCGGAACTTTTCAAAAAGTACACTTATACCGCGAGTGCAATTTTGCCAATCGCTATTGGAACGCAAACAGGAAAATCCCCAGTTTGCACAAAATGTTTTACTCGTAAACGGTAAGTAAGTAAGTAAGTACTCATTTTGTTAAAATGACATTCGTAAAATGAAAAACAGGCAATGTTTCCATCACAATTAGGTCAACGAACGTATGTTACATTTTATTTACCGACCTTAATAAGTGATCAAGTCATCAAGGTAGTGAGTCACTCGGCAACCGCTGCTGAAATTCAATTCTGTTGTTTTTGTAAATTGATACGTACGTAGCGGAGGTCAGTTACTTTTGTATGCTTTATCAGTAATTCAGGGTCAACATCTTACAAACAATCCATAGTCGGCTCGTGACTTGTAAAAAATACGGAAAAATCCGAAATTTTTTTTATTTTTTATTTTTATTTTATGAGTTTTGGGGTCTCTATATGGTCACCTTTCACCCCCTTAAAGCATTGAATATTTATCCGGAACACCCTGTATAATATAAAAGTAAATTTTTGATCTCTCTTTTGCTTGTATCCCGTCATTAAACTATTATTAATTAAATTGTCATGCAAGTTCACACTTTTAATACGTACTACTTATTCTAATTAGGTTTCAATTATTTGGTTTAAATTTTCAAGTATAATATTTGTATAGGATTTTTTTATAGTAGTTACTCTCATATTTTTACATTTCTGTTTTTATTTTAATGAATTTCTTGTTCTTAGATCCATTTTTACTTATGTACCTTGTCAGTTATTTAATTATTATTTATTGAACACTTACCCAAATACATAAAATCATTCTAAACGTTTCTCAAGTATATTTCTGTATATATATTTTTTTTATAAACAAAAATCAATGATTGTATTATATCTGCCTAGGTTTTTTACATTATAGTAATTCTGTCCATATTTGTATATTTTCTATTATTTGAATATTTTATTTAGGTACCTAGTTGTTTTGTATAGTGGTCAATATAACGCTAGATATTATTGTCAGTTATGATCTACACGTAAATATGTAATTTAATCTTCCGGAATCTACCTACGCAAGTTTAAATGGTATTGTTTTTAGCTAAAATTACGGCTAATTCTGCTAAAAATAATTCAAATATTTCATTTTCTATTATAATAATCATTGAAATTTGTAACATTAAAGCTATTATGTTAATTCCATTTTAAATAAAAAATATGGAATATAAAAATATTCCTTACACTTAGTTCTATGGGAATGGTGGTAAGGGTACCTGCCCCGCCGCTAGGAGCGCTCATTAGTACTTTTCATCGGTAGGTTCTTTTTTTCATTCTGTATGTGGGCATAATAAGTCTGTTGAGTAAATAAATATTATTATTAGTATAAAAAAGATAGCAAAACAAAATATTTTGCATGTATTGTAAAACATAAATATCTGTGCGGGGGCACAAGGATAAGCAATAGCAAAGTCATAGAGTCAGGTGTGAAGTTCATTTCTTATTTTGTTTTCGAATACGTTGGCGATAGTATGGTCTGCGAAAATGTATCAAGTTGTTTTCTGCTATTGCAGTGTCTATTTCGTTTTTGCTATTGTTGTTTGTTCGATATTGATATTTGTTTCGTATCATCATTGATAGGTTTGTTTGACTTAGACTTGAAAACATGGATCTTAAATCTAAAGTGAAGCACCTTGTGACGTTATTTGTTTTTTCGTAACATACTAATGAATGTTTTTCGCACAAAAAGTTCCACAAAATTTTTTGTATACAAAAAAATTTCCATTTTCTTTTCTATTATCTCTGAAGTGGAAGGCTAACAACTTGATGTTTTTATTCTAACGGTAACCAAGTTTTTACATTATTGTAACGAATGTTTTTCTGAATTTAACTATATAACATTGTTAAAATCTTATTCAGAAAAACGTGAAAAGAATATTTCCAGTTATTTGTTTTAGTATGTATATTTACCAAGACACTTTTTTTGTTTAAATAATTACCTTTTGACAATTGCTGAAACGTAAAAGAAAGTTAAGTGAAAAATGCATTTAGGCACTTAACATAGGGCGTTTAAAAATGTCTAACCATTTTCATCCATAACACCGGTATTTAGAAAAATTTCCAATTTATTTTTATTAAATACCATACCTTCTTAATAAATAAATATTTAATAACATATACAAAATCCAAATTTACTTCAACCCCTAGCTACGTCCCTAACCAGAGGGTGCACTTAACAGTCCACTATCTATTTGTTATGCTATATATATTTTAGGTATCTTAGCAGTTGATTGAGCTATATCTATTTTTATAGTTCTACAAATCTATATACTTAAAACACAAGGTTCATTTCTGTTCCAGTTCGTTTGAGAGTTCTACTGGGACGATTTACGCGATTTTTTTATATTAAAAGTTTCGCTGTGTATATAAGTCAACGCTACTTAATATTTGTATTTCTTTAAATTTTATATTTTTATATAAATAAATCTAAAAGATTTATTTGGATACGCAAGAGAACGTCTATCCACTTGCAGTGCCAGCGTTGTTAACTTTTGGAACTATCCATGATTATAAGATTTCGCTGCAACAAACCAGTATAGTTGAAAACCATGGAAAGATCAGGTAATGGCCTGATGGCAATGGCTTATTTAAAGCTGTTTCATTTATTGTTTAGACCAAACAAATGATCATTAGATACGTATTGTTGCAAAAGTTATAAATGACTGATGCGATTATTATGAAGATTTCATTATTGGCGAACAAACTTATCGTGTTCCTATTAACACAGCTTTAGATTACGAAAATCGTAAGCCCTTCAATAGTGAATACGCCGGGCATATTGAACTTTATTGTATAGCACAATTATTATTTATTAATCTATATAGTTAAAACACGGCACATTTTTGTTCCACTTCATCTACGAGTTCTACAAGATCGAATTGATTTATTATTTTTTATATTAAAGCTTTGACTGTTTTTTATTTAATTTCTATATCTTTAAAACCGTTCTATTTTGTAGTGTGTGAAGTTTTAGTATTGTAGTTTTCTTTAGTTATTTATATTTTTAATTTAAAAGCGTTATTTATAGTCGATGCATTTTAAATGCTCAAAGCCGACTGTCCACAGCGCATGCTTCGCCAGGTTTTGGAACTAAACATTCTCCCTATACCTGCTTATTATGCCACCAATAATTCTCAGACTGCAGATTGGATTATTTGATGAAACAGTAGAATAAGAATGTCCGAGAACTAATGTTTTATCTGTTAAGAGACAAGAAGAAAATGACTAAAAATTTGCTGTATTAAGCATAACATGTATGAATTCAATGTAGAATTTTATGGTAAGAATGGGTGGGTAAGTCGGGGGAAGAGTCCGAAAGGGAGTTGGGGCGGTACGCTGGAAAAATGAGTTATTAAGAGAGGATGAGTCGGAGTTGGTGGGAGGTGGAGTAAGTCGGAGGTGTTTATTAAATAAATATTCAAAAGTTCGTCTGAGAATGGTAAGCTTAGTATTTGCAACTGTTTTTGTTCGATTGCGTTTATTTAATAAATACTAATATAATCGCTCAAAGTTTAGAAAGGTGGTATATTAAGCATGTAATATATGAATTCCATATAGAATCTTATGGTAAGAATGGTTGGATAAGTCTGGGGAGGATTCCGAGAGGGAGTTAGCCGGAGGTGGTAAGTCAGAGAGGTAAATAAGTCGGGGGCAGCGTAAACCGGGAGACGGGAGGCAATTCTGTCAAAGAGATAAGTTGGGGGAGGGTAAGCCAGAAAAGGAGTAGTAAGATGGGGTAACTAAGGGAGGAAGGGAGGGTAGGTCGGAGTTGGTGGTAAGTCGGGAGTGTTTGTTAAATAACGCGTTTAAATGTTCGTTTGAGAATGGTAAGGTTAGTATTTTAATTATTTTTGCTCGATTGCTTTTATTTAATAAATATTTTAATATTAAATAATTACTCTTGGATACCCGAAGGATTGTAATCACACAATGAACGTTGTTTATAAGGAAATCCTTCAATAAATAAGTTATCTTTTGACTGTCATGAATATTTTAACTTTAAAATACTACCACTACTTATTAGACTCGTACGGATTGTACAATGCGCATTCCTAGTAGTTCGTCTTCGCTCTTCTTCGTTATCACTCAAAATATGGTAAGGTACGATTAACATTAAAATACCCAAAAAAATGAACGCATTTTTAGGTGAATTATACGATTTTTCCATTAATTCAAATAACAGTGAAAAATGGGCAAACAGGTTTAAAAAAAAACAAATAAAAAAACAAATTATGCATTCAATTTGTATACCTTTAAACTTGGGCCACTTTATTCTTCAATTGTTAATAAATTACAAATAAAGTAGTGTTTTTAACCCCAAAATTAAAACGAACCGTATACACAATGCCTTTCTTCTGTTCAGTTTTGTTCAAATTAAATTAATTGAAACCAATTTATAATAAGCTTTACAAAAGCTCACAAAAATATTTTTGTTTCGACCTACTCCATTAATAATAAAAACAAAAAGATCATCTTCGGACAGAAGAATATCAACAAATTGTATAATGAGAATCATTACCACAAAGATTGTGAAAAGTTAAACAATTTTATTTATTAATAATCACAGACTATAAACGTAGACATGTATGTGGCAAACTCAGTGACAATCAATCAAGTGATAATATTTTAAGTTGGACCCTCGCAATCACTAAAATACTACAAGACCTCTGAATGGGCTTGGACGTTATTGAAATTCCTACATATTTAACATACTGGTTTTGTTTAATATTTTTATTTGTTTATGAATAGTTGATGAGAACTGAAAATATCTTTTTACGACATCTGTGATGATGATGGCTCATTTACAAGTAAAATATTTGTAATATTTTATTGCAAAATATTAATACGTTCAGAATTTAATAGTAAGGTTTAGGAACTATCCAACGTGGTGAATTTAAAAATGGCATGTTAACTTGTCTCCTATACTAACATCCCTAACAAGAAAAATGAGGACTCATTATTTCTGTTCCGGCAATTTTATCCAGTATCATGCAACAACATTTAAATCATTAACGACAATGTAGCATTATAAAATCATTATCACAGCATTTGCATGTACGAATTGTTTGTATGTAATAATAGTAAATATAAAAATGTCACTGGTATTAATGGTCTTTATTTAAGTTATCTGAGAATTGCTTTATTGTAAGAATACTTTATCGTTAAAAGTTTTAGGAATTTTACATTTCTGGGCTATGATTACCGTAAAATCACCTATCCTCCATGCTTTTATTAAATCTAAATATCTTTCACAAACATGATTATGTGTTAATTAATGTTTTATAGTTTGTTTAAATTTTCCCATTTCTTAAATAATTTTGCATCTGTCGTAACGTAAAAACCTGTGATTTACTCATTTTGTTACCAACTAATTGGTTACGTATTTAGAACCTAAAAAATACTTTCATAGCCTGATTAAAGCATGTAGCTTTATTCCATGTAATGTAAATGTTACTTTATTAAATCACTTCTAGCGTGCTGCAGGCTCGTTCGCTATCACGGTTCTTCTCAGAACGTTTGGAAGTCAAACTAAGGACGATATCAAATAAAGACACTCTGATCCAGTTATACCCTGGAAACACAAGCTATAAATACAGTATCGAAATGCAACCTTGTCAGAGTTACTACAGTGTCGCAGCAGTAACATACTTGACCACCGGGTAACGAAAGTGTAGTGCAGTTTGCATCTTGGAACTTGAGTGTTCCTTAACACCTTCCAAGCAAATTGTGATAAGTAGAGGAAATCTTATAGTATGCATTTTATATGAACCTTGATGGATGTATTTTCGGATTACCGTATGTTAGACTTCATGTAAAAATTCGCGATGTTAAAGAAATCATTATCAATACTACATATTGTGTATAATTATTATTATTAATATCTCTTTTTATTAAAAAGATTATCTTTTTATCAAATAGAACAAAGGTTTAATAATGCATTTACTCCAACAAAATGGGAACAGGAGTAACTGGAGTATTTGATTATAATTTATAAAACATTTGTCATGCAAGTTAATTAAGAAATATTTTAACATAGTAGAAAAATGATATTGTAAGGTTTATTGGTCAATGATCCCGTTAGTATGTACACACAATGAAAATATTGGAGCTCAAATTGTACACTCAAATTGGAAGCCTCATTACCTACTTATACTTTATTCTCAGTTTTGAGCTAAACTTAAACCAACAAGGAAAAGGACTCTAATAGATGTTTTATAAATAATTATTATTTAAATAAGATTGTTTTACTTTGTGTTCTTAAAATTGTTTATATAATTATTTTAATCAGGGGTATAATAACATGAACTTTTCATTGTTTAATATATACTTAAATTATTCTTGTTTTAATTAGGAACAATTCTTTTGTTTATATGATTAGTAAACCAAAATCTTTTGCAACAACGCTGAATAAAACCAAGTAACAAAACCTGCTCTAAAAACAGATAACAATAAATATTTAAAACATCAAAAGTAGAAGAGATTCATGATCTGATCAACTAACATTAACAATCTACTTAGAAAAAGTAGGAAAGAGAGCAACAAAGCAAGTACAAATGCAACGAGTGTTAATTAAACTTAAAAGTAGCAAAAGCATGAGACTAAACTGGCTAATTATGAAGAAAGGGAATAAAAATACGGAAGAATTGTAGAAAATACATGACAAAACTTGAAGGAATTAAAAAAATTAAAAGAAATAATTTAAAAAAATTTTTAATTCAGAAAACTTCAGAAACTGCAGAAACGTTGAAGCTGAATTTTCAAGCGACTGCAAAAGCAACTCCGTTGAAACTCAAATTTTTATACTTTGTTGCCTAGATGGCTGAAATTATAGAATTCTAGCTTTGAATATCTGAAGCTTTAGAACCATTGTACTTTGTAGCTTAGAATATCCAATATCTTGATACTTCTAATCTCTATAAATCTAAAACTACAAAGTGTTCTATCTATCTTGTATAATTATTCTAGTATATTCTAAACAAATGTTGGTATGTAACTAAAAAAAAAATCGCTAACATTACCTTTTTCAACATCCTGTGATTTCAGATGCTGCGAAACTTTTATGAAATTCAAATAAGCTTAAGTTTTCGACTTCTATTTTTTCCATTTTGTCCAAGCTAAGAAGTTGTGAACTAAACCAACAATGTCATTTTCCTCAATAAATTTAAACAACTAAAAAGTTGTATATTTGTTAGTTAACAAAAATAAATTCTTATCAGGGGGTAGCAAATTCAATCTACTCGTTTAGTCTGGTATAATTGGTAAAGCAAGATTTTTTTTAATTTCATGTATCGTTTTCTAATAAAGAAATCTTTTTGTGGAAATGCTCAGTGGAGCATTTCTGTCGCTAATTGTAAAGCCGTGCACTCTGCATGGGTTTGTATTAGTTCATTTATTAAATTTTAATTTGAAAAAAGATCTTAAATTAGAGGTTCAATTTAAAACAAATAAAAATTTATAATTGACTAAATTTAAATTATCCTGATGGAAGATCTACTTACTTGACCACAAACCTTTATAAAATAAATATTTATTTAGTATCTGTTAAACAAGTCGTATTTATGTTTTAGTAAATGACTTGTTAATTACTGCCAATGCCCTAATTGGTTATTTATTTATTTTTATTTTACGCTTACATTACGAAGGAACCAATAGCTAAGGTCATCAGAAGGCTTACGTCAAAGTTGCAATCAAAGTTAAAAGACCAATTATTAACTCTAATTAGTTCATTTAAACATATTTTATGAACAAATCTAGGTGGCGCTCATAAACAAAATTCACAGTACGTTCCTAATTATCTAATCGTTCTATTTTCTTACGCCCAAAACTAATTTTAGTAAAAACTTTGACTTTTACCAAACCTGAAAACTCACGGTAACATTCTCTAAAATTTTATTGTTGGTTAATCCAACAATAACCGTCCAAACTTTTACGTTACAAGGTGCATAAACGGTACTTTGGTACTATAACATGGTTCCTTGAAACTTTCTATTCAATACAAATTATTTTAAGATTTTAAATTATCAAATCTTAAGCTATTTAAAAGGTGTTTAATAACTGAGAAATTTGGGATCTTTATCTTAAATTATAGTTAAGTCAGGAAAATTTCAATCCTTGAAAGGTCGCCTTTATAAATTCTAATCAAACTTAAAAAACTCTTAATCTTTCAAAATTTGTCACTAAAACTTTAAAAATCCGGATGATGATGAATAACCTTCTGAAATCTCTACGAGCTTCTGAAATCTTGCAACTTCTTAATTTTTCTCATGCATTGAAATTCTGGATTGCTGAAACCCTGAAAGTTGCTACCATGACTTTAAAATATTTATTAGAACGATAAAACCTTAAATTTCCGAAACTATACTAAAACTATACTTGATACCTTAAATATTTGAAACTTGGAAGTTGGGCGTTCTGAAAATTAAAATACTTGTAATATTCAAATGTTTGAATCTCTGAAATCTCAGAGGTTTAATTTTCGAAATAACATCCTACTACTTTAAACTATAAAATTCTAAATTGTTAAATTTTGAAGCTTGAAGGCACTGGAGCTTAAAATCTTGTAACTTCAATTATCTTTCAAGCTTTTGAACAATTCCTTCTATCAGCTGGACAGATTTATTAATCAAGAGTACCTCAAGCTACTTCACCTACCCCATTTTCCCATGGTTTCCTTTTTCATGCTAATATATGTACTTAATTAAATTACTTATTCATTCATTAATTATTTTTATAAAGCGTAAATTTATTTATACATATTTATTTTCCATTATGCATTGTAATTCAGAATAATAAAATAAAATTGTTTTTACCTTGTTATTTTTAAATACATTGTTATCCATTTCATTTTTAATTCGCCATACGTTTATTACTTTTTTTATTTATTGAAAATTATTTCCATATTTTACTCCATTTAGTATGTATATCGCATTTGTAATTTGGGACACAGTAAGATAAAAACACATATACAAAATAATTTTTAAAATAATAACAACACAACTTCATTTCTAAAAAACAAATACCAAAGAACTACATACAAAACAAAATGAAAATTAAAAATAGATTTTCTTTTTAGTAATATATTTCCATTGAAGAATAAATTAACCACTTGATTAACTTGAAGCACTTCTTAATCAAACACTTTGATTTAAAAACTTTTTTTAATTTTAAACATGTTGACGTTTCTCAAAATTATCACTAATCTCAAAATCTTGACATTGATTTGTTTACATTTTAAATTATAACAACCTTAATTATTTTATGCTCTCCAGAAGGTTGTGTACTTTTTGAAAAGTAAAATTCGAAAAGAATTTGTTAAAAAAAGCCGTGCTTTTATATGATTTTGGTAAACAATTGAACTCTATACTAAAAATTTGCACATTAATACAAAAACTTATTAATACAATAACAAAATTGTAAGGATACGTTTTGAGAGACACAGGTAAATAAAAATAATTAATTAACTAACCGACTTGTTGCGTAAGCAAACACTTCCTTGTCCGATTTTTCCTCTCTTCGGTCTCGATTTTATATAACCAGTGTAAAACAAAACACAATCCTGAGTACGTTGCCGCACCTCAAAAGGAGCTCCTCCAAGAAGGAGAATATTGATATAAGATCACTCACTCACTCTATACTCAATGAATGCTCTATGTTTTATTCTATAGAAACTAAAAAGTAATAACTTATGGGGATTGTCTGATATCGCTCATAAAATAAGAAAATCACAGAGAATAATACAATCAGAAAAAGACTGTCTCATCAGCTTAAATTAAGTAAATACATATAACATCACATTTTAGGTTGAGTCGGATAAGCACTGAACGCTTCCTTTTCGAACAGATAAGCACCGACTCCTGACAAACAGGCCCAGGAAAGCACTGAACGTTGCCTTTTCGAACAGATAAGGTCTGGGCCACGCATGCTCTCCAGCAAAGCACTGAACGCTGCCTTTTCGATCAGATAAATATGCTGGGACAACACAAACACCAGGAAATATTAGTTAGACCCAGAACAGCACTGAACGCAGCCTTTTCGATCAGATAAAATCTGGGTCTCTATAAAGTCAAAAGGAAAGATATCAACTAGAGTAATTTAAAAACATTCCAGAATAATTGCAAGAAGAGCAAGAAGGTTTATAATACTGTCTAACCCTATGGGTGTGGCTACTCAATAAAATCGACAATATAACTCACGTTTTCATTAAATCAACTCACTCCACAGTCACCCCTTAAAAGATGAACAAAATACTCGTGAGCGAACTCACCAATTAAGTAGCGGTTGTCTCATTAACACTAATTGCCACTTAAGTCACTTTAACACTTTGGATAACACAATCAACTTTACTCGTCGAGGTAAAATTAATGATTGAATGGTTTACACTAAAAATTACGGGAAACTAGGTGATAAGAATAACAAAACAGATTGTTATACAATGTTTATTACCCAACACCCAAAAATAAAAGAACAACTTGAATGTGTTTATGTTTTAAACAAGAAAAAAAATTATAATACTCATTATCTAACAAAATCCTATTTACAAATTTTATTAAAGCAAAGACTAATTAACTAGTCTTATAGGAAATTAAATTTCAAATTCAATGATATATAATAGTTGCATGAACAACCAAAATTAAGCAACTGAATGTCGATGACATTCCTATCTCCTTAAAACTTTTATTAATTTAATTATCTAAAAATACTTTTTCACACCTTCCTATCTTTACAAATTTAAACAATGTGATCTTAATAACATCATTTACATGTTTTTAAATGACAAAAAATTTAAATAATAACCCAATTACAGTATTTTGATGAACGTTCCAATGTCGCAACATAATGACATGTTGTTTATCTGATATCATTAATAAAAAGCAGCCCCTACATTTAAGATTATGTAACAAGTAGCACATATCGTCTGCTTTACATGAAAAGTGCATAAGTCCGAAAAACCTGTTTACAAGAAATGTAACATTTTTCATGTTACCTGTCAATGGTTTTACACTTGTGCCTGATTTTATTTTTGCTATTTAAGCGACTTTTATTAATTATTTTCGGAATTTCTCATAGTTATTTTATAGATAAAGTCATAATTAACCGGATAAAGTTAAAATTTCAATTTTCTCAATTTTGGCACTTACGCCCTTTTCATATGAAGCCGACGATATGTGTTAATAAAGCATTTTAGAAGAAATTTTTATTTATTTTGGTTCCTCCACCAGAATTATTTAATCAAAAGCTATGAAATTTTGAAATATAAGAAACGTATGCAACTGAGGAATCTCATCAAAACACATTTTTAACTATTAATTGATAAGGTAAGATAGTAAATACTTGTATACATCCCCATTACAATACACTTTGTCTGTTTTAAATCGCACAATAAAATTGGCCTAAACTTCATTAAATTAAAAAATTAGATAATTGTTTTCTAGATATTTCTTATCTGACTATAGTGTACTAGTGTGCATGTTAATCTTAAATAATCATATCTTGGTTCAATGAAGAAAATTTGTTCAAAATTATTATTTTTGAAATTGAGGTTACAACCCATAAATCGGCTAAATGTGAAATTACCTAAATTTACTTATTTAAAATTATTTTGTTAAATTCAACTGTTCTAATATGGCACCATTCCGATTAATGGTCTTCTAATTTTTTGTTTTGATAGTTAGTTATTCTATCTGTTTATATCTTCTTCTCCTTTGTAAGTATTTTCTGCTATTTATCCGTTAAATTCTAACATTTAAAACGTAAACAACCCCAAAGTAGCAAGTAGTTGCAGATAGAACTAACTTAAATCATTTCTTCAGTATATAAATGTTTACTATAAAAATCCTGCGGGAATGTGTTTTCATGTATAAAAAACTTACAAATTGGAATAAAAAAGTGTTATTACTATATCTAACGTAATTATTCTCTAAACAGCAGAATGAGAAATTACTTATTTGACAGAGTTTTAAAGTATATAAATTTCAATGTAACTAAACAAAAGAATTGTTTTATGTTTGTAGAGATTGGTTTAAATGGCGTTAAGTTTCAACTTATTGAAAGTGGAGCTGTGCGAGGTAGGAGGCTCTACATCAGTAAATTGCGTACTGAAAATTTAGGTTTTTGAAGTTTGGATTGGTGCAAAACAAAAAGAGTCATGCATAATTAAAGAAAGTGCATTTCAATTTATCTGAAACATGTGTGTATTTACATACACAATAAAAATAAATAAAACAGTACTGACATACTTTTATTATTAACTTATTAACCTCTAAATGGTATATAGAATAAATTTTAAACAATTTTTAATAAAAATAAAAATTTCACAGATGAACTTTCAATTTGTTCAGATTAAAATTTTTTAATGGAATCTAGGGCAATGATGTCAAATATATTTTTAAATTGAGTTTTTATCCCGTACCAACTTCGTTGGTGAAATTGGCGATTTTAAATTTCTAGAACCGATAGGTAGGTAGGTACCCTATTGTTTGACGCGAGTTAACGTACCGGATACACCCTTAGGTCGTGGGGTCAGAAGATATGTATTTAAAGCAGGAACTACTATTTTAATCTTAATTGTTTTGTTTGTTTAGTAAAAACTCTTTGATAACCAATTTTATATATACATGTAAAAAAGGAAATCAATTTCAGTTATTATGTTAGTTTTATCTATCTGCAACATCAACGGTTGTAATATTAGTAGTATTACACTACCTTGAAAAAATGAAAACAAACATTTGTAAAAAGTACAAAATATATTTTTATCGGCAGTACGACAGAGTGGTTATAGTGGACTTCTATCGCTTAACATAGTTAAGTCGAGTTTGCGTCGGTCAGGACTCGGATGGGTAAACCACGAGCGCAGTGTACTTGCCTATATGGCTCCGCTGCCTCGTCTCACACGCACATATCCACTCTGTGGCTCGGTGTGTCTGACGCCTCGACACCGAAAGGTATATGAGGTTAAAGATTATGTATGTATGTATGTTAGTTTTTAAGTTTTAACATTACTAGACTAATATATTAATTCCGTGTAGAATTAAATAAGTAAATAAATATTTTATTATTATTTAATTCATACGCGTTATCTTAATTGGCGCAGTCGGTAGGATTAGCAAAAATCGTTCATCGCGAACTTTTTACGTTTTAACGTTTAATTTGCAACACGAACCAAGTGAACTCTGAAGACAAGCATCGCCGAAGATTTCCTGGGAGCAATCAACGTCCGCATCGTGCATCGCAGTAGCACTCTACACCACGCATCAGTAAGCGAAATATTACGCATTACATTTTTACAAATTCGAGTAGCAAGCGAGACCACAGGTACTTAAATAGATCCTGTGCACCTACACGAATCTACGAAGGAAAAAAGGAGCTAATGGAAACTGCAATCATCATAATTGCACTGTAAGAAATATTATTTTTATTACTATTTTATTTACATCGATTATTTTATATTATTTTTTATTAATTAGAGTATTTGTGTGTATATTTGTGTTTTGTTTTTACTACGAATTATTTCTTATTTCATTACTATTATAATTATCCATTAATTTTTAATCCTAATTGAATTATCCTTAAACACCCTGGAAGATTTAATAAACCAATTCGGAAATTTAAACGTTCATCCAGAACAAGCAATTCGAAGAAGACGTACACCACCTAATAGAAGAATAATTATGGCTAACGCATTTCATGTAGAATATTTAAGGTCAATTCCAGACTTTAATGGTGATCCAGACAGATTATCTGAATTTATAAGGGCTAGCGAATTAATCCTAACCCATTTCTTCCAAGCTGCACCTGAAGGACAGCCGACACCGTTTATTAAGCATTACATTATATCATCGATTCGAGGTAAACTAACTGGACTAGCCGCAACAGTCACAAATGGAAGAGAAATTAATTCCTGGCAAGACTTGAAGAACATACTGCAAAGAAACTTTGCCGATCAACGAGACGAAAACTCACTCATAAGAGACCTCATACTTCTAAAACAATCAAATGAAACACCATACCAATTCTACAATCGATGTATGAAAATCCTAGGACTTCTGTTTTCAGAATTGCAAATCACCGCAGGCAAATGCAGCAGCAAGAACTACAAAAGGAGAACTTTACGATCAACTCACTCTAAAAGCATACCTTTCTGGACTACGCGAACCACTGGGTTCATTAATAAGAGCACAAAGACCAGATACAGTTGAACAAGCCATTACCTACGTAATTGCAGAAGAAAACATCAATTACACTAAATATTCAGGACAACCACAGGTACGAAAACCTGAACCTAAACCTTTAATGAAGACAATATTTGAACCCCATCATAGCCAACTATATCAGTCTGCACCAAGATATTACAACTACCCTTCAGGCATTAATCATTTCAGACCACAGAATATTCAATCTACACCAAAATATTACAACTACCCTTCAGGCATAAATCATTCCAGACCACAGAATATTCAACAACATAAACCTTTCAACTCAAATATTCCAAGGGCAAATAGCAATGTCTTTCGACCAAGAGGCCTTCCACAACCACAATCCACATCTATGGAAGTAGCATCTAGAAGTGTTAGAACACCAAACCCTCAAAGGAAAACATTCGTTTCAGAAGAATTGTTCCACCACGAGATAACCGACAATCATCCCTTTAACCTGGAGAACTCAGATCCAGATTATGATCAATATCAAGAAATGCCGAAAGAAAATGATTACTGCTATCCAGATATTGAAGAAGAACCTTCTTCTATCGAAGAACAATATCAGGATTTTCCAGACATCCAGCCCGATCGACAGAACATCTGATAATAATGAATGTAAAGCCAGACCAACACTTACCCTACATAGTCATACCAGAACTGAACGCAAAATTTCATTATTGACACCAGATCTACTAGAACTCTTTTCAATCCACAGACAATCTACAAATTCTACCCAGAATATGTTTATCATTTTCAATTGAGACAGCACATAATAATTCATACCATAATGAAGTAGCAGAAATACCACTACCACCAACGCTAGGAAGTTCGAAACATTATAAAGTTTTTCTTTTTAAATTCAACGACAACTATGACGGACTTATAGGATTAGACCTACTTAAAGAAATCAATGCAACATTGGATTTCGAGAATATTTGTTAAAGACACCAATGGTTGAGATACCAATATTCAATAACAAACCAAGACCAAAAGTTCATCACATCATGCAAACCAAGAATTCATCATACACAACGGTACTACAACCAAGAACCGAAACTATTATCAAGATACCAGTTCAGACTACCATAGAAGAAGGATTTCTTGAACACACCAAATTTGGAGAAAATCTAGAAATGCCATAAGCTTATGTAAAGATACAAAAGGAATACGTCTACAGTACGAGCATCAACAAAAGTAACCAACCACAAACAATACACATGGAAAAGCCGTTTCCAGTGTTCGAGGTTATGTCTAACGGTAACATTAACCACGTTAGAATCGAAGATCAAACAAAAACCAAGTTCCAAAGAGAAAATCTCAACAAGCTCAGACTGGACCATCTGAACGATGACGAGACAACACTAATAAGAAACTTATGCGAAGAATATAAAGACATCTTCCGTGTAGAAGGCTTACCCTTAACTTTCACCAATGAAATTAAACACAAGATCCGCACGACAGATGATCAGCCAGTTTATGTAAAGAATTATAGATTTCCAGCTATACATAGAGCAGAAGTGAAGAAACAAATCAATCGCATGCTAGAAGACAACATCATTAAACCGTCCAGCTCGCCTTGGTCATCACCTATCTGGATCGTACCCAAAAAGCTAGATGCATCGGGAAAAGCCAAATGGAGACTTGTTATAGATTACCGGAGGCTCAACGAAAAAACAGTAGACGACGAGTTCCCCATTCCAAACATACCTGACATTTTAGAAAAACTTGGTAGATGTCAGTACTTCTCCACATTAGATCTTACTAGTGGGTTCCATCAGATAGAAATGGACCACACAGACATTGAGAAAACTGCCTTTTCAACTGACGAAGGTCACTTCGAATTTAAAAGAATGCCATTCGGTCTAAAAAACGCACCCTCAACGTTCCAACGACTTATGAACAACATCTTGAGAGGTTTAAATGGTGAAATATGTTCAGTATACCTAGACGACATAATTATCTACTCTACATTACTTCAAGAACACATCCATAATCTGCAAAAAGTCTTCCAAAGATTAAGAGAAAAGAATTTGAAGGTTCAACTAGACAAAAGCGAATTTTTGCGCAAAGAAGTATAGTACCTAGGACACGTAATCACGCCTCATGGAGTACAACCAGATCCCAA
Organism: Agrypnus murinus; assembly: GCA_929113105.1. NCBI lineage: Eukaryota > Metazoa > Arthropoda > Insecta > Coleoptera > Elateridae > Agrypnus > Agrypnus murinus. The sequence goes on along the minus strand of OV816031.1, from coordinate 93,753,629 downwards.
GAAAATAGAAGCTATAAAGAAATTTCCAATCCCAAAAACCCAAAAGGAAATCAAGAGCTATTTAGGACTACTGGGCTATTACAGAAAATTTATCAAAGATTTTGCTAAGTTGACAAAACCCTTAACAGCTTGTTTAAAGAAGAATGTCAAAGTTACATACACCTCAGAATTTATAAATGCTTTCCAAAAGTCTAAAGAAGTACTCGTCAATAATCCCATTCTAATCTATCCAGATTTTAGTCAATCGTTTATCCTAACCACCGACGCCTCAAATGTAGCATTAGGCGCCGTCCTGTCGCAGAAAACTCCACAAGGAGAAAAACCAGTCGCTTACGCATCTAGAACACTCAACCAAACGGAAACAAAATATTCAACCATAGAAAAGGAACTTCTTGCCATAGTATGGGCAACAAAATATTTCCGACCCTATCTGTATGGAAACAAATTCACAATTCATACTGACCACAGACCACTACAATGGTTAAGCTCACTGCGTGAACCAAACTCAAAATTAGCCCGTTGGAAATTAAGACTGGAAGAGTTTGATTATGAGGTAAAATACAAAAAGGGTATAGAAAATAGAGTAGCTGATGCTTTATCAAGGATAGAAATAAACCCCTTAACGATTGAAGACAATGAATCAATAATAGCAAACGTCAACAATAACGAAATGAACGAATTATTAAGTGAAATAGAAAGAACCGATAGTTTACAAACTCCTGGACCAACTTCAGAAGCTGTCCAAGTTCCAGCAATGTCACCTTTGGACTTAGATGAACTCATCCCATACACAATAATCGACAAAACGGATACTCAACATACGCAAGAAGAATCGACATCAACTATCGCAATTTGCGAAGACCCATTAGAAGCCAAAAAACATCAGCTAATATTCCATTGAGGAAAACAGAAGTCTACGATTCCTCCTTATCACCAAAGATAGTCAAGAAAGAAGACAACACGATTTACGACATACAAATAAAAGAAACAATCAACAACAACTAAAGAAAATACTAATAGAATACTGCAAACCCAACATAAAATACTACTGTTGGTTCCCCTCAGAAGAGTTATACAAGGCAGCCTGCAATATAATAACTAACACCTTTAATAGAATTAAATTATACAGATGCAACAAACGAGTACAACACATTTTGGATCCAGAAGAAAAAGAAACCATAATCAGAAATTATCACGAAAGTAAAACCAACCATAGAGGAGTAGACGCAACAATAGCTGCTTTAAAAAAACTGTATTATTGGAAAAATCTAGATAATATTGTCAGAGAATATATAAAAAACTGTCAAGTATGTACGAAAATAAAAAAGACATCCAGCAAAAGCACCCTTAAATATCACCCCTACGGCAGAGAAACCGATGGAGATACTGTTTGTAGAGATATTTCAAATCGAGAATTCTAAGTTTCTCACCATCATCGACTCTTTTAGAAAAGTAGCACAAGCTTACTTCTTAGAAACTAGAAATGCAACAAACATCGCAGAAAACTTGTTAATCTATTTTCGACACTATGGCATACCAACGAAGATACACTCTGATCGTGGAACCGAATTCGAAAACAGAATCATACCAGAACTAACAAAATTGCACAAGATAGAGTGGCACTATTCAACTCCTTTTAATCATAATTTGCAAGGAATGATTGAACGGCTACAATCTACGCTAATTGAACATTACAGAGCGATTAACTTAGAAAAGAAAGATAATCCCAAAGATATTATGAGTTATGCTATCTTGGCTTACAACAATACAATACATTCGACGACAAATTTTACCCCTCTTGAACTTCTTTTAGGACATACCAATTCCAGAGACCCATACGATATTTATTATGAAGAACAATATTTCCAAGACTACGTGAAATCCCATCAAGAAAAATTAAGCCATACGTACGCGAAAATAAAAGAAAAACTACAGCTAGATAAAGAGAAAACAATCAATGAACGGAATAAAACAAGGAAAGAAATTCATTTTAAACCTGGGGATACAGTTTTTGTCAAGACACATGCGAGACCCAAAAATCGTCCCAAATTTGAAGGACCGTATGTAATCGAAACTATAACTCCACTTTCTACGTGCACTCTGAAAGATGCAAAAACCAACAGGTCAAGAGAAGTGCATACAAACGATCTTCTGTTGCAGATGTGCAACGTTCCACTTAACCATTTCGTTAGAAGAACCCAGAATCACCAATCTAAAGCACAACCCCGGCATATACTATCACCATCTAGGTACAGTGAAATTACAACAGTCCAAATGGAGCCTGATTAAAACTATCGACTTCCAACCTGCATTGGATGAATATTCACAACTGCAGCGAGATGTTCAAGCATTAAGAGAAAATGTACAAACGACGAATAGCTCTAAAAAATATAAAACAGAACTTCTTCACCACCTAACCATCATAGAATTTACTATGAACGAGATTCAGCGAAAGATTAATCAATTATTCTTACGACCAAGAAGTAAACGAGGAGCAATAGATGGACTAGGCAGTATTATCAAGTTCATTACGGGAAATTTGGACGCCCAAGACGGAAAAAGATTCGAAGACATTATTCGAGCATTGAAAGAAAACCAGAAAGACTTAGACCAGAGAGTTAAGACGCAAGCGTCCCTAATGACAAAAACAATCGAAGTATTCAACAAAACCCTTACGAAAATCGTCAGCAATCAGATCACCGTCGAAACTAAACTAAATGAACTACAAACATACGTCAAAAAGTCAGAACAACGCGAAATGCAAATGTATTCATTCATCAATCTCCACACCACTCAAATTCTAATTTCATCATTGTTGAATTTAAACCTACATCTATTTTCAACGCTAGAAGATGCTATAACCTTTGCAAAGTTAGTAATACTACATTCTTCAATAATCGAGCCTAAAGATCTGGAAGCAGAATTAAGCAAAATAGAAGATGCCATCAAACCCTTTATCTTACCTTACAAACCTGTCCATCAATATTTACCGTTATACGAAAGAATCGTTACTATAAAAGCATATCAAAAGGGAAACCTCCTAACCTTTCTAATCGAAGTACCTTTAACCATAAATGAAATATACCAATACTACCACATGATACCCTTACCTGTAAAACATGAGTCTCTATCAAATAATAATACCTAGTAAACCTTACCTCCTACACTCCGAGCAGAATAAAATGTTAACTAAAGAACAGTACGAAGAAATCAGCGTGCAAGAATATTTCTGCCAGAAACCAGACGACATTATCACTGCCTCTACTTGTAAAAGTGCTTCGACATCGTGCACCCCTAAAGTTCCTTCATCGGCCTGGAGGAGTTTACGTACCGGATACACCCTTAAGTCGTGGGGTCAGAAGATATGTATTTAAAGCAAGAACTAGTATTTTAATCTTAATTGTTTTGTTCGTTTAGTAAAAACTCTTTGATAACCAATTTTATATATACATGTAAAAAAGGAAATCAATTTCAGTTATTATGTTAGTTTTTAAGTTTTAACATTATTAGACTAATATATTAATTCCGTTAATCTATTCCCTTTAGGAACATTTGTTAATAGTCACTTGCTACTGTCATGGTGTGTCCAGAATGCACACAGGTTTCTAATTTCTAATATCCTATTTTTCCTAGTCCGGAATATTTATCATGGTTGCTTTTCTTTTATTCGGCTTTCTTGAAAAATCCTTTCAACGGTTCGTAAAGGCATTCCAGTAGCTTCACAGATACGATTATTGACTTCAGCTTTTATTATCTTCGGGAAACACTCGGCGTATATATTTAAACACATTATACACAATTTTAATTTGATTCCGGCGTTAAACGTGTTTTTTACTGGTACTTGGAACTGTGTCGATTATGGATATTTACATACCGTGTTAATATCTCACTAATCGATACTTGTAAATAACAGTTTATTAACTTGTATTTTGACTCTTCTTCTTAAGAGTCAAAATGAAAATGATATAAAAATATTAATTTCTAAATCAGATAATTGCTAAGATTCTTTAACTCTCATGTGCACAGTCGACTTTTATACCTATTGTGCACAGTAAGGGTACCTGGGTACCTACATAGGTTTTAAATGGGAAAAGCAGTATTTGCTTGATTTTTGTGAAAAGTTGTGTTTACATATTGCTGTGTTATTTGCAGGTAAAAATGTTAAATAGGTAATTTGGGTTGCCTATCTTTCAGGCATTCGTAATCGAATCTTTGTTAAAAGGTTTGTTTTATAATCTCAGAAGTACGGTTGAAGCCAGCTATATACAGGAATTAAGATAAATACATCCTATTTGCGATAATTACTTGGTATAGTTACATTTCATGCAAGATTATTTAACGATCCGATCTATTCATTACATAACCTCAAATTTTGAAAATAATTTTTCAAAATGGGTTTCTTTAGTGGAATAATTTATTCACATTATGTTAATATGCATAAAAAGTTTTATATTTCAACAAAAAGATACTATTTAAGTGTGTATATTATTTAATGATTGTAATTTTTAATACCACGATTGGTACGTTAAATTGTTTTCTTGATCTTCCGTTAATAGCTCAAATTTGGTAAATTGCACCTAGAATATAATAAAACGGGCTATTATGAGTAGATTTGCATATATAAAAGTAACTTACCTTGCTTAATTTTCAAAATGGGTGATTTTTACTTTTGCGATTCATCCTATTAGCTTATCGAGCCACCGTTCTAATTTAATTAATGTAGGTTCATGATGTTTTTATGGAATTTCGTTGGATAACATCTTGGCTGTGTAAGTTGTATAAAGTTTTTGTAGTTCTATGTGTGTTTTCTCAGCCAATTCAATTTAAAAATGTCCATACACCTGTGCCGATATTAAAATTCATTTTTAGTTAATTTTGTATTATAAGTGTTTGTTATTGATGTCAAACTATTGGGAAAAGTTAAATAATCATTTTGTGTAAAGATTAAAGGGTAAAATTGGTATGTGGACAGATTTAAATGGAAATTATTACAATTTTTGTCGAGTGTGAAAATTTGCTTGTTCGACTCAAATTGTGGGTTATTGTTGGGTTTTAGAGATAAAAATGTTATATTGCTAGTTTAAGGAAGTGTTGGGGATTCTTTTTATGTGATTAAATCTAAAATTTAAAGAAATTTATATTTTATTTAAAAATTTTAAATGTCAAAGTTTTGTCCATGGATTACTTGATAATGTTATATTGTTTTTGTTTCTGTATGTTTTAATGTAATTTGTATTGTGAAAAACAATCAGTAATCTACAGAACGCATTGAGAGGAGGTTGTTTCGTTTGTACTTTGTTTAACCTAAAAAAAAACATGCATTTTAATAATTTGAAAGAACAAAGTGAGGTTACAAATTTTAACAAATGAAATTTCGTGCAAAGAAATGCATATAACTTACCTTTTCGTCGTAATATCAAGAAGATAATAAATTTTTGAATTGATTTGGATAACTTCACAACATATAAAATTTCTAATTTGGAAAGAAATTTAAGAAGAATTAGCTTTCTGCAAACTTGCATTTTTATGTCTGTGCCACCAGTCAAGAGGTTGGTAGTGGATATTATTTCTTTTCCCGGGATCAGTTTTAGAGGAAGTGTCGAGTGTGCGGCAAAATAGTAAGTGACATTAATTTCTTCATTATACTGGCCAGTAAAAGAAATAATTTCGGACTGATATTTTATTAAAAAGAAATCTAAATATTTTACATTGGGACAATTAAGTATATAAATTTAAAAATTTAACATTTGAGATAACTTAACCTAAATTTTATATATAAAAAGAAAATAAAAAATTTGCTAAATTGATATTATTAGAATACAAGAATTTGATTTTTATTTAATGTTTTTGATTAGTAGTTTAGAGATAATATATAAAAAATTACGTAGAAATCCCCAACAATAATAAAAGGCTGATTTGTAGTTTTTGTTTTCTGTTTATTTTTTTTATTTATGTGTTATTTATTTGTGCTGAAATAAAAATTGTGTTTCTATTTATATGTTTGAATTTCGTTTCTTGTTCATGTTTCTTCCTTGTGTGGAAATAATTTTGATTTGCAGCTTGTTACAATTTTCCCAGTGTGTTATCATTATAGGTGGACCCATTGATATCAAAATTTGGTAAGGTAAGGTTGATTTATTACAGATTAAAGAGATATATGTCGATTGCTTTACTGAGACTAAAGTTTGAGATAGTAACGGGGCAAAAATTTGTTATTTAAAAAATATTGTGGTGATATACGGTTGTACTATTGATTTGTTTTATTATATGTGTATATGCACCCCATAGTAATATGTATTTAGCATTCATAATTACTCTAAGTTACTTTATAAAATGCATTTCCAAATTGATATTTGACTATGTAATTACACATTATCCTGAAGAATGCCTATAATGCAGCTAATTGTAGGAATTTTTGTCTGTAAATTATCGTTAATGATTTACCTACTTTCTAAGCCGTAAATAAATAATTTTGTAAAAGTTTAAAAGTACCTAATTATGATTTCTGATAATCCAGGAAAACCTGTAAAAATTGGAGACATTTGAATACACAAGAAATTTATGCGTATATTGGTATCCTTATAACGATGGGAGTACGTCATTCCAATAATCAGCATGTAAAAGTGTTATGGAAAACAGATTCGTATCCTTTGTATCGAGCTACAATGAGAATCAACCGATTACGGGAGATATTCCGCTTTATTCGCTTTGATAACGAGAACACTAGAAGTGAGAGAGTAAAAACAGACAAGGCAGCTGCTATGACGGATCTATGGTTGATGTTAAATGCTAATCTATCATCCAAATATATGCCAACCGATTGTGTGACGATAGATGAGCAGCTTTTCCCTTTCAGAGGCAGGACAAGGTTTACTCAGTACATTCCGTCTAAACCTGCGAAGTACGGTATAAAAGTTTGGTGGGTTTGTGATGCGCAAACACCGTATCCAATTACTGGACAAATATATACTGGCAAAGGACCAAACGGTCCAGAAAAGGACCAGGGACAGCTAGTTGTAAGGGACTTGTGTTACCAGTTTAAAGGATCTGGAAGAAATGTCGCCATGGACAACTTTTTCACGGAATTACCATTGGCTCGTCTGTTGCTAAGTTGGAACCTTTCAATTGTTGGAACACTAAAGCAAAATAAGCCCTACATCCCACAGGAGATGAAGAAGAGTAAAGATAAAGAGGAAGGGTCGTCTATATTCGGATTCAGCGAAGATGGTAAAGTTACCATTTGCTCTTATGTTACAAAGAAGGAACGCATTGTTACTTTATTATCAACAATGCATAACAATGTAAACATCACTGGACTTAAACAAAAACCGGTTATTATGTTACTAAAAAAGTTATTATGTATTACATTGCAACTAAAGGAGGTGTTGACAATATAGACAAAATGGTTACTCATTATTCAACAAAAAGAAAGACGCTTCGTTGGCCACAAGTAATGTTTTTCAATATGTTAGACGTAGCTGCCCTAGCAGCTTATATAATTTATTTCGAAAACAACCCTACAACACGCAAGTTATCGCACAGCTGGCGAAATTTTCTTGAGGATCTGGGAAAACAATTATCCATGCCTGAAATTGAAACGCGTTCAAAAACGAGCAAGTTTTTGATACATTTTGCTACTAAATCTGGAATAGAGGCTATACTAGGCCATCCTGTTATGCTTCCTCCACAGTCCTCGACAGAGCCACCACCAAAGGATGCTTCTGCACGCAGCAAACATGCTGGCAGCTGTTTGGTTTGTAGATCAACATCGTAATTTCAAAGGAAGACCCGAAAATGTTGCGAAATATGTAAACGACCGATTTGTAACGAACATTGTGTAACAATAGCGAAATGTTGTCATTGTAATTTGTAAATCGTGCTTATATGTAATAAACTATTTTTTTTAGAGCAATAAATTTTTTTATATTACTTTTTTTCTTGTTTTGCGACTAGTTACCTTATTTACAGATAATACTGTTATATACATGCATAAAAATAGGATAAACCTATAGAAAATGTTTATAGGTACCACGGTACCTAGACTGTGCGTTTAAGGGGTAAACTTTTATTTTATGAGAAAACTCATTTTTTTATTGAGTTGTATGATTGTATCATTGTGTAATCAACATGAGAGGGATTGATTTAGGCTAAACAGAAGTTGAAACAACGTGGCTCGTCGAAAAGTTATAAAAAATAGGACTTGAAAATGCGAAAGGTACCCGGGTACCTTACAAAGCGTATTTGCAATACCTGCATACAGTATATCATGTATTTTCCTTACATTTCTTTATTAATCTTTTTTTGTGAATGATTACTACAATTGCAGAATTATCTTGCAGGTACTATGTAATAAATATAAATTTGAAAACGTGAGTAAAAAAATAAAAGTATCAACGTGATTATTAACTATTACACTGATTATTACCTTTCACGACGTTACAGATGACGTTTCGTTCTTCAAAAATCTCCAGCCAACGGAATTGGAATTTACTGTAGCTTTACTGCTCGTTTTATTATATGTAAATTACATGCGAGGAGTCTGTTTTACCATAGCTCTGATGCAGAGCTATGATATGCAAAATGTGCATTTATATTTTCGAAATGCAAACTGTACTGAATTACTAAATACTGAATACTCATAACAGAACTAGGGTCTAATATTTGTTTCAATAGAATCCATTTATATCTACTTCTTCATCTTTACACTTCGCAATTTCTGGCGTTGTTCTGCGTTTTCCTTCAACTTTTGCTCTATTCTGCCATCTTTCTGCCTTAAGTGGCGTAGCGTCTCGCCAATTGTATTTTTACAAACAATAGCTACTAAATATTGTAATTAAAACCATTTATTCCTGCTAAAGGTGTTATTGTTCCATTTTATCGATAAGATAAAAAAATATATATATGTGCTTCAATGACGCTTTGGTTCCCATCGACGTTATGAATGTGATATAAAGAAATGATGTAATAAAGTAATGAATTGATGATTATAATTTTTTACTAAAGGTGTTATTGTTTCATTTAAATATATGGTAACAATATAGAATACATATATTTGCTACAATGACGCTTTAAGTTTCCAGCTATTATGTAACCTTATGTTTGCATCGTCGATTATTGTATTGGACGTAATCTTTACTATCTCTAAGCATTATTCTTTTGGAGTATTATCTTCGTTTTTGACTATCGTTTTTTGCTTTTCATATTTCCCCTTTTTTTTGTCTTTGATGTCTGGCTTATATTATGTCCATCCCATTCTAGGCATATTAATTTTTAGAATCTTAGCTTCACTATTATCTCTTTGCTCTTTTCGACACTTTCTTTATCTATGTCACTTGGCGATCTTTGAGCGCAGATCAGTCAGCGGACCTCGTTTTGCGTCTTTTGCTTCCTCGTTTCTTCATGGTGGTATCTTTCATTTTTTTTAAATATCTTAACATCATTTAATTTGATTTTGATTATTCCTAATTTTCTTTTAACCTTTTGAAGCACTCGTTCAATATTTACAGATAAATATTTGTATACGCATACGCATTATTATCTTTCCGTGGTAATGTACCCTTGACCGATTTTGAGTTTTCGCAAGGTTGCCCACGATGTACTGTCACAAGTTATTTAATATTAACATAATTAAATTAATTAATATTTTTACACTCCCACTTATTTTACTTATTGTTGTTTGTTTCATTGCTAATAAAATAAAATTGAACTTCAATTTGTTACTTAAAGTTATTATTGTAATGTTTCAATCAATCTGATCGGTTTGATTCAATCAACTCGGTTCACATTTACTCCTTTTGCAATAGAGTTCACTAATTAAACTACAAAAATAATTTGTTACTGTGGTGTCTTTAGATTGTATCGTCCTAAAATACAGGTAGTAAGCTAAGACATGTTTAAGATCTTACGTTGCTTATGCTTACTTAGATATATAGGCTTATTTTATATTATTAGCAATGAGACATAGATAATCAAATAAAAAGATATTGTGTATACAGGGTATTTCACTAAAGATTAGTATCCTCTGAACAGAATACTATCATTAGTGCCTATATTTAAAAATAATCCAGAAAAAAATTGTTTTTAATAAGTGGGTGTGGTGGTTATTGGTTTAACAATCACAGTTGCTGCAGGATGTACCTAACTGCATTTACAATTTAATATCTGATACATTGATGCAGCTGATGCTACTAGGTGATGTCACAGTTTGTTTTGACTATTATTATCGTTTCGTACTATTTAGTTTATGTAAACTCAATGTCAGCTTATTTTTATGTACTGTACACGTGGTCATCATTTCTTCCAGGAAGTAGATTTTACAATATGTTTTGAATTTTGCACGTTTGACGATGCAAAAATGCTATGGACTTTATTAACTCTCTTTCTAAATAATTAATCTTTAATGTTTGCCTATAACACAAGGGATAATTAACAGTTATTCAGGAGATTAATGTATTTGCTAGATTTTAAATTATCAATAATAATAAACTATTTGCAATACAGCGCTGTCTTGTCATGTTGTTTTAAAAAGTTTATTAATTTGCAGATAATTTAAGAGTAAATAGTCGTGCATTTAAAAGGATTTACTTATCAGTTATTAATTACTGAAGCCATTTGCTTTAATAGAAAGAAACATTTTCTTTTAATTTTGTAAACACTAAAAATAGATGTTTGTAAACACAATACAATTTTCAATAGCATATAACTCAATAGTTTTATAAAGTAATAAAAGCAGTAATTAAGATGTTTATTGAGTATTAATATGGTTAACCTCATGTCTTTTAATTTTACTCGAGGTTATAAATTAGGCAGATGAGAATTATTCCTACAAAGGTTCAGTCACTAATTTTCCATTTATTAGATATTTTAAATAAAAATCAAAATAAATGCAGTTTTTCGTTGTGATTATTTATTTGATAAAACTAAATCATTTTACATTAAACACATTTGATGTAATGTTAGAAAGAATGCATTGATATTGTGATTTATTGATTTCGTATTATTACGATTATTAAAAATAAATTACAAAGCTTTACTTTCTTCGTGATGTACCACTTCCACAAACTAAAGCTGTTATTAAAGATAGTGGATCTAACTCGAACAGGAGGGAATTTGTGTTGTTGTGTACGTCAAGGTTATGTTATAGCAAAGAAAATCGCTCCTAATATGCAATAATAATAATAAAGTATTAAATGAATGTAAACATGCACATTTCTCTGTCATGCCTAATTCTCAATACACAGACTAGATTCACAAACAAAACGAAATGCGATACCGCCAATGCGTATAATTGTCCAAATATTTTTTTAAACCTACTCTTTCGTTTGTTAAACAAGGTATTTGATACTATATGTGAGATAGGTCGTGATACGTTCCTCGTAATATGTTTCTAAAAGTTTTCCGAAACTGGCATAAGGATTTTTTGTTCCTATTGACAAGTACTATCGCACATTAAATGTATACGAAAGTTCAGTGAAATATACGTGTTATACCTACCCATCTTCATATCTTGCTCTCTGTGTTCATCATTGCAAGTTAGTTGTATTAATTTATAGGTTTATTGAAAAAATATCATTTATTTATTTTGAACAATGAAAAGTACTATAAAGAATATAAACAACTTTCTTTACATATTGTTTATTTACAAAATAACTGTTTAGTATTTCGCCTGGTAGGTTTATATTTAAAGCTGAATTAATCTAAACGTAGATAAGATCGCCAACTGTAGGTTACTCATAAACAGTAGAACATTTCTAAATGAATAATCTTCAGTCCCTAGTTGTGTTCTTTGAAGGATGCTATGAATGTGAGTTTGTGTTGTAAATAATATAAAGGCAATAGAACTAGGAAGTTAAACATTTTGTTATTGAAGCTATCGTTCAGATGGCTGCTTCCTATTCTGATTCAAATGCCTTTGTTGGTTCTAATCAAGTAATTAATATTATAAAATAATGAAATGAAGCTTATATCAGTAATAACATTTTAAATGTCAAATTCACAAATCAATTATTACAATAATTAATTATATCGTAGAATAAATATCATATTGTCCAATGCAAATTAAACTAGGTTAATAAATTTTTAATTCAATTAACAATTTTTTATCACTGGGTTAAGAATGTGTTTATTTTATTTATTAAAAATTTAGTTTAATCACTAATTACCCTAATGAATTCTCAAGTACTGTCTTAATTTAACTAACTATATTTTTATGTTAGCAGAGCAGTAATTCACAAAACATATTAGAAGAACTTTTTTTTCTGCTATTGACTTCAGCACAGCAACCCTTCATTGAAGAAGGAGTAAATCTTGTCTGATAAAAATGATTGTATACTGCTGAGTCCAAGTATATAAATTATTTGAGGTTATCAATAGAAACATCTTACCTACATTTGATTTATGATTGTAAGATTCTGCATCTTAAGAACTAACTATATAGACCTTCATTGTATAGTTTTGGTTCTTGTTAAGTTACAGCTAATAGACTGAAAAGCTTTTAGCGGTGCTTAATTACTATTTTCTAAGTAATTTTAAACTTTTGTTTTTTTTGTTATCACTCACTACTACTTTCAAACTTATTTTTCTATTTAGACCGTTAACTGGTGTAAGTGGTGCTTGTAACAAAACTCAAAGTGCGATACAATATAGATACAAAATAAATATTCAAAGATTAATTAATTAATTTTGAGTTATTAAAAGAGTACCTTTATTGATATTTGTATCCGCTATAAACTCATTACTTACTTGGTGTTTAAAACATTTCAAGTCAATCATTTTGGATCGCACACGTATCTTACAGTAAAATATTAATAAATAATGAAATAACTTACCATTTCTATGACGAAGAAAACATAAAATTGTTTTTGATCACTAACGGTCTGAATTATATAAGTCACTTTTTAACAGCATCAGTTTTATCACTCCGCGTTAAAGTCACAAATTAAACAAATTGAACTGTATCTGCCGATCAATTAGAGATGAAATGTATATGAGTACCCCAAATTAGTGTCGGGAAATTCAACGGCGCGCACCGAATTTCTTTGTTCTCTAAACAGTTTTCAGCTTCCCATTATTGCTTTAAGATTTCGTTTATAAATATTCAAGTAGACTATAAATAAATAAATTAGTCGCAAATAATTAATTTTTTAATGGAATGAAAATAACTTCTTTTATCTTCCCCATGAGATGCCGCCTGCAGGTTGACCACGCGGTATACTACACTGGGTAGCTGCAGGCTTGGCTTTACTTACTCATTACAGTTGCACCTAGTTATATTTTCATTGTTCGTGATTCCTCAATATTTGTTTTGGAATTTTTTATTATTAAATCCTACTTTAGTATTTTAATAACATTGTTCATTCACTGGCATGCGATAATCTTGCGTAAGTGATAAAAGTAGGTAAAATAGTATCAGTCTGAAATAATTTTGGTTTTATTAAGTCACATCACTTTTAAAGCATTCAATTTATAAATTTTTGATAATAATAAGTTATAGGTGAAGAAAAAAGTCTTGACTGCAGAATTTCTAAGGAATTCCATCATTCTTCAAGTTTCCTGTCTTCTATTTTATTCTAGTAGTTCTTGAGTAACTCGCTATTCTCTCTTAATTTAAACATTATTCTGTTTTTTTCTTTTTTAGTCATTTTAGAAGTTATATTCCCCAGAAAATATAAGCTGTCCTTTTTCTGTAGTAAAATGGTTAACAAAAATTAAATTGTTAATTAAGTAACTTTAAGTTAAAACTAGGTGCCAACTGCTTACCCTAATGGGTAAGCTTTAGTAACTTGTTGCTTTTGTTGAAATACGAAAAAAGAATTCAAGCTCGAATCCTCACCTCTCTCTCTTACATCGCGTGGTTCAATAGGGTTTGGGTCATTCAGCGCTAGGTAGCGCTGGCTGTCTCCACAGAAAAAATGTACCGAGACACATGAATGAATGAATGAAAACACAATGCTGTACTTCAAGAGTAAGAAATGATTCCAAAGGTTGCCCATTTAGTTGAAAAGTGTTAATTCAAATCCCAAGCAGCATTTTTAGTGATTCCTACGTATCAACAACTACCGGTGGAACAATTAAGTTTTTGCCACTAGTCACAAGCACGTAATTACTACGGTTTTATTATGTGCTTGGAATCAAAATGGTGAACAATTTTTAGGTAGTGGATACGTTGTAGTGACCTTCCCGGAACTTGTTCAGCTACATTTCAGTTACGTTAAGGCTACGTAGCGGGAACGAAGTAGCGTACTAATATACTTTCGTGGAACTTCTTTTCTCTTTGACACATCGTGTCACGTAGTCGCGCCCTCTTTCTCTTGCAACTTAAAAAATAATCTATCATTTTCTATACTAATGCTGCAATCGTGTCACAAAATGGAATACTATTTGCCATTCCAGTATACCAAAATTATAAATAATCGCAACTTTTATTTTAAATGTGATAATGATAGATCAAAAAATAACAACTCGCTTTCTTTAAATATTTTTTTAACATGTCTTTAATAAAATATGACAAAAATACTTATAGGTTGATGCTCATGATAGAAACCGTTTTTATATTATTCCTAGTAAGGCAGTAAAAAATCTATTAGCAATCATAACAAATTGCAAATTAATTAAGGGCCGGTATTATAAAACTTTTTACTTCCTAGATAAAATTTACTTTGAGAGTAAATTAATTTATTCTGTCAATTTGCATATGAAGTTGACAGAACAAATGAATTTACTCTCAAAGTAAATTTTATCTAGGAAGTAAAAAGTTTTATAATACCGGCCCTAATAGTCTCCAATATTTTATACGTAAATATGGAGTAGTTTTCGAAAATCACTTTAAAGTAGTATTCACTGTAAAATGCGTGTGTAATGTTTGTGACAATTAATTATCAGTATTGGGAACTAAACAAATTCTCCTACAAGGTTGTTGTTACCACGAAGTATAAAAATAAGTTAAAAAGTTCTGGAACTTTCAAGTGACTTTTACTATAAAACGACGTCAGCGTTTTCGGAAGCACTTTCCAGTTCTTAATGTCACTGCAAAGTTCCCAATTAAACTTTAAAAACGTTTAGTTTTAACCTCATATTTAACCACAAACATGAATATCATATTTCGTATACTGCTACATAATTATTAGATATGGCATATTTTAAGATTGTGCTAACCAAAGAAAAAATGGGAATATACTTCACCTTTGTTCTCTATAAATGTGAGCAAAATAATATTTTGTATTCGCCCCCAACTACTACCAGTGTAAAAGTACAATTAACGTAAAGCAGATATGCCTTTATAAGGCAATTCAATTACCAATCAAATGGTGTTTTGAGGCGACGACAGAAAGTTTTGCACATAATGGCCATCATTATTTGAATCGATTAGGCCAATTTATTAGGTAATCCAATAGTATGTCAAACGGTGATTTTATGGTGCAGGCGGGAATGTTGGGAGCACAGCAACCATATTGGTTTTGATTGCCTAATATAAGTTACTGTCACTTCATTGTAATTTGTAATAGTAACTGGAATTTTGTAGTAATACTGATGGAAAACAAGTAGTAAAAATCACGTTAAAGTAACTATCCTGGATAGCAAAAAACTGAAGTTTTAATTTCAATACTACTGTAAAGTTCCGTTACTCTAAAGGCTAAGTAAGTGGCAGGAACCGGCAATACTACTTTAAAGTTTTAAAAATTTCGGGCAAGTTACTGCTACAATCATAATACCATTTTGAAGTTGCAACAACTTTAAAGTAATTATACTAAGTGGCGATACCGTTCCACATACTTTAAAAGACACTCAGAAGTAATGTAACTACACAGTAGGTCTGTGAAGTTGGGCATACCCATGTTCAGGATTTTTCTGAAAACTGTGTCAGTAATTAGTGCTGAATTTGTGCTCATTCGTGCCGTAAAATTTGTAATTTGTGCTGGTCCCCTGAACGAGATATTAAAAAAAAAACAATGGGTACGTCCAACTTCACGATGGACGTACCCAAGTCGAGGAACTTAACCAAATTAGGGGGGATAATTAGTGCTCAATTTGTGCTGCAAAAATTATAATTTGTGCTGGCTTTCTGAACGAGATATTAAAAAAGTAATGGATATGCGCAACCTCGTCCTGTACGTGTCCATGTCCGGGAGTCCAATCGGGAAAATCAATGCTTAATTTGTGCTACCCTAAAATTAACATTTGTGTTACCCCTCTGAACGAGATATTAAAATAACTTCACACTGAACGTACTTATGTCAGGAAATCGAACCAATAAAGAACTAGTCATAAATATCAAAATATTTGGCACTAAAATAGCGTTTTTTAATTTTTTCTTGATTTTTATGTTCCGAATATGAAAATACGTAGTTCATGGAGGTGCCCAATAATTTTTTTAAATGTTTTATTTTCTCGAATCGTCAATAGTATGAAACTCATTCCTATCATGAAGAAGATATCCTATATTTTTTGGTGTTACAATTGGAGTTAAACTGGCCTCTGTAGGAATATCAGAGATACAGATGGCTAATTTCAGTTGATATTCGGCATTCTGAACTTCTTGTCCACTACACACTTTTGATTAATAGTAGTTTTACTAGATTTTGAGAAATGTCTATCTTGAAGACTAACAAATTTTTTCTTTGAAAAAGATCCACAACATTAAAATAAGTTAATTATTTTATAATTACAAATCCTCTCTTCTAGAGAGAAATCTAGAACAATATAAACTAAATTTATTATTTTATAATAAACTTCTAAAATTAGCATTTAGGGCACTGTGCAAGTTTTGTAATTATTAAATCTTAATAAATAACTGTAAATTTCTCTAATTTTCTAAGAGTTTTTTCTACTAAGTTCTCTATTGTATATTGTATCAAAATTAAATATCCAATAAGTTACTTATTAACCCGGATCATAAAATAAGGGTATTCTGTCCTCTGAATTATTATTATATAATAACACCTTATCGTCAGTTGTAAGAACACTGAATTCCTTAACATAACTTCGAAGTGTAACAGACACAGACCGTTTTTCTTTACCCATCTTTACACTCTAAAATTTCAAACTGAAATGCAGTTTTCAATTTCTGAACTGTCTTAATTGAAAGATTACTAGATTAGTAAACAAAAGTAAAGGCAAATCTTTCTATAAACAGGAAGTTGTCAAAGGGTCTTTGGAATTTCCTAATACCTATTTATCACAATACCGCAGGATGTAAGTATTTAAAATTTAATTTAAACTTTTTCTTTCTTAGTAAATATTAACAAGTACACAGATGGTTAAGGCAGTAAAATATTTTAAAGCCTAGTATTTAACAGTAAGCTTAAATTATGGGTTTCCCCTAGACTCAACTAAGCCGCCTTTGGTTGGTTGTCTAAAATGCTAAAATTATTTAAAAAAATATTAGAAATTTCATAATTAAAGCATGTAAAACACCCAAAAAATGGTAAAATATGCACACTCGTTCAAAAATGCTAAAATATGCATGCATTTAGAAAAAGCACATAAATATGCATTTATATGCACTTTCAAATTGACATATGTGGCTTAAACATGTAGAAATATAGCTCTGCATATGTTTGCTATAAGGAGAAAAAACATGCAAATGCATAGAAATCCTATACCTAGTTATTAGCTACAACGTATAAAAAGGGCACATCTTTACATATTGGCATTTTGATACAATATTTGGAAAGTGCTGAAAATATTCACAATTTGAGAAATTTAAAAAAATAGAAATTCTTATAGAAAGTTTTATGCTAAGAAAGAGTTAACATCGTTACCGAAATACGGATTGGCAATTAGTTAAATACAATGTGTGGTTAGGAAACACCGTTAAAATAGAGTGTAACAAATTAAATCTAAAAATTCTAATAAAATTGTTTCACATTTATATAGTCCTGCGCTATTTTAGTGCCAAATATTTGGATATTTATGACTATGGACATGGGCACACGTACAGGACGAAGTTGCGCATATCCATTACTTTTTTTAATATCTTGTTCAGAGGACCAGCACAAATTATAATTTTTGCAGCACATATTAGCACAAATTGAGCACTAATTACTGACATAGTTTTCAAAAAAATCCTGAAGATGGGTACGCCCAACCTCACAGACCTCTACACAGTTCCAATAAATAGTAGAAACCACTACATAATAATTACTAAAATATTTTGAACTGAAGTAATTAAACCTATAAAGTCATAAATTTAGTTGTAGTTACGTAACAAGTACTCAAAGTCCCGATCTCAATTACTGCTATTTAAACACCAATTAAAATAATGATTCATAAACCAACAGCCAGTGAAATAATTTATAGAGCATGTGCTCATAAGTTTGCTATGGCGTGAGAATTGTTTCCAAAAAGTAAAACTTTTCTATACCATATTCGAGTCTCGTACTACGTATTTATGATTCTGCTTCGAGTACCGTAAGAGCGTTAGTAATCTTCTCCTATACTTGTGTAGTGCGTGTCCGATGATCACAAGTATAGGGACAAGTATAAGTTTTAGGTGGACTCCAAACCATCCCAAGTACATAGTACTTCGACTTTTTTTTAATTTCAGGGAATTTCCTGCACAATGTTATTCCTCGGTGGTTTGCTACTGTCTTCCGAGCCGAGAAGCTAATTTTGAAAACCCAGTAATATATTGTCTGGGGTTCGAACCCAAGTCCCTTGGTCGATAATCCCGACTCACAATCGCTCATTTATGATATTACTATTATTAATATTATATCTGATATTGTGATATACATTTTTGCAAGGTAATTAGATTATGAAAAGTTATTTTATTAATTTATAGAATATTGTACAAGTAGTTAGAAAATATATTTTTTGTATCATTAATATTATGGTTTACAACTGCCATAGAAGTATAAACAATGTAAAATATACTGTTATGAATTTCGGCGAGTTCTGAATTTGTTCTGTGCTTTACTAAGATTTAGTAGTACATGCAACTCAGATGTAATTATTAGGGTTTATTATGTTTTAAATACAAAAGAAAGTTTCCTACGGCATAACAAAAAAAAAACAAGGTAGGATTTTCTTGGTTCATAACGTTTTCTTATTTCATTAAATAAAACAAATGGTTAATCGTTTGATTTCTGTTTTGTTGGCTGGTATTTCTTTCGAGTTTCTTGAGTATTAGTTGCACTAACACTAAATTTATAAATCAAAAAAGTATCGTATATCAAGATATTAACAAAGAAAGACCATTATATTGCGGTGATCTATGAATGAAATTAAATATAATATCCACCGTTCCAAATAACTAAAATAAATTATATACGGTGAATTAAATTAAGAAAACACCACAGATATTCTTTATTTCTCTCAGCTAGCTCAGGTTTGCTCAGTAAAGCATAAATTATTTGAATTGCGAGGCTCTTATTCACTTTTATGCCTGGAAAGAAGGAAAAACTTATATCGTAAGTTTTAAAACTCCTGCAAGCTGGACAACTGCTACTCAACTCTGAATTTGAAAGACAAGAATGCTGGATATTTGTATCAACATCAATTAAACACATATATGAAATTTAAAACACAAGAATTTTATTAAACAAACAATAATAAAATCAAATAGAACGTCAAAATAAAAATAAAATGTTTTTCAAAATAATACAATGTTATTTTTGAGAAGTAACTTCTCAGGTTTGCTCAAATGTAATAAATAGTAGTAGAAATCTGACATAGGATAACTACGGTCATTCGTTTGAACAAACCAACATAAATAAACTTTGTTTATAAATAAAAATTTTATTTATTCAAAGAAAATAAACTTTATGAAAAGAAAATTAAAATTGTTTTATTTACTTTAAATCAAATGAATTCAAAAAAAATCTAATAAACTAAACCAAGTAGATTTTTATTATTGAGGATGAACTTTGTACAATTATTTATTATTTATAAAATCAACGAAGATCATTTATTTTATTAACCAACCTGGTATGTTATAAATATTTTTCTTTCTTAAATAACCCTTTTATTGGTAACACTGCGATGAAACCAAACAGCTGATTTCTTGTTTATAATATAACGTTGAAATTCACAACCCATTGTTTGTTTGATGGTCACTGTTTAAAACCAAGTTTCTCCGCAGTTTGGTTGTCACTGGTTTTCCCTTTCTTTCTGTTTATCGTGAAGTCGCTCCTGCGCGGTGATGCTTCCTTCTCAATAGTAGAGTTAAAGTAACAAAATGGCTTTTTGGTAGTAGAAGTTGAATGTTCGAGATATGTTAGAAACTTAATTTTGGATATTAATTCGCTTTAGCGGAATAAATCTCGCATTCAACAGAATGATCGCTTGATTGGTTATATGCGATCAATCGTCAAATTAGACGGATTACGTTCTGGTGCCAACCAGTTTAGGTAAATTCTTTTCATTCTTTTTCAATGCGCTAAAATCTTAAAAATGTCCTTTTATTTTAGGTAATATTATTTCCCTAGTCGTCACCTTGAGGGAATTGTATTGTAAAAGACCTTTCAGTGTATAGAAAGGTAAAAATCTTCAAATATTTAAAATTAATACAATATACAGGGTGATTTCTTTGTAGGTCTTTTTCTTTTGGGTTTTGTTCTTCGTTTATTCTTGTTTCTGCCTTTCTGATCGTGGGTTTATTTAGAAGGTCCTTCCCCTTTGGGTCCGTACCTACATCTGTACATGTACCGGGTCGGAACAAAACAACAGATATCGAAGGGTGAAGCGAAAACCCCTAAGCGAGGCTTTAAATAAAACAGCCGTGGGTCTTCGAATGGTGGGATGTTTGTCTAAACTTGTATGTATTCTGTGTCATTTTATTTATGTCTTTATATATTGATTAAATGTGTGTACAATGTATTCATGCATGTTAATTTTAAGAGCAACACGAGATCTCGAGTAGTGGAATTGTCTTAGGGTAGTTTTAAGCCAACTGTGATACAAATCACCATTCACCGTTTTTTTTATTAAACATTCGAATTTTTTTGATCTGCACAATAGACAATAGTTACAATTAAAATAAAGCCCTACTTAGAAAGTTTACATTTCACTACGTGTGTTTTATTTATTTATTATTTATTTATTTGTATGATTTTAATATTGCTTTCCAGTTCGTCATTTGTAAGTATATATGTACGGTACGACCAAAATATTGGAAGTTGCCCAAATTTTAGTAGAAGATCTATTTCTTCGTTTGTCTGATAAGCTTGAAGCTGTAGTAATAAGCATTGTTTTTAAACGAAGTGGCGTTTGTTTTTTTTATCTTTTATATCTTGTATTACCACGCCCCTCTCCGACTTATTGGGGGTTAGCCGGCAAAAACTAAAGCAGTGTTATTTGGATCAAGCTGATACTTCCAGCACAACTACATTTTGGTAGGTTAAGTATTTATTTATATAAAAATAGCCTTTGTGTTTCTGTAGGTTATAATAAAATATTATCGATTCATAGATCAATGAAAAATAACTTCACTTAAGTTTGTCTAAATAACCACGTTCACTTTATTTATTGTTGCACAATAACTAAAACTTCTTATAGTTTTTATGAAAATGTTCAGGTAACACTTCAATTTATTTTTAATAACTTTGTTTATACAATGACATTTGCGTCAAATGTCATATGGTTAACTATATAACCTCAATTTTACAGATATTTTATCTGGAGCCGGGCATAACTTCTGCCTTCAATGTTTTAACGACTGATTTTGTTTCAATTTTCCCCAGCTTATATACATTCTGCCATAACAATTGAAATCTATGACACTTTTTCCAAAACAGAAGAAAATCGAGCAACGCTCGTGACGTAACAAATCCGACAGCTGTTTATGGATCAGCACTAATCCTAAATCTGTTATAATAGGATTGTAGCGCTTAAAACGACGATCAAAAAAGTATAAGACATGTATGGTCCTAAAATGTATCGTAACGAAGATATTCAAGAAAAACCGTTAAACAATATACAAACTCATTACGATCTAATTACATGTACAATTTAGCAAATCAAGGTTAATCCTTTACAAAATGGCTATAGGAATAGATGATATAGGTAAAATCAACAATTTGTCTATAAAAATACCTTTACAATTTAATATAAACATGATTTTTACAGTGTACGAACTACTATAAATACCAATTGATACTCATACAAATGCCAGCTTAATATTTGAGTCAATGTTAATCAAATTATGCATAAAATGTCCAGCATACACTGCTCTAGACACTTACATAAAAACAATGGTGAGAGAAAACAGGATAAAAGCCCATAAAAGTCAGTTAGCACGAAACGAAAGGATTTCAATACCTTCTTTAATTGTAATGATCAGAAATCTAGTAGACAATTTCAAAGATTAATTGTATAGTACTAGTCATAATAAGATTGACCTAATTAATCTATTTTTAGCAAATCAACTCTGTAAAACTGAGCTGATGTCGAGGAATATAGAAAGAATCTATCTGACGCTAAAGATCGTAAAGTGTAAATTTTAATATGGAATTTTCTTCTTCCTAGCAAGTGGAACCTTCCTAAATGTAACATGGGTTGCCTAAACATGATTCTAATTAAGCAATCTAACTGAATTATATCCTTTTTCTGAAATTGAAACCTATTTTTAATTATGCATGAAAAAGCTAGGTTATGTTTGCATGAAATCTTTATTTTTAAGTTTTTGTTTTAAACATTAATGAACCTAACTGTGGTCCTATCTATAGCCTTTATTAATTATGCTTATGACATAACATGTCCCTCATTTAATTCAAGTCTAATATAAAATATTTGTTTTTAACGTCAACGAACTATCGTTAATGAAATTTTCAAATCGGTGAAATGATTACACCTCAATATATAGTAATACCAAAAGATAGATTAAATATCATTATTGAAAATTTAAGAACTATTTTAAGAAGGAAAGTATTTATGTATGCAAATTTGTTGCACCTTCTTCATTGTTAAAAAATGATATTTAAATAGTAATCTAATGAATCCTCTTGACGATAAACGGTCAGGTAAATCTCAATAAAAACGTGTATTCCAATAATTCTTTCCACAGAAAAAATAATAATAATAATAATATATAAAATAATAATAATACTCTGAAAGTAAGAAGTTGTAAATAAAAAAAAGAATAATAACGATTTTAGATAACGATTCCAATTTTTGTAAAATTGGAAGAAAATATAAATGTTTACGTTCTTACTTGATTCATCAACAGTCCTTGTATCTTATTTTGTGCAGCCAATTTATAAGACACATTTATAAGAGTTTATAATTTTTAGTGTCCTTCATTTGCAGAAAAAGAATTGTATCATATAAAATAGTACTGGGTCATATAAAAAATAATACATAAAAATAATTGTGATCATTTTAAAAAGGTTTTTGCCAGTTCGGACAACATACCATCTAGTCTGGAATACATACATCCTGCAGTTTTTAGTACGTCTACAAAATAAATGCTTGTTATTGAGTCAATTAATTTTCAAAACACAGTAAACATTTGCTTACCATAAAAATATTTTGAGGGTTCTTTACCGGGAAACGGTAAGGACGTAGAAACCCAAAACATAGAAAGGTTAAAATATAGAAATGGGAAACATAGAAAGCCAAAACAGAATAAAATATAGAATTCCAAAACGTAGAAAATGTTTTGGCCGTTTTATGTTTTGGTTTTCCATGTATTGACTCGGAATATTTCTTACCACTGTGTATACATTATACAGTAACTTCAGATTAACTTTCTAAACAATTAAATTAAGAAAATCAAACTTTAGGATGTGAATTAAATGATATTTTTTGCAAAACCTACTACTTTTTTTTTATTTTGCGGTAGCTACAGGATTTGTCTGCTCAGTGCCTTTTTCATTCTGCTTATTATATGCTATTGTTTTAATTTCACCGATTCAAATTAATTAACAACAATTAAATATTATTTGTTGCAAAAATAAATTAAATTCGTTGATGCTCTCTTGGGTAAACAATTAGAACTTTTTCGGTTTAGTTACAATCTATATCTCGACTCATTAAGCTTATAAAAATAATATGACTACACTGTGCCGACGGTAGACGAGTGGTGTGAGAGCACTGGTCGTGTTTCAAGAGTCGTGAGCTCAAATCACTTAGGGAGGAAGAATTTTTTAAATTGGAAAGTCCGGCTGACTCAGCTATATGTGATTGTGTTGCATGTTATGTGAGGGACATGTGACCTTAGTTCCCCCGTAGTGTAGGCACAAAATAAAAAAGATATGGCAGGACTATTTGCAATCACTTAAAAATTGATAATTAGTAACAAAATTTTGTGATAACTTATACTATAAATATTACGCTTATATTTAGTAGAGTTAATTACCTTAAGCGAAAGTTTTTATTTTTACCAAAATTTTTCCATCAATTACTTTATCAAATACTCTTCTAGGTAAGGAGGGGAATTAAAATAATACTCGATTTTACAAAAATAAATGTTTATTCTTGACTACTATAATATGTACTTGTACATAAAAAAAATTAACATTAAATTCAAATTAATTAAATGCTTAATATACTACTTTAAAATTTTGATAACAATAATTCAGGTTAGTTAATCGACAAATACTCCACAAACAATTAAATTTAAATGTAAATGGTTTTTCCAACATGATTGCTAAAAACAGAAAAGAATTGTAGCGTACTGTATGAATCATAGTCGCGTAGCTGTGCAGCACAAGTTCGACCTTAATGACATTGTAGTACCCTTGCGTAGTAGGTTTGAGCACAGTATAATATAATCCAGTAGTTTCACACCCTGGTTTTTTTGTTACATAATTTCTACGCACAATCGACTACGGGCGAGCAGCGCAGTAAATTCTAACCTCTAAATCGTACTGTTAAAACCACGTGTTCAAATGCGATAGGTTTCCACAGTATGCTCAGTTTGTACCAAGATTAAAAAATTATAAAAATGGCACGACACTGTTTATTTTGTAATTGTTAAATTTTATCCTGTCCATTTCCACTGAAAAAATTAACAAAATAGCATCTTATTATCCGTGCTGTCCTAGATCATTATGAAATCACTAGTACGTACAAACTTTTAGTAAAAGATTTAATTCTATCTACTGGGTCAGCACACATACACTAGCGTTTCAGTGAAACCCTTTAATATGAAATTGCAAAATTGCCCTAAATATACTCAATCTATAGGGCAATCCAACACAGGTTAGTTTAAAGGGACGCTGAAGGACAAACAAACAGTTTGAAGCTCTGTAGTTTTAAAAATATTAAATGTTTTAAATATCTGTTATTCAATGTTTGCTTTAGCGTATATTTTATGTAAATAGAGAGCAATTTATGGTACCATTTGAGGTTATATCTTATGTTTGTCCTCCAGTAACTTGATACTTTGACTGCAATCTGGATTACCCTATTGTGTTTATTATGATTATTCTTTCTACAAGAATTAAACAAGAAATTTAAATTTTGAAAACTTTTAAAACGGTCGTTTTTCGGTAAGAAAATATTTAATTCGCAAAGGTACAAAAACCATCACTAAAGAGGTTATAGATATTCAAATATCCTGCTACAACAGTTTGAAATTGCCGCTAGAAAATAGGCGGAGTTATAAACTCCCGGGTAGCTGCGCCAAAACCGGACGGCGACACGAAGATCAAAGACGCCGACACAAAGTGAAACTACTGGATTATATGTATTATACTGTGGTTTGAGTGACTAAAACTTACAAAGAGGCTATCATAAGCCCTTTTTAATAATTCTCTTCTAGTACCCTACGACTACTTTACTGGTGTAGTCACACAAGGAAGCATATTTACAAGGTCTAGTCTATTTTAGAACTAAATGTCACCATGACATACTCAGACCCTGACAGACTCTTCTTGATGGTAACGTCTCTAAATGATGTTCGTATAATATGTAATAAGGAAGTATAAGTAATACGCAATATTTTAGAAATTGTCGGGATAGTTGGATTCGTCTAGGATCAAACTTGAGTTCACGCGCACCAAATCATGCAGATTACACAACCTTAAAACTATAAACTCTGTTTGCTTAAGACAATTGAATATAGAGATTTCAGAATTTAGGCATTTTTACTGATTTTGAAAAATAAATCTACTTTTCTAGCATTTTAGTAGGTTCTAGTTTAAAATGTTCATTTTTTGAGGCTTTACAACTGAAATGGTTAGGTAGAAATTCATTTACAAATAAATTAGGTACGTAATTGTCTACTTTGAAACCAGACACACTGTATATCTAAGCCTATTTACTTTTTTAAATACCGCTGTTGCAAAAAATAGCAATCGGCACTGTCTTTACAAATTAAATGCATATTCAAAACCAAAAGTTGAAATGATTTTGAGACAGAGATTAGAAAATAGCTTATAATATGTTTTTTAGTACTCGCTGTGTTCGTCCTGTACAGATTGTAATCAATTTTGGCATTGGTATATAGGTATATACAATTATACATAAATGTTAATTGTTGTAAATGTTATCAATATGAAATGGATTTAAAAAACTTTTTGTAACAAATCTGATAAACAACAATTGGCTTTAAAAGATTTAGACAAATTGCACCGTTTTTTGATATAATTGCTCAATATAGCGACTGTAGCACAAGACTAACTCTAGCATGTTGTTAATATTGTTAGACGAGCACAGAACTTTTCCACAAAAGGAGGAGAGAAACTGCGAAAGATTGGTTCCGATATTCAACGAAAATAAATTGGCAAAAAAGCCACAGTAAAATTGTATTTGGTTACATCTAATTATTTCCTGCTATGTGAAAGTTATTTTGATTCCATAGATGTGAGGCATATTGAGGATTTTTGTATATTAAAATAGCTATAGCTCAGAAACTATGCAAGGTCTATGCAAACCGACTTTGCAACTATGTTGTATTGCTAGGGGCGGCATTTTCTGACGGTAATAAAATTTTTACGAGAAACAAAAAACAATTTGTAAAAAATGATAATGTAGAACGTCGAAGCGACTTGCAATTATAGTTTTTGAGATAACTTTTATCTATCAATCCATGTTAGTCCGATTAGCTTTTATTCCAATTCTCCCACCCCCAAATATTACGTTCTTGGCTGTATTTCGGAAACGAAACGACGTACCTTAAAAGTTTTCAATAAAACTTAGAAGCTGCTTGTAGAACAATCGATTTTTATTATTTTTAGATATAGTTAGTACGAAAGATACTGATTTAGCGTAAGTTTAGGAATTTATAGCGTCGTTATGCATGCACTTACACCGGGGAAAGTTATAGCGTGCCATAGCCTAGTGTAGCCTTTACATGCATGCTGTAAGCACCTTCTCCGATAAAGACCATATTCGGGAGAGGGGGGAGTTAGAAAATAGGAAAACCAAATCGGCTGGAAATGCAGCCATAATTCTGGAACAAATAATGGCAGATGGTAGAAACTGGTACTTTTTAACTTGTTCCAATACCGTCGATTCCGTAAAAAAGATCCGACTTAACAAAACGCCTGATCTTCAGTGGGGATGGACAATTTCAGCTTTAATGCCTTGTGGTAGGGCTGTTTATTAACACTAAATCATGTATACCAGAAGATACTTTTAAGCATCGGCCGCATTAAACGAAAGTTGTAACAACTAGGATTCCTCTAAACAAAATATTTAAGTCTCACACTTGGGCGCCAATGTAACTATTAAAATTATTGTACACACAAAATAAAGCCCCACGATTAAACTGTCAATTGTGACATTTAAACTTCAAACACTTAATACTTACTGCAAAACTCATAAATACGATACTTACGGTGCAAATTGCCCCGACTTAAGACTTCTCAAGACAAATTATAACTCAGGACGCAGGTACTGATTTCCATAGCTTATTAATTGTAAAGAAAAATATGGTTTTGTAGACATAATAAAAGGATATGGGCGCCATTTATTCGAAGTCATTACAATTCTGGTCTATATCCCCAAATAAAAAAGAGTTCAGATTATATTGATTAAGATTAATAAAAAACTAATCACCATTAGTTTAATTTACGTTAAGGCAAATTAGATAATTGAATAACTTCAATTAATGCTAGGTTCATTATCATCATAATAGAATTTAATTTAAATATTCATTTATTAGTAAATAAAGCATTCGTTTGTCGCAACTGACAATAATTTGGTAGTAATGTCCTAATAAGAATTGTTATTAAAGGAAAATATGGGCATAAATTTACAAGAAATATTCATAAATATACAGATAAATTTTAAATCGCCATTTACATCTATAATACAAATTGTTTGTTAATCCTTGATAATTCACAAATAACGTCACGTTCACTAAAAGGCTCTAAAATTCACTTAGCATTAGATAAACAATGCCTCACACACTAAACTTGGAAGGTATGATCGTCGATGCAACTGTTACACCCAAGATTAACCAACTGTAGTCTACAAAAATTGTTTCATAATTGCAATTTCACTAACAATCCCTTAATGAAGAACTGAATCCATATAAGTTCAAAAAAACTTCCGCCACTTATGAAAAATTACCAAAACACACGAGTTTATGTTCTAGGATATGGTAACATTATTTCATTATTGATTTTAATTCGATACCCAGTTATAGTGTCCTAACTTATTACGGCAAAGCAGAATTGAAAAGATTAATTCTTTAGTTTCAAAATTAACTAACCCTTGAATGCTCTTTATAAATTTTAAATTATAACTCATTGGAATAATTTTATTTGTTACTAAAACATTTCGTTACGCATTTTAATTTTAAACTTCTTCTCAAATTTCGATATTTTACTAGAAAGACTTTGGTTTACTAGTTAAATTCATTAACTCGAAGAATTAAACTGGATTAACAACCACTTGCTACACTTAACGGTAAATTCACGGGCTTTCTTGTAATATTTACTTGGCAGAACGTATTTTAAACAGTTTCGTTAAGTATTCACTTAACGAATTCTTTCAAATTTTTTTTATCACTTTTCTAATCGTTTGATTAGACTACTGTACTGTACTGAATTAACGTTAACAGACCCCTGTACTGTATTCAACCCTATGCGTCTAACTAGCACCTGTACGGTATTTAATTGCCTTGTGCAGACTCTTTGGGGTGCGAAATTATTGTTACGTTGATATTTTTTAAGAAAGGGAAATTTAAACCAGCCTATCCGAATGAGACTAACACTTCTGAAACCAATAGGAAATAAAAACTATAATATTTCTGGAACATTCTAAATCTTCGAGGGGAATTACAACGACCAAAATCTGCTTGGAAGGTGAAACCTGATGTTTTTTAGATGTAGCTTCAGCCGTTTTTCTATTTGTCTGCGTTCAGAAAAATCTATTCATCCAAATGAACTATAAATTTGAGCTAATTGCGTTTTCAGACATATTATTCAGTAAAAAGATATTTTTTTATTTCTATATTGCTTTTAAGAGAGCAAATTTAATATCGTGAGAATGCTTTGAAATGACCTTCCACATTAACGAAACTTTATTTGATTCGAAATATCGTCTGCAATTTTTAACCAACAAAAAAAATTGTATTGAAATATACAGGGCCGTACTAAGGTTCTTTTTACCATTAATGCATTTAAAATTGCATTTTTATTAAATCGGGAATTTAAACACGTTACAAAGTTCCTCTTAGATGTCGATCAAACATTTGATAGATGCTACACAGTAGCATGGTGATTGAATATGTAAATTGGTCACCCATCCAAGTACTGTTTGCAATAATTCATGTGACTGACTTTTCTATTTTTCCACTGACTTTTGTATTGCTTTACTCTCACGACCTCCGCGTGGACTGGTCACCCACCCAAGTATTGACCGGGTTGGCATGGCTTACTCCTACGAACTTTGTGCGGAAAGTAATGCAGTGCACTGCCTGCCAGGCAGGTATTTACATTTAATTTTGTAATTTTTTATTGAAAATTTGAAATGAAAAGTGTTTAATTAAATAATACAATTTTAATCTCTTTTTTATCATTGGTAAGTAAAAACGATCGGTAGCAGTTTATGTGAATTTTCAGCTGATCCGAAGGTAACGCACGGACGTGTGCGGGAACTACTGCGTTAAAAGCTTGTTAGGTAAATAACTATACACTCCAATGAAGGCCGAATAAGCTATAATAATGAATTTTATTAAACTAAAAACTTAGTGTTTTTAAAAATGTGAAGTTCCTTATTTTTTGAGAATAAAGTAGGTGACAATGGAATTATTGAAATATTATTTTTAGGTTTTAAACAAGTACAACTTAATGTTGTAGGTAGTTGTTCTCCATTTAAAAAAAGGGGCCATTCATGCCTACTGATAATCATCTTACATAATATTATTTCGTCAATACCAAAAATCTCAAAACACCGAGCAAAAACTTGGATTCAAGGGCGCTACAACATTTTGTCATTTTTGTTTCTATTATTATTTTTTTACAACGTTATGACATTTCAAAGTTGATTCAATTTAATCAAATATAACAGATTGAACATTTAATAATAAGCATTTTATTTTGTTTTTTGTTGTGGTGTCTTCGATAATAGACATGTGAAATTAATTCTCCAATGAGATTAAAAAAATATAAACATAGTATTATCAATATGACACGCTTAGTTTTGATTGATACATACATAAGATAAATGATTCTCTTGACTGTATATTTAGACATTTTGAAAAACCTGCATAGCAGAAAATAAACTTAAAAAAAGGAAGTAAATTTCTGATAAAATTCAATCACCTCGTAACAGTTTCCTCATAACAATTTCCAGCGGATAATTGTTTATTACCAAAGTGGGGCACGTTTTCCTCTGACGCTACAAAGAGTCTTCACATTCTAAATTTCCACATAGTCAATAAAAAAAAGAGGATTTAAAAACAAAATTAGTAGATACCCAAATGTAATCATTTTCGCTGTTGTACAAATAAAGTACCTTTGCATACTGAATTCCATGTTTGATTGATGCTTGAAATTAACAACGTTAATTACTGAGTAAATAACTTATCAAAATAATCAATAACAAACAACCACTTCACATGCCGAGTAATTTCCTGTTTTACGATAGAGATATGTGTGGCAAATATTCGCTTCAGGTGTTTCAGCTAACAGAAAACAAAAATGAAAACTCAAAATGTTTTGCTGTGCCTGAGGCATAACAAACTTCAGTGGGAGGATTTTTCCAATTACTGACTTCTAAAAGCATTTACCCAACTTATCATTATCCATTTTAAAGATATTTATTGCAGGATTTGTATAAATAATAAGAATTAATTATCTCCGAAAGCAAAATAATAAAATCTTCCAAGAATCTACCTCATTAGGGGCTTGCTTGTAACAATTCCAAAACAACAGAGTGCACAACTGCATTCTCTGGTGGATTTAACAACTTGAATTTGAAAGAGATCTAAACTACTTTTCAAGTATTACAGTTAGCAATTCTTGCAGAAACAGCGTGACTTCGATAATAGACAATATTATTATTATCTTGCATTGTTTGTAAAGTGCACACAAATGCAGTTTTGTTTACAGACTTCTAAATTTCAAACTCTACAAACAACTTGAATTATTTATAACGACTAGCTGTATAGGCAATTGTGAAGTTTTAATAAGATTTCGTTTGTTTGTCAGATGCTCATTTCAAATAATTAATTTCAGAGTAATGCCTTTAGGAATTGATTCTCTAGGATAACTAAAATAATTGATTATTTTATATTAAAAAGAGTATTTATCAAAATCAGAAAAACTGTTATGCATACGAATTTGATAAATTTCAATAGTGATTAATAAGTTAATTAGTTTTTCAGTTGCATAACGAAGTCCTGTTATACAGCGTGTAAGGAGTATAACTGCCATTATTAAAAGAAGACAAAAGATACAAAGAAGTCTTACAAAGCCTGCAGGTTTGTGCAAAAAAATAGTAAAGCTGCAAGCTTCGATATCACATTATCACGTTACTAAGCATACTATGATTGCAAGATTTTAACAGAAAGCGTGTCTCGTCACAATAAAAAAAATTATATACAATTTAGAAATTACAAATTTTATAAACCACATTCTATTACAAGATCGATTTGACAATGCCGCAGTTAGGTAAAACTATTAACCTACTTAAAAAAATCATAAAATTGTCATAATTATAGAATTTATTATCTTTAAGATATCAACCTTTTCCAGTGGTGTTATTTGAACAAAAGACGCAGAATATGGTTGTTGCATTTACCTAATTTTTAAAGGGTAACGTACTAAATAATAAATGAAAAACTAAAAAACAAGAAAAGTGTATGTATGTATGTATGTATTATTTTATTGGCTTGCTTATTATTTTAGAATTATTAATTAATAATTTTATTATTCGCACAACGAAGACATCATTAACATACAAAACCCCTATTAAACTAACTACAGTGAATACTACCCTAGATCCCGTCTGATATTCGACATCGGATTCGGTTGACAGTGTATTAGGATATTCCCTCACTGTCGTCGACTAATGCGACCGCGAGCTATCTAAGTCGCATAGACACTTTCGGTGTCTATGCGACCAGTCGTCCACAGTTTAAGTTTAAAATCCGGATTTTCACCGGTAGACCGTTTAGGTGGGGACAGCGGAAAGCTGGCACCGCCTTACGGTAGGTGGGAGCGAAGATCTGTTTCTGCGAGCTAGCAAAAATTAGTTGGCGTTGTTACATGTCCTGCGCGGTGCTGTAACCGATACGCCTATCGGTTTTCCCGTATCGCGTACCGCCTCCGATCTATGGGGCGGAGAGCACCCAAAATTTTTGAATCTCAAACGATTCAAAAAGTTTCCTCTTTACGTCTCATCCAAAAACGATGGTAAAACGTTACAACCTAAAAAACTCGAAGTTTTGGAATTCTTTTTCACTCGAGAATCTTTCTAAAGTAAAATCGCCGCCGCCAGCCTAATCGGACTTCTAAGGTAAAACCGCTTTTGGACGTCTTAGAAATGCCTCCCCCCTGCGTCGATTGAGCCTAATCCCTAGTTCCTCGTCGCTGACGTCCCTGACCGCCGCCTCCTTAACCGACTCTCTAGTAGTATCCGAAGTTCCGATTTTGACCCTGAGGCTCATTTGAAAGTTCAGGTTATGTGCTATAAAATAGGTTCTTAGGTCTGAATGCGAAAAACTGCTGCTTGTATCGAAGATCGCGAAGGTCGACAAGGTCAGAACTCGCATACGTAACGAGTCCCAGTAGCACACACATGTTGGGAAAATATTGTTTCCACATATTGGCCAAACATTATAAATGACAGACACTGACGGTATTGGCGCAATATGCGAAAGCAATATATCTCCAGTACTGCAGTTTTATATTGGTCATACATTGGAACATTATATTGGCTAAATATACATTTACAGTATTGGCAGAATATGTGCAAAAAGAATATGTCTTCAACATGGTAATATTGGTCCAACATTGAAGCATTTAATGGTTCAATATTCCTTGATGAAATGCATTCACAGGATATTCATCCACTGTTGAAAAGTAAATTGGTGCAGTATACTTGTACTAGTATTGGCACGATATGCTGATGTGATAATGTGACATGCTTGATATCTATATTTTCGTTTATTTCGATTAATGTCATCTCAACATATTTAAGGTAATATTGTCACACATTACTTTGTATATCTTCTATTTATTCAACCCAATTCATATGAATAACCGACGACGATAAAAATAGTAATTTCTTTTATTTTGTTTATTTACACTTAATACTATGGATATCTGTACTTAGCACAATAATTCATTTGCGTCGTTGCGAAAACTGTAGAAAAAATCACAAACGCATTAAATTCTGTTAATTAGACTTTCATCTATTCGATTTCTAGTTAAATAGAAAAATAAATTGTATCAACGTAAAACAGCTAACTAATAAAATTAAATATATTGAAAATATATTGGCAACATATTGGGCCAATAATATGTACTAGGAGTATTTCTTAAAATTTGTAGCTTAAGTTTGATATTTATTCACTTCAATAAAAATTTGTAAAAATGTATGAAAGGCAAGATAATGCTATTTTTAATAAATTTAAAATTACATGATTATGTAACTACTATTATCGTATTTACACGTTCTGAAAATGAACCACAGACATATTGTTACACAAGTTTATTCATGTTTAAACAAAACGCTAACTAAATTAAGAGGTTATAGTATTTAAAATATATGGATATTATAGCTAGTATACTTACAGTATATACAATACATACATAATCTTTAACTTAAACAATAATAAGAAACACTTTCACTTTTATTTATATTCGTGGCACAATACTAAATCTTCATTCAAATTCAGGTAAACACCTTTGATTCTATTTTCAATACTTTGTTTACAAGGTGACACTTGTCAAAACATATGTGGTTATAAATCTAACCTCAAATTTTTACAGAAATTAATCTGGAGTCTAAATTTGTTTCCAAATGCAGCAGCTTATATAGGAAATGCCATAACAAAAGAACTCTATGACAGTTTCTTGACAACAAAAGACGATCGGCGACGCTCGTGACGTCATAATCCAAAAACATATGATTCGGATTAACACAGATCCCAGATCTGGTATGATACACTTGTAGATCTTTAAACACTGATCAAAAATATATAATACATGTATAGTCCCAAAATGAATAATAAAGAAGGTACGGACGAAAAACACTTGACAATGAAGATTCTCGTTACAACATAATTACATACATAAATTAACAAATCCAGAGTTCATCTTTACAAATAAGCTATATGGATATACAATGTGTGAGATACAATTGTTTTATACATAAAAATATCTTTACAATTTCATACAAACATGATTTTGTTACAGTATGATATACCATATCTGCCAATAGATGCTTTCACAAACACCGGCTTGAAAATAACTTCTACGTTAATCAATTTGTGCACAAAATGTCCAGTGTACAATGTACTAACAGCTCACTTAAAAACAATGACAAGAAAAACCAGGATAAAAGCTATAAAAGTCATTTTCGCGAACCAAGAGGATTTCAAATACCTCCTGTAAATAAAATGACCAGGTTTCTATTAATTGAGTTCAAAAGTTAATTGTGTTATATCAATCATAACAAGATTAATCTACTTAATCTATTTACAGGAAAATAACCATGTAAACCTGAGCTGGCCTCTAAGAATTCCAAAGAATATGCTTAACGCTGAATCATCGTAACTGAAAATCTTAAATATGGAAATGATTTTCCCTGACAATTGGGAAACCTGACCTAAAGTGTAACTTAGGTTGCCTATACATGATTGTGATCAAACAGTCTAACTAAATCATATCCTTTTTATTTATAAATGTGATTTATTTATTTATGCATGAAATATTAGGAAAGTAAGGTTATATTTGCACGAAATCTTTAATCATAAGTTTTTATTTTAAACATTGATGAATCTAACTAAGCTCCTAACTATAGTCTTTATTAATTATATGGCCAAGACATAACATGCCCCTCTATAAACTTAAAAAACCGATATACATATTCCTTTTAACGTTTCCGAACATCGTTCGATGAAATTTTCAAAAACGGTGATACGACATCACCTCAATATACAGTAGACAAACATCAACACACGTTTACATAATTATTTATGTATACAGTAGACAAACATTGACACACGCTTTTAACATGTTACATTTATTTTATTAATAATAATAAAATTAAATAGAAATTAAATAAAAACAAAATTACAATTCATTCTCTAGCAATTCTATCAACCGACTTAAATCTTGTCTTTGTAAATCGTCATCAATAATTTCCATAAGCATATCTAAATTTTCATTTACCAGTTCTGGAACAATATCAACGTACCTCCAAGCTAAGGTTTTTGTGGTGCCAGGAATCAAATACCGTTTATCATCTACGGCGGAAAGTGCAATCTTGTTTTTCATTTCCGTATATATGTTATGACGTTCTGTCTTAAAGATAAACATTTTACAGAAAATAACGCTGACTTTATTCTCAACGATATTTTCATAATCTTCGCGCTTTAATACATTTTCTATAACATTTTTTTTATTCCTTTCGCTTTTTTACACACATCATTTATCGTTTCGCAACAATATATTTTCGCGCTAGCACCCCAAAAACCACTTAGGGGAATGCCTATATATTCATCTTTAAATTTACCAAGCACCGATTGATTTGGTGGAATTCCGTGCAAGTTATCATTTTTAAAATTTGAAGTGTCAAATCTATCCAAGTGCAGTTTCATGTCTTCATAAAAATTTTCCGTGAATACCTCAATTATTAGACTGTCTGTGTCCGTATAAAGTAAGGAAACTCGATCGCCATACAAACGTTTTAGAAAATTTTTTAAAAATCATACATCACAGTTTTCGAAATCTCTAAAATACTAAAACCAACATAAACCGGTTTGTCATAAAGCACTAAAACTCGTTCAATTTCCACGGCTACCAAATTCTCCGTAAGAACAGCAGCATTTTTAAAATTAGCTTTAGCAATATAGGATTCGGCACCACGTTTCTTTTCTCCAAAATTTTCAAAATGAGACAATAACTGTATGTCTACTCTGTTCTCAACATTCGCCATCGTCTTACCAAAGACACTGTTATTCATCAATTTAAAAAATCTTTTTCAAAACTGTTTTTAGCTAGGTTTCGTAAACGGGTATTTAAATTTATATAAGACCTCAACCAAGGCGATTGATCAAATTTTAGATGTTCTAGTTTTTAGATGTTTAGTTGTGTTCCAAACACTTTTTAGATTACGATAATGAATTACGTACTTGGATTTATTACACAAATTGGGGATGAGTTTTTGTTGTTTTTTTCCCGGTGGAGCCATTATCTCGGGACAAAAGGGAATTCATTCTGCGCATGATGTAAATTTTCACTAATTTTCAAATCCACTTCCAGGACAAAACCTTGGGGGGATTCGTCTGTAATTGCATGACATCGAAATCTTCAATTCCTCGCTCTGACAGCCACGTAAAGTTACCACGAGGTAAGAATTGTCGCATCGCAAATCCGTAAAGATTCGTGGCATCTAGATACATTATGAAGGAGCTGGGTCGTGAGGGATCATAATTTGGAAGAAATTTGTTATTTGCAATAGCTTTGCGTCCAACACACACGCTCATCCCTCCTCGTATTCCTTTTTTAAAAAAATGTAACATGTCAATATCGGTTAACAACTCAAGCTCTACACCCGTATGTTTTAACATAGCCTCCCAACTCAAGTATTCAAGACACACCGATCGAAAATTCTCAAAAATATCCGTCATTAGTAACACATCACACGTTAGGTATATATCGGAATATTCACCCAATGTTTTACATTCAAATAACTTCCACACATCGGACGCGCGTTTATAATCTTCTTCGCTTACATTTTCATTTCGGAGTTCATAAAAATTGTCACGAGTCGGTAGTTGCGTTTCATCTAATTTTGAAAAGTCGTCAACATACGCATAAGGAAAAGCACCTTTTTCTCGCATTTGTCGAAACAGTTCACCAGAACCAAATTTTCTTCTAATTTCTAGACACTGATCATCGGATAAATCTTTTCCTAATTTGTCTAAACTCGAACTCATAAATTTAAAACTGTCCAGAAACCTTAAACGAAAAAACACTTCCTGCAATTTATCTTTCGCATCTCTTACCTCATCAACTTGCACGACTTTAGTAAACGAAATGTATTTTTCTTTGTTTTGCGCAATGACTTGTATCTCCTCTTTTTCTAAGGCTAACTGTTTGATAAACAAATGCGAATCGTATCCACTCAAATTATGAAAAAAGATGGGTATAAACTTTGTAATTTGATAATAAAGACTGCAAGTTATGTGGGCAGCCCCGCGAAAGTTACCACTAACGTGGCAGTGGTCTCTAACTTTAACATACTTTTCAACCGACCCTTTACATATATGGCAGGTGGTAGCAGCTTGAAATTCGTTTTCTTCCTCCCCCGTTAAAGCCAAAGGTTGTTTCGGTTTTAGATAATTGTGATAAATACGTTTAACTTCCTCATCTAATTTTCTAGTGAGCTCTTTTGCAGCATCATCCCCCCTGCAAATATAAAATTTCAAAAGCGAGTCATCGAAGGAACATTTTATATAAAACGAAAAAGAATACGGGATATGGTGCTGTGTGCGAACGGTAAATGCTTGGTCATCATCAGGCACCGTAGTATGAACAGGCACTAACATTGACTCAAAATGGCAATATATGACAAACGGTAATTTTAACTGCTTAGACAAATTTTTGAACTTCAAAATATTCTTCGGAATTTCTTTTCCTACCTTATCTTTAATCAAACCAGTGTTTGGTAATTTAGCATAAACATGATTACAATCATTTTGCGTGTGTCTCATTAATTTTGCAGGCGTCGCGAAATATTGCAAACAACCATCACAAAAATATTTAGTTCCATGGTGCTTGTTAATTTGTTTGTGTAATAACCTAGAAAAATTCTTAATCCAACAATAATGCCCATTTCCGTGATCGTCTTCTACCAATAAGAGATGTACAGGTACTTCTCTTTTAATTTTCGAAAAATACAAAGGTCCAACTACCTCATACTTTAGAACGTTATTCTCAAAAATCTTTTCCAAACCGTAAACGTTCACGGAAATTCGAGGATTATCGTTCAAAAACTTATCTATTTTTTTTTACTTTCATCGGAAACTCCACATTCGTCAAGTTCAATACTTCGTTAGGATCCGGATACGAGT
Organism: Agrypnus murinus; assembly: GCA_929113105.1. Lineage (NCBI taxonomy): Eukaryota > Metazoa > Arthropoda > Insecta > Coleoptera > Elateridae > Agrypnus > Agrypnus murinus. Next base: position 93,714,988 of record OV816031.1, on the reverse strand, counting down.
TACATCTTTGAGCACTTCCGTTAGGGGGCACAAGAGCAGAAACCATACTCCAAGCAAAGCATCGTGCATCTTCATTCTGCACGTTAATGATAGCTCCCTTTTTTCGAATCTGCGGGGGTAGAGGGATGTAAGAAGAAGCGCGTAGAGGGTTAAACTTATTAACGTTTACTTCTAAAAACATAAATCTGACTAACGTCCAACCTGGAAACATAAACGAAACACATAAGTTTTCGCTTCCACACCGTTTTAAATGTCATACCTGATTCTCGCTCTGCAAATTCCTCAGACTTAGTAGCCAATATTTCAGTAATATTTTCGTAATATCCCTCTAGATCAGAACCTGGACCGATAACAGAATTCTTTGTGTTGAATGACTTGATATCTTCCAAACCCTTGGCTTCGAGAACGTAATATCCAAATAACTCCACATTTACTTTTATCGAGGTATGCTTGTTTACATCATTACTTAGAACTTTGAACACCTTAGCTTTAATATCCTCCATAAACTCCGACGTATCCACATGATGTTCATTAGTGGAGACTCTGTAGCTAGCAATACGAGACTTAAATGCAGACTCCATAACAGCAATTCCCTCTTCCCCATCTAATGCTCGGGCAGCTTTTTCCTTGTGATCATTAGTTCGCGTATGCGCTGCATAGCTAGTACGCAGCATACTTTTCCTGCACGGTTCACAGAAGACCAGATCTAAAAGATATCATACTCAGCATAAAAAATCTAAAGAGTATTTATCAAAAACCTTACCTGCAGGTGGAACCATTCGTGCTCGTTTTGGAGCTGGACCTTCCCCAGTGTTACCCTTGCAATATTTTTGTAGGTGGCGTTTACGAGCATTCTTTCTCAAAAAGGATTTATTACACTTTTCACAATTCATCTAATACATATGGATAGTTACTCGACGAGAAAGTGCATCGTCACACACACTAACCTTTACATTCATCTCTCTAACTCTCTAAGAACTTTCAAATACTCTTTCATACACTTTGCATGCAAATCTCTCCTTAGATACTCATGCACATCATCAAACCAAACATTCTCAAATTGCCATTCATACTTACTCGCTACCCTTCACTGCTCTCAGTTGCTTCACCTTTCTAAGGGCCACTGCTCTGCGTCGTTTTCTTTTAATGTTGTCCAAAGTTGCTTGGTCGAGTGCGCCTTCCTCGACCAAGCCAGAGCAGGATCCTACACCTTTCCAGCTGGCAGGGGTAGCGGGGCATTCCCGCTTCCATTCCTCGTCATCACCTCTATCCACCCCTATTTTTGATGTGGACGGACGAGGCGATACCGCTCTGTTCTCAACATCCACTGTGAATGTCGAAGGACGGGGCGATAGCGCTCTTTCTTGCACCACATCCAAATCGGGAATCCACGAAATTGGTGACCACGACACCGGAGGAAAAGCGACAGGAACACTTATATCCTCATATAATGACGGATCGTTCACATCAATGATCTGTGCACACTCTCGCATTTGGACTTCGTCCGGAAGAGGTGACGAAGGAAGTCCACATTCATTCCTTTCATGTTCATCCATCACATTCTCCATATTTTCAAGCAAAAAGCAATCCAAACATACTTACTTGTTCTACTTCACAAACAAAACAATTATTCTCAACTCACTCAAAAATCACTTAAAACAATCCTTTCAAACACTTAGAAATAACACATAAAATAAAGGTGCAGTTGTCTGACTTTACTTTATAAAGGATAGCGTAGGAATGTGGTTTACGATTATAAGTCTATACAGAAGTAAGGGGCGTGGTTTAGAGGGTGGTCAAGTACAGAGGGGTTTGGTTCGGAGTGAAGCAAGAACAGAGCTAAAGTATTAAATATAATTAAATCTTAATAAGGGGTCTTTATGACTAATTCATAACTTCCGTTATTAAAAGAGATCCGAACATTATGAACATCTTTTGTATTAAAAAGTGTTTTATTGTTATAAAATAAATGAATTCGTTATTCAAAGTTTGTATGAATATTACATCTTCTAGGTTATTATTAGGTATTATTATAAATTTTAAAATTTTTAAACTAACAAATACAAACCCATAATTATATATTTGGATTATTTATAATACAAGTTTTCATTTAGATGAAATTGCTCTTGCTACATAAAAAGAGATACCATTTGGAACGTCGCGTGTTATTTAAAATTCCCAGAATTTTGCAAGTTGTATGACGAGATTTAACTACCTTTTATTTGTGTGGCATAATAATTAGCTACTGGACCAGCGGTATGGAATATGAAATAAGCGTATTGCATTAATTCGATGTACAGCTTTTGTAATGGCCTACTGTAGGCTATACGAGAACGAAAGTCAATACACGTTCACTTCCGCTCCACATTTAGATGTGAAAACATCTGATTAAAGGTGTCTCGTATTAAATCATAACAATTTAATACTTTATTATTATTTTTTACATTATTTTTTTAAAAATGAGTTATACCTAATCATCCTACCTTTTAATAAATTATACGATATTGTTGAGTTTATTTTTAAAATGAATTATAAACATACTTTTGTGCTTATTATTTTTACAGGTTATGTATTATTAATCTAAATAAATTATTATTTATAACTTTTTGTGGATTTTTATTATAAGCAAAGAGAGAAGGTAGGTATACAGAGGCGAGGTAGAGAGGGGAGGGGCTTGGAGAGGGGGAAGTGGCTTATAAAGAAGAGGGGCTTAGAGAGGGGGAAGTGGCTTCTAAATGGAAGGGCCTTGGAGAGGGGGAAGTGGCTTCTAAATGGGAGGGACTTAAAAAGTGAAAGGAGGAGGAGCTCCACACAAGGTTGCTCCACTAAGCCCATTCTTTATCTACTAATACACTATCTATCACGACCACAATTTGTAAACAAACTTCTTCATTTATCAATAAACAACATAGTAAATATTTCCTTTGGCAAAGAAACGTTTTCGTTGATTTGAAGCATTTATCAGCATGTGACCAACCCAACAATTTTCAGTGAATGCACTGTTGCCATTTAATTCAGCAGTTTTATTGAAATAACGCGAAAAGTCATGTTGATAGGAAAGAATTACTTTGTAGTTTTTTGTTGGTATCAATGTCCCTTATCACCTGTTTTAATGATGGTAGCAGGGCCGGATTACCACTCTGCGGGGTTCTAAGCAGTAAATATTTTGAGGCCCCATTTATCAATTTTTTTATCCAAATGTGTACATTAAACTCCAATTTTTAATTTAAAATCTATCTAAATAGGATTTTTATAATTTTATGATCAATGTTATCATCAATGTTAAAAACATTCTAAGGCAGATTTCTAAGTTCGGAAAAACTGTCTGGAGTTTATCATTTATAATAATTTTATAGAAATCAATGTAATTGACATGAATACTTTCATCTTCGTTCATTTTCAAAAGTACGTAATGATGAAATTGTGTATTGTTTCGTCATCGTTATCGTTTCAAGTTTAAACATGAAATTCGGAGAGTACCGACAGCAGCTCCGTAATCCAATAATGCAACTTGAACCTAAACAAAAGGGCGGTTGGTTTGAATAATCCTACTTTTGGATAGAAAAATTGTATCCCCAAAGTTTGAAAGATTGACATTTTTTTACTCATAAATATTAATAATATTATTAAGTATATATAAGCAACCTTATATATACTTAGAAATATTTTCAAATTTAATTAGTTAGATAATATTGTATTTTTTTTAAATATTAACAAACATAAATAAATCTCGTCTTTTGAAGGGGCCCAATTTGACGGGGGCCCTAAGCAATTGCTTAGTCTGCCTATGCGGTAATCCGGCATTGGATGGTAGTTATACTCCTTAAACTGTTTATATTAACTGCTTAACGGTTTTAAGATTTGTTTTAAATTGGTTTATAATCATTCTCTTTTTGTTAATTAATTTCCCCTTGTTTAAATAATAATTGAGTTAACCTTTTTTAATAATGTATTTATGTATTTATTCTGAGTAATAATGATATGCAATCATAATAATATACAGACATACAAATATATATAAATAATTACACAGAATCGCAAGGAGATGATTCAGCGTAGCTGTTCTTCCATCATCCCCTTATGACAATGCAATTCATTTCTCACTATGTTATCAGGAGTTACATGCTTAAATATTTATTGTTAAGTCTCCTGCCATAGACGGTACAACATGTGACGTGCATTATCAGAAAACTTAGAAGATCGCTACTTACGAAAGAATGCCGTTTTAGGTGTGAATTCAATAATGTTAACATCAGAAAAATACTTTAATTAGTTCTTTTAAAATTCTTCTTCTTGTCTATATCCAATTTAATTCGATTTTGGATCCACAATTGGGAATTTTTTTGCTGCTTCTTTTTTGTGAATTATTTTATGATACTGAGAAGTATCTTTTTGGTATAAACGATGAAATAACGCCAGAATTGTATGACATATGCGACACGGGTTGTAGTTAGTAGGTAATCAGTACAATCAAGTAATTGGATTGATTCGGCCTTTACTTGATGAAGATCCATATTAAATTCAATAACACAATAAAACACTATTAAATCTTCACTTATTTATATTTGAAAAATATTATGACTGTCGTTTCGCTACACAGTAGCTTCTTCAGATAAAGACTGGTTAAAACTAAATCTATTTTCTAAGGTGTAAAAGGTACAAATATATATACAAACAGGTATTGTTAAAAGATTACAGCTTGTACCTAGAATAAGATACAATACATTTACAGTTAGGTGAGAAGTTCTAGGTATTTAACAAATTCTTTCAAAGAAATAAATTTAACAGTGGTGAATTATTTATATCTATTTGATCATTTAACATGTAATCAGATTTTTTATTTTTATTAATTTCTAAGGCATCTAATAAATTAAGTTTTCTACCTTTATTTTCTATGTGTAGGATCTCTAAACTATTATTGAAACTATGGTGTTCTTCTATAAGATGGTTGGCAAAAGTAGATTCTTGTTTCTTATTTCTTGTTTCTTATTTAAATAAGAATCTACTTTTGCCAACCATCTTATAGAAGAACACCATAGTTTCAATAATAGTTTAGAGATCGTACACATAGAAAATAAAGGTAGAAAACTTAATTTATTAGAAGCCTTAGAAATTAATAAAAATAAAAAATCTGATTACATGTTAAATGATCAAATAGATATAAATAATTCACCACTGTTAAATTTATTTCTTTGAAAGAATTTGTTAAATACCTAGAACTTCTCACCTAACTGTAAATGTATTGTATCTTATTCTAGGTACAAGCTGTAATCTTTTAACAATACCTGTTTGTATATATATTTGTACCTTTTACACCTTAGAAAATAGATTTAGTTTTAACCAGTCTTTATCTGAAGAAGCTACTGTGTAGCGAAACGACAGTCATAATATTTTTCAAATATAAATAAGTGAAGATTTAATAGTGTTTTATTGTGATATTGAATTCAATCAAGTAATATTTAAGTTGATCACTGGAATCAACGTGTGTACTTCAAACTGTTTCTTCTTCTTTATTAATAAAAATAGCGTAAGATTCATACTGTTTTGTTTCACTCCTAAATTCCCATCATAAATTTCTCAATAAATCAGTAAGTAATATACAAGAGTGAGAACACCAACGTAAGGCAAGAGGCGTCGAAAACTCAGTGATATCGCAGTTGAGAAATATTATTTTCCCAAAGTGGTAACATGTAAAATAAATTATGTTAGTGCGTAGATGTTAAAGTTATGCCACAACATCACTTAAATTTATACTCATATTTATTTATTTGTTTTATTTGTTTATAAACAGCTATAACCTATTACAATAAATGAATACAAATGCATGTAATAACAAAAAATACAATGGCGCTACACGAACTTCTTAACTTTTATACTAAACATTTATAAATAACTAAGCAAGTAAATACGAAAGTAAACACATTTTTTAAATTTATCTACAGCAAACAAATCAAAGAATTCTCTTGTTATAATAGATTGCTAACACGTATGAATTTTACTTAATGAGGTATAACAATCATACCATGAAGTGGAAGTGGTGCGGAATATAAAATAAATATATTATCATTGTATTTGTTGAAGGAAATGGTATGTCATTCGATAATCACAACCATTACAATAAAAATCAATTAATCATTAACCAAGAAAAACACGTTCATAAGTAAGTATTAATTTATAAATAATATTTAAGATATTTGTTTACATTGTCCTACTTTTAACCGATTATCACGTAAAAGTACCGCGTCTCGTTTTTGTTGTCGGTAAAGGGAGAGGGATTTTAGCACGCTTATAATGCATACTTGAAACTACGTCTTACCCACGGTAAACAAAATATTTTTTCTTATGTGTTTTATATATTGCGTACCATACACAGTGACGTATTTATATATTTTTTCTTCCGCTGTACTTTGTTTTTCGTCCTGGTTCTTCGATGAAGTGCTATAAAAATGTTCAGATAAGATATTCAATCTTTCACACAGAAAACACATTTTTATTTCTCTTTATAAGATTTACGACGTGAGTGTATTTCTTAGAAAAATCACCCTGAATGTTATTTGTAGTATTTTACGATTAGCCAGGAATAATGTCATCTTAATGCTGATAGGGTCGTGTAAAATTACCATACTCCAAGACTTTTAAAATAGGATGCCAAATGGGATTTTTAAGTCAGTCTAGGATATATTATAGTCCGTACAATACAGTACAGACTGTACGCGTGGAGCGATAATTAAATTTGGTGCAGCGTGTCTCAAAAGGGAATAACGTTCGTTTAATTTGGTGAAACAAGTTTGAGGCTCACGAGTGTTACAGTTAAATAATAAGCTTTGTGTACCGTCGCGTATTTACCGTAAAGAAACAGGAAACAAATAAATTTGCTTGTTAGGAAAATTGCAGTTTGGTGCGAACAAATCGTGAAGTGCAATATTAATAATAAAGTCCAGATTAATAAATCATAACTTCAGGGTTGTATTTGATTGCGGTTTCCCTTTTGAATTTAAGTTAAAGAGTATTCATTTTAAAATAAAACTTTAATAACCACCATTGAATTCTGTTATCAAATTGGAGGTTTTATAAAATTTCAAGTTTTATTCTTACTATATGTCTAGTGAAAATGTTGTGGATTGATCAATTTTAATCTGTATTTTAATTATTAAAATAATCAATAATTATCAGTCACATCTTTTAAATAACTTCAATCTTTCAGCCTTAGTGATTCTTAATCACCACAATTTCAGAGTTTTGACGATGTGACATGATGATGTGACAATTCAAAGTTTAATTAAAAGATCTTAGTGGATCAAACATGTGATTTCAGTGTTTAAAGGATTATTATACAGCATTCTTAGTGTAAATCTGGTTCACTTTCGGAAATAAAATTAGATGTGTGGCGCCCAAAATAATAATCCTTATTGACGTTCCCTAATTCCTAATTGCAATATAAAAAGATGCTTTGGAAACTAGCACCCACAATCCTGAAAATAATCAGTATAAGAAAGAGATCTCAACCGTAGCTATAGAGTTTACAGTAAGTATCTTCTTTGATAACTCGAGTTTGTCTTGGAAGAATATTAAGTAAATACGGATCTGTAACATTCCATTTGGTTTGTTTGATTGTTCAGTTTCTTTTTGAGAATAGTAAATGCTACCATTGACGGTCCAATCGTGAAACTACTGTTTTTTCAGAAATCCAAGAGTTTTTGTGGGTTGTTACAATTAGTGCCCATGCGTTGAGACTCTTGTTTAGTTTGTTTTTGAATAAAATGTAAAAAAAACATTTTTTAAGTTCTTCTCAAAATAAGAGAAAGTAAAAAATAAAGCATTATTAATAGATAAACAGAATAAGATTGGACACATGTGAGATCCATGCGGAACACTAGAGGACACATTAATTATTTTTGAAAAATGATTTATTAGCTTTATACCCTTACAAAAAATTTCAATAAATAAAATGATGTATGATATGATATATTCACATTAATTCAGCATTGCTTAAATAACATTATTGAAACATATTATTTATTTGTTTATTGTTCAACAGTAGATACGTACCATTTTTAGGACAATCAACACAAAAAATTTACGAATATAACATAGGGCGATAAGATAAAGTGCGGGAAATATAAATATAGATAAATGTCAAAGTATTTTAAAATAACAAAAGCAATATATATAAACATTCATATTGATATTGTTGTGCTGTTGTAATGATTTTTGATCAAAAATTATAACATAAAAGTCAGTGGCGTGCGGTGAGAATTTAGGCTAGGGAAGCAATCACGATTTTAATTTTAATATAGCTAGGTACAATAAAAAACAGTTATAATTATTAAGCTTAAAAGTTTTTTAAAGGCGAACTTTTACACTTCAGCAGTATTCTATTGCTCTATAATGATTAATCGGATTAGTAATTTTTTAGCACATTTCGTTCTTTTGAATACTGATTAACCCCCACCTAGTAACATATTTTTAGCATGATTGGTAATCTCCTTACCCCTTTGAATCGTAGAAATTTTGTGATTGACATGATTACATCATAAAAAGTGCTGAGACGAAACTTGTAACCAAGGCCGTATTCAAGTGGGGGAGTTTAGGGGGTCTGAACCCCCCCCCCCGAAGCCTGAACTTAATACTAATAAATGACAAAATCAAATTATTTTTCTATTCTGCTTCCCCTCGAAAATAAATTGCCCAGAACCCTCCCGGAAATAAATTTCTGGCTACGCCTCTGCTTGTAACTATTGCCAACGTTCTTTTGTGACAAAGCATTTTCAAATTTTTATGATTGTTTAGATTTAATCACAATGTGCAAAAGAATACGTCTTTTATACTTGTGGACTAAATCTAAAAGTTCTGGTTTTGGTCTGCCTTTCTCAACAATTTGTAATTCCCTCCGAAACTGTACGAAGAAAGTTCTTTATCTATCTAATATCGCTAATATTAATAATACTTTACAAACAAAATCGTCGCGATTCGGATGTATCGGAAGTACTCGAACCTTCCACCGAAGCAGCTGAATTTGCTGTCATGACGATAAAGCAAGTTTAAATGTTGCATACAGAACAAATTAAATATAATTATTTGTCTAAAAATCCCAACTTATATAAATTGAAATAGTAAAATGTTCCAAAATACAGTCTCATTCGCAGATTTACATTGCTTAAGTAACATTTAACAAATACGAAAAACCGAACAAATAACGAAATTATAATAAACATCTATCACGGAGCACGCACCCACGAACCGACCGCTTCCGAAAGCAAGAAGTGCAGTAAGCAACGAAATCAGTGCTTATATGCAGTGTAAATAACACATTTGAATCGGAATTACCTTTCCGCAAGATTAATGAGCCTAATTTAAAATAGTACTCTAAATAATTATACGTTTTGCTGTACGGAATTGATATTGAGCTTTAGGTTGATTACATGATACAAATTTAAATAAACGATAACCATAATTTTATAAAAATATTTTTGTTAGCATTGTTTTTTATTTTAATAAATTCTTAAGGGAAGCATTGCTTCCCTTGCTTCCATGGACCGCACGCCACTGATAAAAGTATATTATTATTTAGCATAAGCAGTTTTGTATTGTTTGTATACAATATATTGTATAGTGTTTTTAATTTTTGTTAAGCTATTGTAAACTATACCACATTATAATTGTTGTAATATCAGTGGAGAAAATCTTCCATTTGTATTAAATTGTAAAATTACAAAATTAAATTGATTAAATGTTATATATAAAACTTTTACATTGATATTGTCGATATATTTGTTATACCTAAAAGTTTATATACAACGTGTTTATTTGAAAAGCTTCCATTCCTGAATAGCTCAAGCCGTTTCTAGGATAAGGAGGGAGTGCGGCTATGTAGTTATTGAGTTAACCGTTTCTTCCCCCATCCACACCAACTTTAAAATGGCAAAAAGCTTACTTTGAGCTATTTCTTTAAGTACACTGATTCGTTTAAACGATGTTTTGCGTCAATTGCTATTACTCAGTTATTATTACGAATTTTTGTAATGTTATAGAACAGTTATAGCTATGCTAAAAGATTGGTTTGTAATATGGGCAACATTCTTTAGCATTACCCTTTAGTTTATCAATTTAGTTAAAAATCTGAAATATTATAAATTAAGTAGATTTGTTTGTATCTAGACCAGTGATTCTTAACCTTTTTGAATTCAAGGAGCACTTTTGATAATAAGAAAAGTTCGCGGAGCACCAAAATCAAAGAGTCAAAAAACATCAGACATAACAGTTAAAAAAACATTAATTAAAAAAATATATAAAAATATATACGAGGTAAGCACCATAAATTCTCGGACTGAAATAGAAGAAATAAACTTGGCAAAAGTTTTATTTTTCAATATAATCTCCCCTAATGTCAATACACTTATTACAACGTGAAATTAATAATTCAATGCCCTTGTAAAAATAATCTGAAGTTTATCTTTCAAAATGTTAAATTACAGCTACTTGAAACTCGTTCTCGTCCTTAAAACGACGATTCCTAAGGTCTTTCTTTAAATTGAAAAACAAATAATAGTCACTAAGAACCATATCCGGACTGTACGGTGGGTGATCCAATGTTTCAAAGCCGTATTCGCGAATGGCAGCTTGAGCAATTGCGGCAGTATGAACGGGTGCATTGTCGTGTAATAATCGAACATTTTATTCGAAAATCGATTTTCCTCGACGTTTTTCACGAATATTGTTTCTCAATTTATGCAATAAAGACGCATAATACGTACTGTTAACAGTTTTATTGGGTTGTTTAAAATCAATCAGTAAAATGCCGTCACAATCCTAGAATATTGTTGTCATAACTTTCTTTGTCGATTGAAGGACTTTCCTTTTTTGGGACGAGGTTCATCGGGTTGCCGCCATTCCATCGATTTCCTTTTTGGGTAGAGGATCATAATACAGAACCATTGTTTCATCTCCAGTGACAATGGACTCCAAAATCGGCTTTGGGTCGTCTCCACTCAAGTTTAAAGACGAGCGCGCACATTCGACGCGACGTTGACGTTGAACAGCAGAAAGAAGACGTGGTACCCATCTTGCACTAATTTTATTCATACCCAAATGGTCATGAAGAATTCGGCGAACACTTGTTTCCGAAATGTCAGACATCACTGCTAACTCCTTAACTTTCAAATGTCGATCTTTTCTAATACCATTTCTTCAATGATTGTAACTTTTTGAGGCGTTACCGCTTCAATTGGCTCATCATCTTCAAGAGATTCTTGCCCCAAACGGAAACATTTTGACCACTTTTTTACAGTGGAATATGAAGGAGATAAACTATCATAAACGCCGTCTAAACGTTGTTTGATTTGATTAGGCATGTGCCCTTCTTTTGTTAAAAATTTTATGACCGCGCGGTACTCAATTTTCGTTAGCTGCGACATTTTCATGCACTCGTCACGATGCTTGAGTGGCTACTAATAGTTATTTACGTGCCAAGCTTTGTAAATTAATCTTTACGGGCTAGCTGGAAAGTTTATGGGGCGAGCGACGAAGGAGCGAGCACACGCCTTCAGTTCACTTTGCAAAGGTGCTGCCATCTAACCATTATTTGTGCAACTCAAATAACTTACAGTAGATGAGCCAAAATTAAATTTCGGCTTTCATAATTTCGCGGAGCACTTGCAACAAGCTTGCGGAGCACCAGTGTTCCGCGGAGCACCGGTTAAGAACCACTGATCTTGACTATAGTACTAATGTACCAGATAAAATAATATCATTCGATTATAATAATACAAATAGATACAAATGAGTATAAGTAAACAGAGTAATACAAATGAAATTCAATAATAAACAATATTAATTTTTAATTAAGTTTTTTTATTTTGCTAATGTTTGTTTTGATTGTTTAATATTAGAATCAAATATTTATTTTATACTTTATTAAAAGTAATTAATGAAATATAAAGCAGGGTTAATAATACCACAAGAATACCATAATAAAGATTAATAGCATAACTATATTGAGAGAAGGTGAATAATTGAGGTTAACTTAACGTTAAAACTTGTGACACTGGGATGACCCTGACGACTGACGGCTCTGACCCGAGGCCGGAAATAATCCGGTAGATACATTGGACTCCTATAGTTCAGCTAGTTAAATTCACGTATGCAGCAAACTGTGACTTTTAGGTAAAAATGTATAAATTCTATGGAATTGTAGCTTTGGTTATATTGATTCTACAACTGCAACTTGTCAAAAATTGTAGGACGCAAAAGGACACTATTTAAAAAATTCGAGTTTTGTACACCGATACAAAATAAGGTACATCTGTAGTATAAAAATTATGTATATTTTTACAGACTCTTATTAACTTTAAAGACTTAATAAGGGCTTGCGTTTGAAAATACACTTAAACCCCATTAGCGCAAACTGAGAAGGTTTCACATTTACGTAAATTTTTCGTTTTAAGTACTGCAAGAATCCTAGTTAATTCGACCAGTTTTTGCTATACACCGTTTTATCTCGGGAACGGTAGCATTTAGCAAAAAAAAGTTTTTGTGAAATTGCAACCACGTCCTTTACAATTACATGGTTGATTTATGAATTTTTGATAAGTATTAGCCGAGATATGTAATAAAATGTAAGACAATGTCATTGTGATAGATCACCGGCCATAGCTGCTGGCTTACTGAATCATAAGCGTTCGCATCTCTTCTTTTACCGCGCCATACCCCGCATGTATTTATTTGTCTCTTCTGATCATTTACTAATAAATTTTTATTTTTGTTTTCTGCTTGCAACTATTCGCAACACGAGTATAAGTATAACCATCAAAATAATTTGCCTGCTTGACCACTTTTCTTGTTCTGTAATTTCCCTGCTTGTATTTGTTAAATTTATATGTAAATTTGATTGATAAAAAACATTTTGGGAGAACAGTTTAATAAGAAATATGCATAATCTTTTATTACAGATATATCTTATATCTTCTATTTTACATATATGTACTTAATTCAAAAGTTCTAAATAGTGTACTTTTGCATGTTACAATTTTTTGACAAGTTGCAGTTTTTACACAACCAAAACTACTTTCTATGTAATTTATACATTTTTACCTCAAACTCCAACAATAGTTATTTACGTTATAAGTCCTGGAAAAAGAATTTTACAGTCGAGTAAGATGTTACGGACAAGACAACGAAAGAGCCGGGTCCGGAACATCGAAACGAGACTGTAAGAACAGTTCCAGGACGTTTACCATCATAGGCGCCGACTATGTGGTGGCTCGAAGACTGTAGCTCTCATTAAAATAATGTAATAAGGACTGATCCCTCATTAGCATGATTAGTATATTTTCGGTAATAAAAATTATAAATTGAAAATCTAAATAGGGGAGTCTACGCATTTATTCAACTGAGATATTATTTGGTATTTTTTGCAAAAAAGGCAACTAAACGTTTGGAGTTTAATACATTTTGATAACCATGCCTATGTATATTCGTATGTAGAGCTGAAACATTCTTTTCTTTATTACGCAGACTAAAAAGCTATTTGTCTAAAAGCATTGCTAAAGAATTAGACATATAGTGGTGCTCTTAGAACCGTATTTTCTTCTAAATAAGAGATTATTATTTTACAATTCAAATATCTTCCATTAATTGTTATTATTAGTATTATTATACTCTCGTTTCTTAAAGAAAAATTATTGAAATTATATAGTACAACCTACTTTTAAAATAAGTGGGGCGTGCTCGGGCGCTGGAATTAGTTACATAGTTAGCCAGAGCGGGGTGACAATAAACTCTAATAAGTAATAATAAGTCACTGCCGCTCCAGGTCAAATACCAGCTGGTAGATTTTTAAAATTTGATTTTTATAAACTCAATAAACACAATCTAAAATGCAATCTTTCTCTTCGAAATTGTTTTTTACATAATTTTAATAAATTGTACAGTTTTTGTTTTTTGTTTATTTCTCATGTGACTGATAGTACTGCTAAATGTTTTGTTTTACTGCTTATTACAATTTTTCGAATTTTCGGGTGCATTTTACTGACCTTAATTTGATAAGATAAATGCTCAATTTAAGTAGTAATTGAATCAGGAGTGCGAGGTATGGAATTTTCCTGGAAACAATATATTACAAATTTAATAATTTTCGTTAATTAAGTACCTATTTAGGTTGTCAAATGCAAAAAGATCATCATTTTTTTACTTAATCTGTGTTTAATCGCGCGCATTACTGTGGATCAGGATTACAATTTGAAATGCAATTTATTAAAATTATATTCAAAATGAATATTATTCAAGAGAAAAACTTGGTATTTTAATTTTTTTTTGTTTTGTAAAAATATATAAAAAGGAGGCAGTTAGAATCATACCTGGGACGACAGCGCTTGGGGATTATTATCACCCTGCTCCGGTTAACTAAACTATGGTATCATGTCGGCTCTTAAGCGCACTACACTAATTTTAAGTTGAACTAATAATTTTCTTTAAAAAAGGGGGACAATGTATTTTTTTTAATTTTCGGAATGAGCATCGTTGAAACTAATAAACAAAATGATAAAAATAAATCTTACAAACAATTGTTTAAAAGCTAAGGTTAATCTCTAAATTTGATTTGAGTTATTTTGATTTTTCACGTTGTATTGTTATTGTATGTAGAAGTTTAATTAATAATTCTTTTGGAAATACTTATACCTTATGTGCAGACCGTGTTTAGTACGATTAGTAAAACTCTAAACGAGTGTCCATGGTAACTAAATCATTGCCCTTGATACATAATATACTATTACATCCTGTTCAGTCATACTAGACTCTAAAATCACATTTTCCGGACTGTAATCGCTAACGTATACACGGATAATACGATACAGTATGAAATAAAATGGGTTTTTTTGTAAGTTTCTAAGCGCAGACCACTCTACTATAATACCAAGGTCACTTATTCAGCAATCGTATGTTCCGGATGTTTAATCTAAAGCTGCGTACAAACTGAAGAGCCAACGCAAACCAAGGTACATGTACTCAGATATTCGGAACCGTTGATTTTGATGTTACAGCTCCACCAAACGCAACCCAACGCATTCCAAGGCTTTCCAAAGCAAATGTTGGCTTTCGTTTGTTCGCACGATGAACGGTAACTCAAAGAGATAAATTTGTTATAATTTAGTTGTTGGTGAGCATTTGTATGGTTTTCTTTAACCAACTTCAACTTTATTTTAGTTGTTATATCATTTTGTGATTAATTAAGTTTAAAATGTATAGAGCACTACCGGGACAATTATATATACATGATCCTGTATATGATAGACCCTACCGATAAAAATTTTATACTCTCCAAAAAGAAAATAGATGTTTGGAAAAGCATTGCTAATGAATATCAATGTCAGGTTGCTTGATTACATTGCAAATTAATATAAAACTTCTTATTATTTAATCAGACAGAATCGTACCAAACTGCAACCAACGGCATCCAATTCGACTGTAAAACGTGGTAAAGACGTTGATAAAAAATCCATTCCAATCGTTTCCATCTCCACAGACCAACACCACATGTGCTGAGGTTGGCATTGGTTTGTGTTAGAACTTTAGTCTGTACATGGCTGAGTAAACTTTTAATAGGTTAGATTTTATATCTCAAAATTCATGCAGAAGTGATGTGGTTATTCTGAGATATGAAACAGAAATCCCTTTTCTAGAACTATTTCGTGAAACTATTTACTAAGATAGGGTTGGTGTTCTGGATTTACCAGCACGACGTGCATTCGGATCTTCACTGCTGTTGATTTTCTCGTTGAGGTTGTCTGGTGCATTTTAAATATTTTTGGGAAGTGAAGCTTTCACAGCATCTTCTGGATGAACAAGAATGTGGCCTTTCTGAAAATGCAATGCTGTTTCTTCCCCATCGAATTATTTACTGTATTCATGTTACATTTCTAAAGTTTATTTTACCAATAATTATTTTCCAGTTGGAACTGATTTTGCCAAACAGGTTTTTACATCTTTAAGATGAATATTCAACCAATAACATTTTGCGTTTTTCTGTTTCTTTATCAACAACCCTTCCACAAAATTTAATTAAACAGATATTAGTCTTAACTTTTCTTTAATGAAACCGTAACCCATGCAATGCGAATTGAGTCTTTATTTCTTAATGAGGCTTTATTTTGTCTGTCTGATAATAATTAAAATGAATATGGCAGATACTTTGTACGCTTTATGTTGTTAATGTTTTCTTTTCAGCAGACGGAATTGATTATAACACTCAATTAAAAGATTTAGACACGGTACTTAATTTTGCTACTTGGAATTTCCAAATGTTATCTTATCAAGTACCGTACTCTTAGAAAATAAATCTTTTTATATTAACCAACAAGGTTATAAAAAAAATAAAACACAATTGTTTATTTCTATAATAGTATATTAAAGAACGCGTTTCATAAGGCAAGATTTATTTCACGAGTCCAAATTAAAGGCCGAGTGCAATAATGACTTCTGAAACGAGTTTTTTTATGATATTTTTTCTATTTTGCGCATTTTATTCCCTTTTAAAATAAAAAAATTCGCAATTTCAAGATTTAGGGAATTTTATTGTAGTTGCAAACAACAAATTGATGTGAAATTTGAAAATTCAAATTTTTAGAATGAAGTATTTGTCAATTTTTATTCAATGCTACCAACTTTGAATAGTTGGGCTATTAAAGCACTCAAATGAGCTATTAACGCACTGTTTTGGGTGCTTTAACAGCTTTATTATACACGCAAAATAGAAAAACTACCTTTGTATGTCAATGGTTTAACTCTCTTATATTTTTATAAGGTCTGTCCTTATTTTGGTATAAAATTTAGTTTAATGCCATTCAATTATAATTGTTGAAGACCAATTTCACTTCAAATTCTGATTTAATTTTAAATAATTTGTATAAGACAGTTAACAAGACATAAAATAGTCTCTTTTATTATATTTTTATGTCCACTATCTTTTCCTAGTCCAGTGAACTGATTTCGATTGAATCAGTTCAGTTCAGGAGACTCAGAATTTCATCAGAACACACTCTAACTCTTATTAAACGTCAATAGGGAAGACGCACGTATTTTTTTTAATTTTTGTATTCGTTCATTTTGGTTAGAAAAATATTTCCAGATAAGCGGAATTTCTAAAAACCATCAATTTATTTGAAAAAATTAAATTTAAAAATTCTCCTCATTTAAAACCGAATTTGGCCTTGAGCAACTTCCCTCAAAGTTATTTGATGTAAAAAAGTAGGTACCGCTGTGAATGTGAAGAAGCAATATTGACGATCTACTTAACGTTAGATGGCGCTGATGAAAACCAATAAACTGAATTTTCAATTAATATTACCAGAAATATTTTACACCACTTTAATTATGGCAATTAATTACACAACAGCATAACGTACATTATTATATTAATTACTCGTTAATAAGTAGACGATATTTGAACTTGAAAATAAAAAAATTTTCAAATTGACGGGTAATACAGGACTCTTAACTGTTTCATTAGCACCAGCAGTGGGTTGTCTTTGGAACTGTAAGAGGTAACAAAGTTTCATCCATTAGAGGACACCAGTATTGCATTTTAAATTTATTTAAATTTTCAAGGTTTTCAAAAATTAATTACTTAAAATTGGTAATTGTTTAATGCATTTATAACTGATATTCTAACTAATTTAGTAATGACGTTTCTGAAAATGCAAGAATCTCCTCAATTAACGACATATGCGTCTTCCCTATTTATAGTTTAAAACCACCAATAGCAATATTAAAACTAGAACCAGTTATTTGATGATTTTTTATACTTTTTCGGAGCAAATTTCTTTTTTTAATTTGAATAAAATGCATCACAAAAATCACATACGATAGCCATTTTGGTAGCCAATGCTTTGTTTTTAATTTAATTTCTGTGTGCCTTTTTTTGATTTCGTGCTTCTTCGCTTCGTGAGATTTTTTCATAAAAATTAGTTTCTTTTATTTTTATAAACAATGTTTCGAACACAAGATAAAATGATGAAAATATAATGCGATAAAAGTTGACACTTTTAAATAAAATTGATTTTAAAGAGCGGCTAGTGCCGTCATCTATGAACCCAACCCATACAAAATATCTGGGACAAATGAACAGCAATAGAGCAACAGCATTGAAAATATACGAAGCACATCCACAAACTAAGTTCCGATCGATCGTGGATATGTTTTGATCAAATGGCACGATTAAGACAAATCAGGTCAGGAAAACTTCATTACTAAATAAGAAGAAACCTTGGACAATAAATAATTCGTACGTCGTTAACGGCAGACTTGTCACGTTGTGTCAAAATGAACAAAGTTATACAAAATTCACTCAGTTGTGAAATCCAAAAGTTTTTTACCAGCGGAGAATTTTCGACAAGTTTGTGAAGTATATTGCCATGTTATTTAACATGCTAAAAATGGATTCACCCAAATAATAATTTTAAATACGCCAATCTCGGCAATTTCACGCTCAGCCGAGTTATAGATTGCAGAACCTCAATTTTCCTAATAATCATTTTGAGTAAATTTTTTTACGATGTAGGAGACAATTATCTAATTTTTAATTTCATGAAGTTTAAGCCGACTTTAATATCAGATTTAACCTAAAACATACAAGGTGTATTGTAATGGAAAAGTATACAAGTATTTACTATCTTACCTTATCAATTAATAGTTAAAAAAGTGTTTTCATGTTACCGAGACTCCTCAGTCACATAGTTTTCTTGTATTTCAAAATTCTACAGCTCTTGGTTAAATAACTTTGGTGAAGGATTGCAAAGCTGCTTCATTACCACATAATTGTAACTATCTTAAATGTACAGGCTGCTTTTTATTAATTATATCAAATAAACAACATGTAATTGTGTTGCGCCTTTGGATCGTTTATTGAAATACTGTAATTGGGTTATTATTTTAATTTGTTATAATCTAAAAGCATGTAAATAATGTTATTGAGATTATATTGCTTAAATATGTGACGATATGAAAATGTGAAAAAGTATTTTTGGATAATTAAGTTAATAAAAGTTTTAAGGAGATAGGGATGTCATCGATATTTAGTTGCAAGGTTATTTTTGATTCTTAATAGAATGAATTCAGAATTTAATTTCCTATAAGACTATTTAATTAGTTTTTGCTATAATGAAAATTTGCAAATAAGAATTTGGTTATTGTATTCATGTAATGTCAACAGACTTTTATTTTGTGCACATTTTTAGTATAGAGTTCAATTGCTTACCAAAATTATATGAAATCACGAACATTCTTGTAACAAATGCTCGTATAATTTCATCTTTCAAGAATTGCACTACCTTTTGGAAATCATAAAGCAATTTAAGGTTATGTTATAATTTAAAAATGTAAACAAATAAATGTCAAGATTTTGAGGTTAATGATATTTTTGTGAAATCTCAAAGTGTATGAAATTTAAAAAAGTTGATAAATCTAAGTGATTAATTAACAAGTGGTTAAAGTTAAACAAGTGTTTAATTTATTCTTCAATGGAAATCTTATTAACTGCTAATAAAGAAAAACTTGATATAATATAAATTTGAAATATTTATATGAAATATAAATGGATTTGAATTGAATCTATATGAATTTGCATTTAAAATATAATTTAATGTAAATCATTAATTAAACATAATAAAAATTAACTTTCATCTTAAATTTATAAAATTAATTTCCAAACATATCTTTAATGTTACGCTTATATTGCTTTTTCATAATTAATTCCTTTCACCCTCTAGAGGGCCACCACTATCGCGTTTCCATTCTCCAAGGGTTACTAGATTCTCTTATAACGAAGTTAATTTTACATACTGTTTCAAGAATAGACACTAATATCGAATTAAATTCTTCTAGGTTACAAAAGTGCATTTTTAAATTAATACTTAATTAAATAATTCGAGAGCAAAACCAACTTCACGCCTTTAAATGAAAATGGAAACCCGTCTAACGATTAAACTTTAATTTCACGAATAAAAAAGGCAGAAAGATAGCATACGGTATTGAATTGGAAACTCATCCAGGTTGAGATTTTAGATTAAAAAATATACTCACCATAACAGAAGAGGCGCTCGACACTTTTTAAAAGTTCAACACTCGAAGCAAACAACTAAACTATAGTTAAAGGTAAAACTAACTAGATAGATAAGAGATTATCGAAAATCATCAGCTGATTACATATAACAATAAAAAACGCAGCGAAGTTAAAATAAACAATTTGAAGGAAAGTATATCAAGACATAATTAGCAACAGTCAAGGACGCCATGTAGTAGTGGGTATATCGGTGTACAACGCATTGGTGTATATCGCTATAATAAATAAGGCGGTAACCGAGATAGAATCTTAGCCAGGGTATAGATATGTCTATCATTTACTTTGGGCTGGGGAAAGGGGTTGCCATTATAAATGTCATTTATGTACTGCAGGAATCTAACTATAAACGGCTTAATAATTTACAACAACATAATAATCTGAATATTAAAGATCTATGAAATTGTTAAGCAGGAACTGATAAAAAAAATTACAACAATTTTCATAAATATAAATAAATCAACAAAGTTATATAACAAGAACAAACCAAGACGCACTATTTACTAGGTAAATTAAAATGCAACAATAATTTACAATGTTTACTTTTCAAAGGAAACCATAATAAAACCTATAGTTTATAAAAGAATAATTGCTAAGTGAAAACAAAATGTGATATTTGTATTCATTATTATCAAAAACTTCTACGCTTTGAATAATTTAAATAGGCTTCAGATTCGCCCAAATAAGAAGAATGTAAATATAGATCACATTCATTAAGACAATGCCCCACAAAATATTTATTAATAACAAGGTTGTTATAATTTTATGAATCAACAGTTTACTTTGTTGTTTAATATTTCTTTGTTTCTAATGGTACTTTAGTAAACTATAGTTATAGATATCTCATTAGGTATAAATTTGAATTAGAAGTTATGAGTATAAATAGAAATCACATTCAACATCGCAACAATTAAAACAATTTTACAAAACATTTATTAATAACAAGTTCGTTATAGTTCTAATTTTATAATTAACAATTATACTTTGTTTTAACACTGATTTGTTTACAAAGTTGCCCTACCTTTAGCTCGTATTAATTTTCTCAAATTTTTAAAAGCTACTGTATTAGCTACTATCACGATCTTTAGAGACCCATTTTCAACTTTCGGTGACTTTGTATGCTCTAAAATCTTTCTAAAGGTTTAACGACTCTCTGTGTCAGTGGCGTATGCAAGTATGGTTAACCTTAAACCCCTCCGCTAAACGTGGTCATCTAATCTTGCAAAAAGTTTCTTATAGATAAATCTTGATATATTTTATAATTCGTCAATTTGTCCTTGTGTGTGTATAGTTGGGCAAGTACTGTTGCAAGCTGGGTAGGGTCACTTTAGTTACCCCCCCCCCCATGAAACACTCTGTCTACACCACTGATTTGAATTAATCTATACATTCAATTTGTACCAGCTTGAATGTCTGTAATCTTAACGTCCAAATACTTCATTTCATCAAAAACAGTTGAAAGTAAAAATAATAATAACAATAATAATAATAATAGATGACTTTATTTACAACATAGCTAATATAAGAGAACACTAAATAATACAGAAAGTTTGTAAATGGAGGAGATTCAACGTCGTATAATTGCTGCTCTTCCACTTAACCCAAATAGATCCAGTAGCCACATTAGGTCGTGAAATTGTGAGGCTGACTGACTTATGGTACCCCTGGTGAAGCGGATCAAATTTAATCAAGAAACAAAGAAAAGCCTTTTCTGTGCTGTTTAAGAAAAACCATTACGCAGTCTATGATAACAAGTTCAGTGACAATTAATAGCTGAAAGAAATTGTATAAAAACCAGTGAAATACTTTACAGCACATCACTTTCAGAAGGAATGCTTTCACTGCAAGAAAAAGGGTCATTGGATATAACGTTGTAAACAGTGAATTACAATCGAAAAATCGAGGATCAGAAACATTCTACTGATGAACGAGTTACGTAAAGTTACACTAACTTGTTTGTCAATACGTTGAGCATTTACGTCAACTATTAAAGACAGATATGAAGAAATGACGTTAAACAAAATCTGACAAGTACGAGATATCTTTAAGAACCTGTTTTCAGTTTTAGCAGTGTAGAATCTGAATAATTATAAGGTTTTCGAGTCAACGCCTACCTCTTACTAGTTTAACATTGATAAAAAAATAGTGTGATGTAAGTGAAACTGTTACATTTTTATTTCCATTTATTTACGGATTCGCTTTAAGGAATAAAAATATTGTAATTTTTTTTAAACTTTGTTGTTCCCTCTTTTCGTCCCATTGTTAGCAAGCACACAGAAGTACATTTATTTCATTTGTTCTTTAATAAATGCAACGAACAGATTTATCCGGCAGAAGTTAGATAAATTTTCTCTCTTTCCCGTAAATTTAGTGTTTGGACGAGTTACGCTACTTGGACGCTACCATTCATAACTTTACATAACAATTTATCAATAGTAATCACCAAACTAGTCTAAGCATTTTAGCGACTATAGTTAATAAGTTAATAAAGGCGAAATGATTTACGTCTTTGTTTTCGTAGTCTTTACTTAGGACTTTTAAAACGATTTTCGTGTGGTAAAGACAATGCACAGGTTTAGTTAAACTATTTAGTTCTTTTGTCTCACGCAAACGACCGGTTGTGCCTCTTGGTCTAATGGTCAGACTGCTGCTCAGTTTGAGTAGTGTGATAAGGATGTGACCCAGAGTTTCTACTGGAGAATGGATTCAAAAAGTGATTTGAGAACTCCGTTGTCCATTGTACATTATGTTGCGTGAAGTATGTACAAGTGTTGATGTGGAGTGGGAGGCTCAGTCAAAATTGAAATTTTGATAATAAACTCGATTTATTTCCTACATAATTACACCCACTTCCGATACTTCTAAACTGACTGGCATCCTTTGAATTCGTGGTCTGCTACCGTCTAATGCCGGAAAACTCGAGAATATTCAAGATCTGGGTTAAGGCTGAAACTCCACATACTTTAAGGCTCGCAACTGCATATGGTGACTATCCCTCGCGCAATTGCCTACTACTGTCGTCTAAAAATTATTGGAATTTGACTGGTGAATCAAGTTACCAAGGAAAGTCGACTATAAAACGGAGAGCGTGATAGTTGCAGCAGCATCAGCTCTTCTTTCGTTTTTCATTCGTTGGTTTGGAGAAGCGTCGGCGTACTTTTAACTTTTAGGGGCATATTTAAAAGCAAAATGAATTTATTTATTCCAACTGCATTCTCATCCTTATAACCATTATAGAATTCATAACAAGATCTAAAAAATAAAAAGATAAAAAGCGCTAAACTATCCTGTTATTTCATAATGGGAAGGCATCTTAAATAAGAATCAGCTTTATAACAATCGTATCTCTCGCGGGAAATATAGTTCGTTACAATACAAGGCCATGTGAATGGAATGTAATAGATCCAAAAATAACTTAAAAATGAACACTTAAGGATGTCACCTTAGATAAGATATGAATCAGGAACAGTATAGTAGTATAGTAGAGGGTAGAGAATTAGATAGCGAAAACAGTAGTAAATAAAACAGTCATAAACACAACATCCTAATAATAAAATATATTTTCTTTTATCTGGAACTGGAAATTACTTTTGTATTATTGCTGCTAATTCTTTAGTTTTTGCAAACTCTCTTCTTTGATGTTAAAAGTCCGTAAGATAAGTCAGCTTGTTTTCTTCCTGTTGTACATACAGATCCTCCGCCAAGATGTCACGTTGCTGGTGACGTAACACGGGGATTTTATTATAAAAACAATATTCTAAAATGCTATGCTAAAAGATTGCTAGTTTATATACGTATACACTCCACGAATAGTTGTTTTTATCATACACATACAAACTGATGAAATGCAATATAAAAAACACCATAACTAAACAGAGTTATATAAAAAAACAACAAAGAATTTTATTTATTACACAGAGGAATAAATTGGAATGGATACTAAAACAAAACAAAAAAAATCAAAGGTTCATTTATGATTGTTAGATTTGCTTTAAATTATTTTTTTAAACTTATTTTGCAGTTCAATAAATATCAAGAATATAATGAAATAATACCTAAAGGCTATGATCATTTTATTTAATAATTTGCAAATAAATAAAAGTAGTAAGAGTTCTAAGTATGTTTTTATTTAATTTTAATTTGTCTTTGTTATCAATATATAGCTGAGACTTACGCCCTACCAACCAATACATTTTACGAAAGATTTCTGACAATTGTTTGCCTTTCGTACAGATATGCTTCCACCAGGTTAACCGCCTATCAAGATTCCAAGGTACTTGGCGCTATCTGCTGCAGGTATTTGCTGATTATTTAAGAAGATTGTTGAGCAGGTCTCTCTTCTTAACGTGAAGGTCACATGAACCGACTTCGCTTCATTTACTTTAATGCGCCATTTTTGGAGCCGTGGTTGGACCTTATTGAGGCGTTTTTATAGAATGCGGGAAGCCGTGTCAGGATCGGAGTGAGATGCCAATATCGCCGTATCATCAGCGAATGTGGCAACCATTGTGTCATTACTAGTGGGTAAATCTGTGTAAATAGCAGATACAGTATCGATCCCAAACCGCTGCCTTGCGGTATACCGGATTTAATGGGAAATAAACTTGATAGGAATTCGTCGCATTTAACAATGAAGTTTCTGTCGGTAAGAAATGAACATATAATTTGGTAATAATCAGGATGTAGTTTATCTTTAGTTTTGTACAATAGGCCATCATGCCAAACTTTGTCAAAAGCTTGGGCTACGTCAGTGAACACAGCAGAACAGTATCGCTTATTATTGAAGTCTTTTGTAATCGTGTCTACCACTCGATGAATTTGCTCAACCGTGGCATGTTGTTTCCGGAATCCGAACTAGTGATCCGGCAGTAGCCCATTTTCTATCAGTATCGGAGTAAGTCTGCTTAATAATAGTTTTTCAAAGATCTCGGAACAACAGATTAATTGGTCTATATGAAGCTACCTGATTTTTAGGTTTACCCAGTTTTGGTATTAAGACTATTTCAAACTGATGTGATTCTTCGAAAACTAGCAGGAAACGACCACATGTTGGTAAGGAAAATATCTTCTAAATCATTATGGGGTTTGTAGTTAAATAGGTAACGCTTGCGTTGCGCAAATAATTCGGTTTCTTTCAGCTGATGTCATTTTTGGTGTGGTGAATTTAGTGATCTGCCAGAATTTTTACACTTATTTATTTTTAAACTATATTTTTACAACTATACCGTTTTGGTAACACAGTGCTAAGACCGCATATTGAATGGAAATGCCTGTAGAGTACTAGAGATGACGTACGTGCTCAAACACTATACCGTTTGAACACATCCGTCAATTCTAGTGCCAAAACTACATAGTATTTGTAGTTTAGATATTGCTTGCATTTTCTATGTGTACTCGGCACTTCGAATTAATTGAATGCAAATAAGAAATTGCTTATTTATATAGCTTTTTTAGAGATTTTAATAAAATAAAAGCACTATGAATTACTAAACAAATAATTATTTTATTTTATTTTGACATGATAATCGTCTTTATTGGCACTCAATTGCGGGCGTAATTTGGCTTTTTTAGCCCGAGGGCGTATAAAGTTGCTAAGATACAAAGAAAACGTTTCTATAGAGTTCTAACAATTTTAATAAATAATTATAACTATTACATTTTTTCAAAATGAAATGTGCAATTGCTTGCAATTATCCTTTCCATGAAGCAAAATAAAATAAAACGTTGTATGTACCACGGGCATAATCAAGATAATGGCCCTCGAGAAATTAAAAGCCCTCCTTCGTCGGGCTTTAAACATTCTCTCATGCCATAATCTAATAGATTATGCCCTTAATACATAAATAACTATAATGCTCATTTACATGACCTTTTGAATGGTGACATGAATAATCTTTACAAAAGTCTCTCGTTTTTTGAATTTTATTCCACTCTTCATTAAAATAAACGCAGGTAAACTTTGTTCTTAGTTCCAAAGTTAATCCTTTCGGACCATTATTAATATTGATTATTTTGTGCAAGTGCATCCACTTCTGTTAGAATACTAGCTACATTTTCATCCGTTATGTAATAGTTTTTGTTCAAATCACCTACCTAAACTATAACCTCATGATAATTACTGCTTTAAGCAAACATTAACACGTACTGGATGTTAATCGTTTATATAATACGTTTATTATTGTGCATATAATAAATAGATAATATTAATTGCTACCACCCATTATCTGGCGAACCAGGCCCCAGGAGCTATGAAGCTTGTGCGGGAGGGAGGGCGATTATTACTATTACGTAGGCCCAACTTGCGGCTGCAGCCGACTAAACAGATGCTATTAACACAAATCCCGCATTTGGTTACAGCTAAGGGAAACTGCAGAAAACCTTAACCAGATCTACCGGTACCGGAAGTCGTACGGTCCACTTGGGTGAGAGATGAGCACGCTAGTCCATACACTACC
This sequence comes from Agrypnus murinus, assembly GCA_929113105.1. Lineage (NCBI taxonomy): Eukaryota > Metazoa > Arthropoda > Insecta > Coleoptera > Elateridae > Agrypnus > Agrypnus murinus. Next base: position 93,688,423 of record OV816031.1, on the reverse strand, counting down.
AAGGCTATAAATAAGAACATACAAGGCATACATAAGTTATACGGGGCGGTGGACGAGTGGTGTCAGTGCATCAATCGTGCTCCCAGGGTCGTGGGTTCGAATCCCACTTGGGGCGGCGGGATTTTTCTAATTGGAAAATTACGCTACCTCAACTTTGGATGTGTGTATTTGTGTTGCATGTTAGATGGGGGACAGATGACCTTAGATGTTGGTTCCCCCGTAGTGTAGGCGTGAAATAAAAAAAATTGTATTTTTTTCATATGTTTGCAGAATTTTGTGTTAAGATGTTCTGTTTTTGAAATATGTTTTTTTTGTTGTTGTTTTCTTTTATAATTCTTTCCCCCGGTCGATCTTGTCCCGCATTACTAATAGTTATTTATGCACAGATACATTATAATTAGACTATTATTGCTGGACTCATCTAAACATAACCGTCTCTTTATGGCCCAAGGGCCTTTTTATAGTCAGACAGGCAATAACGAAACGTCAATTAAATGTCAGAGCTGTTTTTTTTGTAGAAGTTGATTGGTTTTTAATATAATTTGTAAACTTATCACCAATGAAAATAAGCTGAAATTAAATATTTTGGAATGGTATCTATAGTAACGTACTTCATATAAGCATATAAGTTTACGCACAGCGGGTTGATGTACCTACATACTTATTTAATTATATTTTTTACACAATAATAGATTTGAGATAAAAGCTTAATCTGTGCATAAAATAGTGTATGTATAGCGGGCATAACTTGCTCTTATGGCCCTACAGCCTTTTCCTAGAAATAACGCTTCTGGCCATAAACGCTTCTTTATGACCTTAATACATAAATAACTATTAAGTATTAAGGGTGGTAGGTACGCTTTACCAGTCGAGGCTAATAGTGTGGAGACCGACGCGTAGCGGAGGTCTCCATATTAGCCGAGACTATCAGAAGTATTTTGGGAATATGATTATATTATTATATTACAGAATAAAATAATAATTTACTCGTAATACAATAAAGGGTCCATACCACTTCGCTCACCCGTCCTTTAGTACCACATTGTCCAACGGAAAGTCTTCTTTATACCCACCTTTTCACTAGGGACACAACGTCCACCTTGACCACTTTGCCCAACTTTTGTTTAGTCACAACGTTCAAAATAGAACCACGTTGTACGACCACAATTTAGCAATTTAACATCAGATATTTTAGGCGCAGTATAAGCTAAAACGAAAAGATTAATATTTTTTATTGATAAGAATATTATTTATATGACATTATGACATAATTTATGTCAATTAAAAATTACGTTTTTGTACAACCGTACGCTATGTGTACACTTTGCATAGGCAATACAGGCCGCCTAATTTTCTATTTACAATGAATTAAACTGTCGGGTTTCTAAAGTAATGGGATTTGTAATTATATATATTTTTTACGCTTTTACAAAAACTATTGTGTATACATTGCTCGTGCAGCTCTTTAGCGTCCTCGAGATTCTCTCAGTACGTTTAAAAGACATTTCGCTCTTAATATACAAATAACTAATTCGGTTAAATTGTGGTCGCACAATTTCGCTGCTACTATTATTCAACACTTTACGTATGTGTGCATACCGATTTCCAACAAGCGGATTTTTGACGTTGTGGGCCCATTTTGGGCGTTGTGGGTCTATACGGGAGTTTGGCGAAGTGGTCGTGTTGGGCAATGTGATACATTTTAAAAATGGACGAAGTGGACTCCCCCTTTAGTTGGGCAACTAAAAGACGAGTGGGCGAAATGTCCGGGTTTCAGAATAAGTAGTATTTGTCATATAGCGGTGCGAAGCCGTAGGCGGTGGCCCACATCGCCCACGCCTTGCCCCGCCACTGTGTAAATCCGATCTTCACACTCGTCGTTCTTATATAAACATAACAATAAACGTAACAAGTACTACGTATTTATTTAGTTATTTTTTTTAAACAGAAAGGTTATTTTACTTTTTGCTCACGTAATCGTTTTGTAATTTTATAAAGTCAGTTATAACTTCAAGCTTATAAATTTAATTTAATAATATAAAATTCAGTGTAGCGACCAGAATTTATTATGGAATTTGTGATTTACTAATGAAGCTGCTCAATATACATTTTCAGAATAAATTCAAGCTTATACACAGTTTCCTTTTACATTCTAATAACATAATAATAAATTAGAGTAGGTACACGTATTAATTTGTCATGTGACTTTTCTTGCAATCTTTAATAAGGCCTGACTCTTATTTTAATCTAAACAGTAGACTAATGAGTGCTCCTCAACAGAATTTACTACCAAAAAATGCAATTAAATTTAATATACCTTTTAGATACGATTAACCATGATATTACACAAGTCAATAAAATGACAATTATTCTTTTACGTCATACACTCAATTATGAGCTGGTTCTCCACAGGCTCGTGTAATAGATGTAGTACTACAGTAGTACCATTTAGGATTCTATGTGGAGGCGAAGAATTAAATTGTAATCTCTTTTAAGGGCGGAGCTTATATTTTAGTTGCTGATAATATGATGAAAAGTAGGTTCATGACCAGCCTTTTATAAGTTCCAAATGAATTGAGTTCAAATAGTTTTTTAAATGACACGAGAATAGTGTACGGAGTCAGGCCACCCATTGGCATCATGGGTTTCCGATATAGCAAATCTCGAGATAGCCCAGGTGATCCAAGGCTAAAGTGTCCAACTCAATTTTCTCATACTTTTGAAGAACACATTTGGATATCATAGGTGATCTCGCTCCGCACACTATCCTAGTGTCTTCTAAAAAGCTGTCAGTAAAGTGGACATGGACGCGTGAACATAGTCAAGTGCATTATTTCTTGGTCTTGTTACCTAAGACCACCAAAACGTGCCACCCTGGTGAACCAAAGAAACATCTGCTTTTGCTCTTTTGTTGATGTGTTGTGCGAGGCAAACTCGGTTACCACTCAAAATGTTAACTCCAGATACTGGATTTCCAACTTTCATGCCCGATCAGTCCCAAGTTCATTGAACCGAGAACACGGAATTCTTCGACTAGGTAAAAATGGGAATTCACAGTTTTCATGAAATATCCAGAAGCTTTTACCGTTTTAATTTGTTTACATTTTCCTTGTTTTTGAAACTTTAAAATATAATTTTGTAAATTAATTATAAAAAATGAGTATAAATGAGGACAAAATATTACCATTCAATTTATTCTGCCGTTTCTTTAGTTAGATGATCATAAAGCGTAATGAGCATTCAAACGCCAACCAGACGCCAGACCAGACTCTCGGTTCATGGGTGTTTGGTAATCGATTCCAACGCGGCGGAGGTGTGATAACAAAAAAATAGCTACTTAATTGGATAATATCGTTCTAGCCTACGAAAAGTAAAAGAACTATTCATAATTATCTTGCTTAAAAAAACGATAACATTAATAATATCTACAATTAAGGTCATTGAGACAAATATCACTATGACTTGATGAAGGTAAGTAATAAGTTTTGATAATAATTATTGTGAATTGAACATTTCACATGAGCTCACGCCCTTGAAGTTTATACCAACTAAAACACGTCTTTTTAACTATTTTAGTTTTTATGTAATTTTTTTACTTTGATAATCAATTTAATAATTTATTTACATGTCGTCGGAATGTAGTTGGGTTTGGTTTGACTTGGTTGTCAATTTTCTGTTTATTTAGTCTTTATTTGGTCCAGTTTATCGGTCCAGTTTATCCAATCTAAGTTTGATAACATTTAGAATATCCAGCTTCTAAATGAAATTAGATAAATTTGTAACTACAGAATTTTCTAAGATCTGTAACTAACGCAAAAAGACCATAAGAAATGCTTAAAGTTTAAACTATTAAAACTGCCATAAAACGACAACCTGCCATCACTAACAAAGATAAAGTTAAGAACATAAATTAACTATGCAATACAACTAATTTTAACTATATTTTGTTAATAAGTAGTAGTTGCACTAGCTATTGTATGCCCTCTTTAAAGAAGTTAGCCGCCTGTGTAGATAGCCACGATTGCTCTGCTTCTATGACACTAACATCATCGTCGAAACGTTCTCCGGCAAAAAATAGCTTCAGATGCAGGAACAGATGAAAATCGCTGTGTGCCAAATCCGAACTGTAGGGAGGATGGGTCATTTTTCCAATGACGAGATTAGAGTTGTGTTTGGCTCCAGAATGAGAGCGAGCATTGTCATAGAGTAACACTATACCTCGAGTAAGCATACCACTCCTTTTGTTTTGGATTGCACGTCGCAGTTCCTTGAGGGTTTTACAATAGGATTCTGAGTTTATTTATTGTTGTGCCTTAAGGCAAGAATTCCACCAACAAAACTCCTTGTCTGTCCCAAAACACCGTGCAGATGATCTTACGGGGTTGAAATTGTTTGTTTGAATTTTTTTTCTTTTCCGCGATGAAGTGTGTCTCCACTCCATGGACTGCTGTTTAGATTCTGGAATCACATGGGTTACCTACGTTTTATCACCTGTGACGATACGACTCAAAAACCTTTCGCTTTCCTGGTTGTAGCGAGTCAGAAAGGTTAACACAGGCCCAGTACGCTTATTCTTGTATTCCTCGGATATCATTCTTGGCACCCAGCGTACGCACAACTTGCGAAACATCAAACGTTCTGTCACAATATTGTGCAGAACAGATCTTGAAATTCGAGGAAAACACAAACTAAGCACTGAAATTGTGAACCGTCTATCCTCATTAATCTTTATGTCGACCATAAACACCAAATCTTTAGTAATCACAGACGGTCGACCACTCATTGTTTCATCATGCACGTTGTCACGACCATTGTTGAACTTCCTCACTCATTTTCTACTTTATTTTTCGACTTTACAAATCTGCCGATGAATGTCAGCCGTTTCTAGCATTTAAGAAACGGACAACAGACCGTATTACACAGTCGGTGGGCCGCTCTATCGTCTTAAACGCGTAGAACAACACGTTAACACATCCTGAACTTGTGAAAATGTTCTCTATGAATTGCTAATTAATGACAGCAGCCAACTGACGTACGTGGAATAACGATCGCAGCGTTGTAGCGGAACTACTCTAAAACGGTGCTTATTACTTTAAAAATACACCTCGTACATACTGTGAAGATATTTCTATGAGCTATCAGTTGTTCAAATTAAAAAGTTATTTGATTCATGAATGTTCATGGATTCTCATCAATGCATATGAAGAACCATTGGATATTGTTTATTTACCATTTATTATTAATAATTGCTATTTAAATATTAATAAAATACAGATAAAATAAATGTTCAACAGTATTTAACCAGTGCTTAAAAAGGTCTACATTATTTCTAAATAACACAAAGAAGAGAAAAAGTAAAGAAAAATAATAAATTAAAATAAAAACTTACCAGAAGACGAGCGATCATTCTCAGCGGGGGTCATAAATAGGTGTGCAGTTGGTTCAACTAAAGAAGATGTAAGAAAATTAAATTAGACTATCCAAAATAAGCAGTAAAAGGTAAACATAATTAGAAAATATTTACCTCGACAGTTTTGGCATCGGCTGTTCTTCGTAACCTGAGAAGAGTCCCATTCAAGGACGGTTTTCGTATATTCCAAATTGCATATATTTTCAGATTAAAATAACTCACCTTGAGTTTACAAAATACTTCATTGTAAAGTAGCAAGTAATCACCTAACCTAAAATAATTAAGGTCAATAATAAATATTTCTGAATTCAACCAAAGATCAAAACTTACTTGGATCGTATCAGCTCTGCTATACAATTTTGGGGTTATAACGAAAAAAATATCAAAGTGCTAATTTTCATAATTTAACAAAAACTTCCCATTGAATTAAATTATATTAAGAGCAAATATAAGGGGAAAAAACATTAGTAGCGCGTGTACCACCTGATCGTGCAGACGTGTGTTAAATCGTGGTCGCCCATTGTTTGTTTTATGTGTATGTTGAATTATAAATATTAAAATACAATAACCAGTTTTATTTCTGTGACGGAAAAATTTCGGAAGTGGGATAATAAACAGCCGCGACAAATTTAATTTCCAGTGAATTCATATTTTATTATGAAGTGAAACGTATTTTTAAAATGGCGATAACTGATTAAACGTATTTATTGTTTATTAAAACGTTTCAAGGCAAAATATATTAGGCCACTGTAAATTAATACCGTAAAAAGGTAGATTCAGCAAATTATTTCAGCAATGTACGCGTCATATCATTTAATAGGAATCGAGAAGTTGAATACCTAAAACCGAATGACATAATTTGTTAAAAAAAACCAGGAATAATCTTAAATTAGTTGGCTTTTTGATTAATGTTGTTCATACATAGCTTTTGATTTTTTCCTATTTTGTTATATTGAATGCTATGTAATAATATATTACTGATTTTTTTCTATAATATTATTAATTAATAATTAGGTATATCTTTTCCTTTTTTAAAAAAACAAAATAAATAAAAATGTTCTGAGTTTTTCTTTGTCTTCTAATTTTACTATTACAGGAAGGAATCTATTACTATTTTAAAGAAATAAGTTATCCTATACAAAGTGGAAAATTTGAAAATTGTTGCTTTAACTTAAAAATCCTGTTGCAAAGGGATTACAGGTAAGTTCGGGATTATAGGTAGGAAGTGGATCGCCGCCTAAGAATTTGAGTGGAACTGCAATGTATCGATTTTATATATGATAGAACATGCTCATAATTAAACAAACGTAAAATATACGGCGCTTTGTGTATGTTTGTAATACAGATTGTATTTTACATATCTCATACGTATTAACAGTGATATAGAATTTACGTAAATAACAGATGCATAATAAGGCGGACATAACGCTCTCCAGATGACTTTAATTTTACCTAGCTGCTACATAATAATGTAGGCATTGTTACTCTCAGTTACGTAAATAACATGTTGGTGTGTTTGCTGGGATTGATGCAGCTGGTGATAGTGATGTCACAGTTTGTTTTGACTCTTATTTTCGTTCCGTCTTATTTAGCTTATGAACATCTAAACTCAATGTCAACTAATGTTTATTTTAAACATGTTTATCTATGATCTTCTATGAACCAAGATATTAAAAAATGATTGTTTCCTACACTGATTGACAACGCCATAAAGTAATTCGTCACACGAAAGCCCATCTGCGACCAACTTCAAAACTTGATAAAATTCATCTCGATCTAGTTCATTTACCAGCTTCAGAATGTTACAAACTTCAGCAGATGGATAGAAGCTATTATTAAAAGATGCTACAGCAACTTCAATAGCAAATTCTTTTATTAACACATGGATAGCACGCTTTGTAGTTGTATGTAAAAACAGATAATGCTCAAATATTCCATTCTCATATATGGAAGCATTTCACGGACACCTTAAGAATCAAACACATTAAGGTGCAAGTGTACCCAAAAAATGTGTGTTGCTTTTTTCATAAATAATATAATGTGATAACTTTGGTTTTAAATTAATACTCTAGGAATGTTAAAAACTTGCTTACCTTACATCGTTTTCCAAAACAAGTTAGGTAAGCAAGTTTTTAACATTCCTAGGGTATTAACTTAAAACCAAAGTTATCACATTATTATATTACTTATGAAAAAAAGCAACACACGTTTCTTTGGGTACACTTGGACCTTATACAGCATAGTATCCAGTTTACAAGAAGAGGCCAAGAAACAGTTAAGAATTATCAAGTCATTAAATGTATTTTCAATGGAAGTAATATCAATTGTCAAGAAAGCGGTCGTGTTTTTGAATAAAAAACCAGGCATTGTTGATTGCACTAGTAAATTCAATATTCAGTGGCACTTTATCCCTCCGTCCACTCCAAATTTTGGTGGGTTATGGGAAGCTGCCGTAAAGACTACAAAACATCATCTAAAAAGAGTTTTAATTACGAGGAGGTATTGATAAATAGTTGGCCTAGCCTAGAAAGAAAACTACATGTTTTCGAAGTAATAGTATTTTATTCAACATAATCACCTTTCAACTCATTTAATGCATCGATCAAAGAATAATTCTAATCCTTTAGAAAAAAAAAGTTTATCCTGTTCTGCAAACCACGACTCAACAGCATCAATTACCATCTCGTTTGATGTAAATTTTCGTCCTTTCAATGATTTTTTGAGTTTCGGAAAGAGATAATAATCCGATGGGGCCAAATCGGGAGAATATGGCGGATGGTCGACGAGTGACAAGTGATTTGTGGGCGGGCGCATTATCCTGCAAAAACAAGACGCCTATGGTAAGTTTTCCTCGCCGTGATTCCACAATTTTCCCTCGAAGTTTGGTTAGTAGAGATGCGTAATATTCTCCCGTGATTGACTTTCCATGTTCTAAGTAATCCACGAAAATTATACCATCTTTGTCCCAGAAAATGGAGGCAAGAACTTTTCCAGCAGACTTCTGAACACGAAACTTTTTGGGCCGAGGAGAGCCAGAATGTTTCCACTCCTTAGACATTTCTTTAGTTTCTGGATCATAATGATGAATCCAAGTTTCATCCATTGTAACAAGGCGATCCAAAAAGTTTAATTTTCTATCGTTAAATTGATTACATATCCACTGAGATGTTGTCACCCTCAATCGCTTTTGATCAGCATTAAGACATTTGGGTATCCATTTTGCGGATAGCTTTTTCATTCCCAATTCATTATGAACGATATGAAAAACGCGTTCGTATGAGTTATTCAAAGTCTCTGATATGCGTTTTAGGCCGATTCGTCAAAATCATATCATGGACAGCATCAATGTTTTCTTGCGTTGACACAGAAATCGGTCTCCCAGACCTCTTCTCATTGGTGACATCTTTTCTTCCACGTTTAAAATCAGCAACCCAGTTTTTAATGGTTGAATAGGATGTACATTGAACTCCTAACGTTGTTAACATGTCATCATAAATTTCTTTACCAGACAATCCCTTCAAAAAAAGGTACTTGATAACCCAATGATACTCGATTTTGCTGAAGTTCCAATCTTCATCTGACATGGTTTACTTTTCTTAATCACAATTTCAACATAACATCACCTTTTGGGCTGACACTTTGCACGTGTACTTGTCAAAGTTTCAACTTGTTTTCATAGCAACGCCATTTATTTTTGCCTGCTAGAACTATTCAAGGCCAACTATTTATCAATACCCCCTCGTAATTGCATTGTGACATACGAAGATTTTAATACTCTCGTTGTACAAGTAGAAGGCATTCTAAATTCGAGACCACTATTTGCTTTGTCAGATGATCCTAATGATCTCACTCCTAGTACTCCTTCACATTTTCTTATCGGTCGGTTTACTCAATCTCTACCTGAACCTGCTTTAATGAAAGTACAACCAAAAAGACTGTCGAGACTACAACACATCCAGCAGCTATACCAACAATTCTGATCTCAATTTTCCAAATATTATGTCTCGCAGTTACATCACCAATATAAATGGAAGCATGTTCCTGTTAATGTGAAGCCTGGCGCTCTAGTTCGGATCCGTAATGATTCTAAACCTCCTTGCAAGTGGGGCATTGGTCGTGTCATCAAGATTATACAAAATAAGGATAAGAAGTCCAGACTTGTAAACCTAAAAACATTAACTGGTACTATCACCAGATCTTTACGTCACCCATGTCCTTTTCCAAATCAAGAAGAGCTCACTAATTAACCTGAACTGTAAACATTGTACAATATTGAAGGTGCCCTTCAAGGAGGAGGGATTATGTACAAATAACTATAAACATATTTTACAACATTACTGCTTATAATATATGTACTTATTACATATAGTTATTAGTTTGTTAGTTGTTATAGTTATCAATAAAAAAGTTATATTAAAATATCAATCGGGTATGCACTATTAAAAGAAGATTGCCTTAGACTCTTTCTAACGCTAGCATATCACTTCATACTTGGTGGCGATTTTAATGCAAAGCATACCTATTGGGGCTCAAGGCTCATCACCACCAAGGGAAAGCAACTATACGAAGCAATCAAGCAAGCCAAATGTGCTCTACTAATCTACTAGTCTACTGGTAAGCCAACGTATTGGCCGACAGATAGCAATAAGATACCAGATTTAATTGACTTCTTTATACTGAAAAGCATATCTTCCAACTACATCAGCATCGAAGACAATTACGACCAGCCATCAGACCACTCTCCAATTATCTTAACGATAAGCGAAACAATCATCAACAAATCACAACCACCGTCACTAACAAACATATTGGGAGGGTTTCAGAACAGAAGTTGAAGAACGCATCAAACTAAATGTTCCACTAAGAACAATTGAACAACTTGATACGGAAGCAGAACTATTTATCGTCAACGTGCAACAAGCGGCATGGAACAATACTCCCTTGCTAGAAAAGAAAGTACCGGGGGTAAATTACCCAAGGGAAATCAGAGATCTTGTCTCTACGAAACGTAAAGCACGAAAGAGATGGCAACAAACCAGGTCACCTGCAGACAAGAGATTGCTAAATCGGTTAAGCTAACAGCTCAAAGAAGAGATCAGGTCTATTAAAAATGAAACCTTCACTGAATTCCTAAGAGGTCTAACAGATGACAAAGATACGGAGTACTCCCTATGGAAGGCTACCAAGAGATTAAAACGGCCACAAAACCATAATCCACCCATTCGTAAGGAAGATGGTGGATGGGCAAGAAAAGATACCGAAAAGGCAGAGCTATTTGCCAAACACCTATCAAATACCTTTCAACCACACCCTGCAGATAACAACGAGATCCTACCTCAGATAAAAACCATGGATGACAGAGTTGTGGATCCTATAATCCCGAACGAAATCGCCAAGGAGATTCAGAAAAAAACTCAGTGCCAAGAAAAAGAAAGCCCAGGCTACGACCTAATAAGTGGTCAAGTGCTTAAAGAACTACCAAAAAAGGGCATAATGAAACTTACACATTTATTCAATGCAGCACTACGACTGCAATATGTGCCAATGCAGTGGAAGGTTGTAGAAGTTATTATGATCCTTAAACCGAGAAAACCACCCAACGAGAAAACATCGTATCGGCCGATTTCATTATTACCAATTATATCTAAACTGTTCGAGAAGTTGCTTCTAAAACTCCTCAAACCAATCATTGAGGAAAATCAGCTCATTCCAACTCATCAATTTGGGTTTTGGAGTAATCACTCGACCATCGATCAAGTGCATCGTATCACCGACGTAATTGAAAGAACCTTAGAAGAAAAGGAAATATGTGCAGCTATATTTCTAGACGTGGTACAAGCTTTTGATAAAGTATGGCACGAGGGCCTCGAATACAAGTTAACTAAGTTTCTACCTAGACAGATTCTTAAATCATACATCTCAGCCCGTCAATTCAGAGCAAGATGTGGCGAAGAGTACTCGGAACTAAGAAATATTGCTATAGGTGTACCGCAAGGGAGCGTCCTCGAACCAATTTTATACTTGCTCTACACCAGTGACATCCCTAAATGTAATGGAGTGACAATAGTCACAATCGCTGATGACACTGCATTACTAGCTACAAGCAATGAAGTCGAAACAGCCACAAACAAGCTACAAGCAGCTGTCAACGTCACCACTTGGACTAAGAAATGGCGGATTAAGTTAAATGAGGCGAAGTCTTCCCCATAAACTTCACCAACAAAAGAATAGATTATTTGCCAATAGTAATCAATCATCAAATAATCCCATACTCGAACACAGCGAAATACCTGGGCATGACATTGGATGCCAAGCTCAAGTGGAAAGAACATGTCAAGAAAAAACGCGAAGAACTTTGCATTAGATTCAAAAAAATGTGGTGGTTGCTTGGAAGACATTCCGAGCTGTCATTCCACAATAAGCTATTGTTGTATCAACAAACTCTAAAACCAGTTTGGACTTACGGTGTGCAACTGTGGGGATGCACAAAGAAATCTAATGTCAAGATTATGCAGACTTTCCAAAACAAAGTACTTCGTAGCATTGTCAACGCTCCCTGGTACATCAGAAACGACGACATCCACAAGGATCTAAAAGTGCCTAAGGTCAGCGAGGGAATTAAACAGTTCGCGAGAAAACACGAAACGAGATTACATGAACACGAGAATATCGAAGTGCTACAATTACTTGACAACCATGGACTTGTTCGTAGGTTAAAAAGACAAAAACCTTTCGAATTAGTGTAAATTAAATTAAATAAATAAAATACAAACAAAACACGTGAAAAAAAGTGCTTTAACACATGTGGAGAGTGCCAATGGGAGTACGTCCATCAAACCGTTAAGACTTGCCTAGATGTAAGCCTATTAGACTTAGACTTAAGTAAGATTTATTCAAACTAAATTGCTAGATAGTATCAACTAGTTGCAATGTATGCGCCAAGTGCGCGTTAAGAAAAAAAATATCAATCTATAAATCTTTCTATAAGCAATACAAGAATCAAACAAGCAGTTTATAAACATTTAAAAAACCAGAACCAGCACTTCATTATCAAAACGATACACATGATTTGAACATTAAAGGTACCTATGTTGGCCCCTATAAAGTGTTGACAACTGTTAAATATTTTATGCTAGACGGGTTAAATTAACCCATATCAATAGATAGACTTAAGCCTGCTTATTTTAAATAAATAAAATTGTTTATTCGTATTCTCTCTTCGTTCTAGTAAGAAATATTTTCAAGAGATACGTGCGCCGGCTACTACAGCTTTCATTAAGATAACTTCTATTATAGCACTTTAAAGATACTATTTTTAATTATTATTAATTATTAGAATTAGTTAAACTGTACCATCTTAAAGTTATTTTTAATTGTTAGGAGTTAATTATATTGTTAAAGGTAAGTTAAATACTCTTCTACAAACTCATTAAAAACTAACATCAATCTACCCATAGTTTATTGTAGCTAGAATCTATTATACAACCATATGAAAGGACAGTGATAGATTAAATCTTTCACGTGGGGAATGCGTTGAATGCCCTTCTAAGTTATTCTGAACTACCATCTAAAATATATTTCAGCCTTTTTATACGGAGAGTGTTAATGTAGTGATCTTGCTGTATTGCTCACCATGTTTATTACCACATTCCCCACTTACATCAGGATGGCATTGAAGTATATGGATTGCTATAACACATAATAAGTAAACAGTAATAAATAAAGTTTCAATAAGTAGACACGCTTTTTTATAGAGCTATTCTTACAAGAATCTCTTAAAATAACGTATCAACTGGTAAACAAACACCCAATACGTTATAGTACCGTAAACTTGATTCATATATTTCATCAGAACCAGTTCCTAATTTTCTGAAACCGCACACTTTTTCAATTTTTTGCAAAAATTGGCTCCTAATGTATTCAACAGTTTCTTGAGATCATCCTTTGTCGCTTCGCCATATATTTCCCGGTATTTGATTACCAACGTCGCCTACAAACTAATCACTTCCCTTAAAAATAGTCTTGCACTTTTCAAATACATAACACACATTAAACAAACATTGCGCAATGACCCTAAACGTTCAATATTTGTACGCATCAATATTATTGATGTTAAAATATCAAACTAATTTTGATGTCCTTAATATTTTGATCAAACCATCAATACACATTCTAGACGGTCAATAGCATTGCAAAATATAAAATATTGTATTATTGGTCGTGTACATATATACATACATAATACATTTAGATACATTTCCAAATATTACTATTTCTCATTCTTTGGGGAAATAAGAAACAAATTTTTTTAAATATTTTTTAGGTGTAATCAATTAAGAAACAAGAGTTTTCACCTAGTTACAAGAAAATGAATATATTCTCATGATGAAATTGACAACAACCAATAATTACTGTCATTTAGGTAGAATTATAAAGCTAGTATTAAATTTTTCTCAAACCTGTGGACCAATTTCAACAAAACTCAACAATATTTAAGAATGAATGTGCTAAGATTTTGAAATACATTTCGAACTAAAAAATTCTCATAAATACACTTGTGACAAAAATTAATTGTAATCAATGCAAAAATCAATCAATTGAAATATGCTGTGAGACGATGTTAATTACTTTTACAATTGCATAAAAGGGAAATAAATAATAACTATTATATAATCTGATTTTCAATTTATTAATGAAAATGAGCTTAGCCAAATCAGTCTTTCAATCAAAACAAAGATAATTTGCGTGGATGCATAATGTCAATGGAAAAATATTTTATTTTGAAATATACTCAGATATTCAATTTTAATTCTTCAGCTTATAAAAAGTCGAAGTTGCGACATCATAGATTCCAAACATACCTGAATAACACTAGCTTAACGTAACCTGATTGTAGGTTTCTTGAGGATACTACGAGGGTGGTCCCAGAAGTACCCGACCCAACAAAGAAAACAAAAAATTTTGGAAAAAGATTTATTTATTTTTCTACGTAATCTCCTTTCAGCTCTATACACTTTTCCCAGCGGTGTTCAAAAAGTTCGATACCCTTTTTATAATAAGAACTGTCTTGCTCCTCAAAATAGCCATTAACTGCTGACATCACTTCTTCATCGTTGGAAAATCTTTGACCACTGAGCCATTTTTTCAAGTTTGGGAACAGAAAATAATCCGAGGGGGCTAAATCTGGCGAATATGGTGCATGAGGTAGCAATTCAAACTTTAATTGATTAATTTTGGCCATTGCAATAACGGATTTGTGAGCTGGCGCGTTGTCGTGATGAAACAACACTTTCTTTTTAGCCAAATGCGGCCGATTTTGCTTGATTTCTTCGCTCAAACGTTGCAATAAGTTTGCATAACACTGGCCGTTGATAGTTTTTCCTTTTTCGAGATAGTCAATAAAAATTATTCCACGCGCATCCCAAAAAACCGACGCCATAACCTTCCCTGCAGATGAAACGGTCTTCGCCTTCTTTGGAGCCGGTTCTCCCTTTTGAGTCCATTGTTTCGATTGTTCTTTTGTCTCGGGTGTGAAGTGATGGACCCATGTTTCATCCATTGTTACGAAACGGCGCAAAAATTCTGCTTTGTTGCTGTGAAACTTCGCTAAACACTCAATTGAAACATTTTCACGACACTGTTTTTGCTCGAGTGTGAGCAAACGCGGCACCCATCTTGCACACAGCTTTCTCATGTCCAAATTTTCAGATAATATGCGATGTACCGCACTTTTTGAAATGCCCGTAATGTCTGCTAGCTTGCGCACTTTCAGTCGACGATCATCAAGTACCGCTTTGTAGATTTTCTTCACCATTTCTGGAGTAGTCACCTCATTTGGTCGACCACTGTGATGCTCGCCTTGGCAGTTCGTACGGCCTCGTTTAAACTCAGCTACCCAAAATTCAACTGTTGTAAACGAAGGAGCAGACTCACCCAGAGTAGAATCCAGTTCAGCTTTTATATTGGTTGGGCTGAGGCCTTTCAAATAAAAGTATTGTATCACATAACGATGACCAATTTTCTCCATTTTCACAAATTCACTGAAAACGTTCACTATTGATGGCTGCCAAACAAATACTGAACAACGTGGCGCTTTCAAACTTGAAACATATGCTTTATAGACTGCGTACTTTCCAATACAGTGATATTTTCAAACAACTACCGCCACCTCTTGGTCAGGTCGGGTACTTCTGGGACTACCCTCGTAAAGCGTAGAATTTACGAGGAGGATAAGTTACTTGTGTTATACTTATTCTTAAAAATATCCTATTTAATATATAATATTATATATTTAATATAAAATATAGATCCTTAAAATTCTTATGACATAAAAATCAATTGATATAAAACAAATCGACTTTACCACACAGTTAAAATAGAATTACATGAACAACTGGAACTCAAAGAAATTAGATGACTATAATTTTTAAATTCAAGTAAATAAAAGGAAAGAAAATAACTAAGAGCTACTAATAGTACTAATAGCAAATTATTAAATAAAAAATTAAAATAGTTAATGATAAATGTTGATCATTTTAAAACTTTATTTAAAGTTAAGTTTTTAATTTATATTGATCCACACAAAGTGCACAATGTAAACTAAACGTATTGTCATGATTAGGTATAGGATTTCTATGCATTTGCATGTTTTTTCTGCTTATAGCAAACATATGAAGAGTTACATTTCTACATGTTTAAGCCACGTATGAATCACATATGTCAATTTGAAAGTGCATATAAGTGCATATTTAGGTGTTTTTTATAAATGCATGCATATTTTAGCATTTTTGAACGAGTGTGCATATTTTAATAATAATGATGATGGCGATTCAAGATCAAGTTATCAACACCGCCAACTATAAAAAATACATCTTGAAAGTTCCTAATGTTATTAATGACACCTGTAGAAGATGTCGAGAAAAACCAGAAACCATTCAACACATAACGGGTGCCTGTCGAATGCTTGCCCAAGGTGACTATACCCACCGCCATAACCAAGTAGCTAACATAATACACCAAGAATTAGCTATAAAACATGGATTAATTAGCGAAAAACGAAAACCTTACTATCAGTATCAGGCACAGTCAGTATTAGAAAACTCCAACCACAGACTGTACTATGATAGATCCATAGTGACAGATCGAACCGTCCACAACAACCGACCAGACATTGTTTTAATAGATAAGAACAATAAGAAAGCCTACCTAATAGATGTGGCAATTCCCAATAGCCATAACATTAACAGTACTACCACCGAAAAGCTTCAAAAGTACATAGAGCTCAAAGAAGAAGTAATAAGGATATGGCAACTGGATTCAGTCCATATTATACCAATAGTACTTTCAGCAACTGGCATCATCCCTAAAACATTAAAAGAAAATCTCCTGCTTTTAGAAATTCGAGTTGGATTATACATCCTAATTCAGAAAGCTGTGATAATAAACACGTGCCGTATAGTAAGAAAATTCTTATCCCAATAGTCCTGCTAGTAACAGAAGAAGAAGAACTGCTTGGTCAACAACCCGCACTCTTCTAACTCCAGGTAAAGCTGAGAAAAACAAAACAAAACAAAAATAATAATAATAATAATAACATCCGGAGCTAGAGGGTTTTTAATGGCTATTCAGGATAAAGTCATTAGGACAAAAAAATTATGAAAAATTTATTTTAAAAACTTGCCAAATTGATAACTGTAGAAAGTGCCAACAACCTGGAGAAACTATTGAGCACATAACAGGGAGCTGCTCAAAGATAGCTAATAGCGATTATATGCAACGACATAACGATGTAGCAAGTATCATACATCAGGAAATGGTCTTAAAATGTGGTTTCATGCATAGTTATATTATATATATAAGCCAGAAAAAGTTTTGGAAAATACTGACTACTTGTTATATTGTGTTATCATTTTCACCGATCAATATGTAGAATTCAATAGACCTGACATACTATTTATAGATAAAAATAAAAAATTAGCCGTAATATAATTAGAAATATCTATACCACTTTCTTATAATCTGGTTAATGTTGAAAATAATAAAAGTACAAAATATCAAAATTAAATTAAAAAAATTTGGAAATTACGTGAAATTAAAATTATCCCTATCGTAATCTCAGTAGAAGGAGTTATAACCAACAATTTACATTTAGAAACTCTAGAAATCAATAAAAATATTTACACTCTATTACAAAAGTGTGTTGTACTTAATACCTGTAGAATTGTCAGAAAATTTCTATCATTATCATAGATAAAACGCAAGTTTTCTTATGATAACATATGTAAACCAATGTAATATGCTAATGTAATGTGTATTGTATTGAGAAATAAATGAATAATAATAATATAAAATTTGACTTGTAAAAACGTTCAACCTAGAAAAATTATCTTTTCTATTTAATTTATTTGATTTATTTTTCTTGTGTTAAAACAATGATTATAATTCTTTAGGTATATAAAAGTTAGGGATGCAGAAAGATCGATCATTATTTCATTAAGTTACAATCACTCTTTTTAAGTGTATTAAAAGAGTTTACTTTGGTATAACATATTTTTATTTTGTTTCTTATTGTTAATTCTATAGTTTAATAAATAACACTTGTACTCTTTATTTTGTGAACATTTTATTTGTGTATTGTTTTATTTGTAAGTATAGTATAAGTTTATTTACCAAGTTACTTTGGTTTTTTAATTGTAGCCAGTGCAGGATTTACGCTATAGCTACACAAGCTATAGCTTAGGGCCCCCACTTTCTTGGGGGCCCCCAGAAAAATTGTCCGAGTGAGCAATTGTCATATACGATATACTTAAATATACTGCAGTATTATTTGTCCCAATGCCGCACGTCCGGAACGTCCCATACTTATCTGTGCCCATACTAAAGGGCCCGATATCTCAAATAGCTTAGGTCCTTATCAAGTCTAAATCCGGCCCTGATTGTAGCACAATACAGTGTTAATAACATCTTTGAATCTTTATTTCAACTAGAAATAACGTCTCAGTATGTCGTATATGAAAACATTAATTTAAAGTATTACAAAAAATCAGCTCTATTTTCAACAATTATGGAAAAACTTTCAGAAAAGAAATTTCTTGGATATACAGAGTATTGTTAAAAATTTAATCAACAGTTTAGTTGATTTAGTTAAGAATTTCATCTTTATGAGTAACATTGTCCAATGCAACATCAGTCCAAAAAGGATAAATAGATCATCGATTGTTATGATATACGCGAAATTGCCTAAAGATAGGCAAAAACTAAAATACATCTGAGTGTTATTAACCGGTACTAGATAATTGATTTGATTAGATTAGTGACAGCTTAAAAAACGATAAAATATAATAAAAGTGTTGAATCTATAAATAGGAAAATATTCTTTATAATAACGTGATTGTAAATACTAGATTTTATTAACCTAATAATAAGAAGTTTTAATAAACAAAGCAATTTTATAAAACAATGTCATATGGATATATATATAGATACATTTTTAATAAAAAGTAGGTCAGAATACATTAAATTTGAATAATTGAAATTGTATTGAATTGAAAAATTGAATGTTTTTATGTTTTGTGTAAATTTATAACTAGACTCAGATTTTTAATTTTACATATTGCTGTGAATTCTAATTTCAAAATTCCCAAAATTTTAATAAACAATAAAATAAATAAACAACTTCTCTTGTTAAAAATGAACGTAATGTAATTCAATTTGTGTGTCATGTATTACACAGTACGTATGTATGTATTTTTTACGCAGGTGAAATAAGCCAATCTTTCTTTAGTTGTTATTAAACAGATTAGTCACGAAGTTTTTAAGAATACGTAATTTGCAATTGTGTGAAAGTTAATTTTATACGCAATTCTTTTTTTATAAATTCTAATTGAATAATGTGAAAGGGCAATAACAGATACTCCAAAGGTTCTTTGGAATTTAAATAAATCATTATTGTTGCATAATGATGTGTGTCGACTATTATAAACTATGTTATAATTAGTATTATATGCTGTAAATAAGTGTATAGTCTTATTTGAATAGTCTATAAGGTGCTGTAAATATTATGTAAAATTATGATGTAAATATTAGTATATAAGCTGAAGGAACGTTATTGTAAAGGTTACTCTAGTACAAATAATCAAGCTGATAAGTTCAGTCTATTAAATACGGCGAAAGAGTACAGTTATCGATAATTATGTAAAGATGTAAATAACTTTTACTCTTACAGTTCAGACAGTCAAGCTGTTGGGTTGAGTCTGGTAAAGTCAGTTACACTGTAAAAATCAGTCTTATTTTATATAGTTGTAAAAAGCAGTTCGCATATATTTAATTTAAATATACTTGTCAAAGTTAATAGAGCAAGTTATAAACAATAACCAATAAATTTACGCACATATACAAAATGGTGTTTTATTTAAACCATTACATAAAACAAATAAGTAACCGCCGAAAATAAAAGTAACAAAATATTCTACGAATATAAAAAGGAAAATCTAACCCTTATTTGTAAAATAAAACATACGTGATTTAATCACTATTATTCTCCTATGTGAAAGTGGTTTAGATGGTGAATACATGGAATTTGTATATGGCGACGGAAGAAATAATTAATACATAAATTAATAATTTATGCTGCAAATACAAATACACCGGCACTGGAAATAGTAATGAAGGGATAAAAGTTAAATAATCTGTCTATGATTTGAAAGAAGGATTGGGGTCAATCCAATGAAAGGATTTACGCAACTATTAAGAAGGTAGGAAAGTATTTTTCCTTTTATTTAATTGGAATATGCAAACAACAAAACTTATTCTTAAAGTTATTTCTTTAGTTTTATATTATACGCGCTTCGTAAATCTATTTTAAAAAGTATTTTAAAATCAAATAAGGTAATTAAAAAGAAAGGCAATTTAAAGTTTACTACAAAAGTTAATTAATTTCTTTGATAATTAAAACAATTAACAATTAATTTATTTAATTTAGAGGATTGCAGGATTCATCGCAATTATTACTTGTGATTTTGATAAATAAACTGTTTTACTTATTTATCAAATTTTTATTAAAAGTTCAATAACTATTTTTTATAAAGTGTGATATGAAATTGTTATATGTCGAACATTTCACTATTTCGTCTCAAAATAGTTATCGTAATTGTATTGGAGTATTTATCCTTGTGAAGAAATTATTAATACAAGGCCAGCCTCGGTGGATTTGTGGTTTGCATGTTTGCTTCATAATCCAGGGGTCTCAGATTCGATCCCCGGCCGATCTGGTAATTTTTCATAGCGGAAAAAAATTAAAAACATGCCTTCTTTTCAGATAGGAAGTAAAACTGTAGGTCCCGTGTCAATATGATGTTTGGCACGATAAAAATCCCTACTGGGGGTGGAACTCCTGGCACTGGCACTGATGTAGATGTTCTACAATCTTGGGCAAAAGTGCTAGCGAAGATTACACCCGAGATGTGGTCAAATTTAAAACATGTTGAAATATAATTAAGATAGCAGATGTACGGAGACCGGAAACAGTGCCTGTTATAGAGTGAGTAAAGTGTCATTAGTGACAATGACAGTGACAATTCAAGTAACGGTGAATAGCAGTAAATAGCTGATCCTTGCATTCTCAAATGTTTAGATCTAGGTTTTCTGTTTTCCCAATCTAATAGTATTAATTATTTAATTTATAACTTCAAATGCTTTAATTGTTTTATAGCCACTTATTTTGCTAGTAATAAACTTTTATTTATTAAACTATTAATAAACAGACTTTCAAATGTGTTTGGTTAAAATACCGAAACACTTAAGAAACTGGTTGAGTACCGCTAACAAAGCAACATTTAAACGTTTACATACAACTATGACCCGTAACACCTCTATCTTACTGACGGTTATAGTCAAGCAACAAATGCGAAAGCCTAAACAAGGTGGCAGATACTTTTAAGAAACTGCGAAAGCGGCCAGTTTGGATTTTACTAGACTATATCCCCGTCTCAACGTCCCCGCTAGTAAATTTTGAAGTGTTTATTACAGTAGAGATTGTAATAATAGTAATTACCCAGTTGATTGCTCTATTTACCCTTTTTTCAAACAAGCAAACTTCTGTTGAAAACTTTTACTCTTAAAATTACCCCTAGAGAGGTTTTTGGTACTTATTGCTGCTACTTTATTTGCATATTTATTAGAGGTATACCTTTTCGCTTTTGTTAAGAAGACTAAAAAGAGTGTCTCAATTTACCCTCAGGCAGATTTTCATCAGCATACAAAGCTTTCTGAAACCTACCGCTGTTTTTATGTTTATAACAGATTTTCTTTGCATTTATTTTTGCAGTACATATCGTATTTTCGTACAAAAATCAGCAAGTATCATATACGCCGGAGGGAAATTTAAAACCTACAATTCTGCTTTGTAACAATAATACAAGGGTAATTACATTACTTGAGCTTGTTTCGGCCAATGCATGGTTGGTATCTGATATTCAAAAATGTTTTCTCTTCACGTCTTTCCTTTTACGCTATTTGTTTATGGCGCGTGTATTTTGGGGAGTTGATTCTGCGCTACGCTTTGTTGCGCCAGTGAAGCTCCTGCAACCAGTGGCAGGATAGCAACGCGCGCTCGATCAACAAGTCCTGCAGGATCACTCCTGCCGTATAGAACTCGCGTGGCAATAATGTCGCTTTCGGTTAAACTTAAACAATTCCACATACCGAAGACCAAAGGGGAAAAAATCGTCAAGGTCGATTTTAGAGGTAAGTAACCCTTATTGTGTTAATATTTTCTTAATTTTCTCATCTTTTGTTAATTTGAAATTAAATTTCGTGTTTGTTAGGTGATGATGATGATGGTGTATTTTCATGCATAAAACATTAGGAATCTGCAGGTGATAGAGGGTCGTCGGAATACAGAGGGTTTATAATATGAATATACGGTAACAAAACTTATTACCTGTGTGGTTTGGGTTTTCGTGTTATTAAAGGTGATATGCTTTTAATATTTTATAATCAAGCAACGCTGGGTACTATTGTGTTAAATAATATATAATTTTTACAGGGATTTATTTCATTCTTTCATTTTTATCCGACGCGTATGTTCCATAAAAAGGCAAATTATCTTATCAAAAGTAATCTAAATTATAATTCATCCATTAGAGTCAAATGAGGGTCATTAAGGTAAAAAAATCGCGGTACCCGTATATTTTCCTTTGTAGTTTATGTCTAATTACTTTAATTGTCTTTAATACTATTTTAATAAAGTGCTCAGATTTTAGCGATATTTGTTAAAATAATGTTAAAGATGTTTGTTCAGTAATTAATAGTTATGTGTTTTTTAATATTTAGGTACCTACGTTAAAAAACTAAAGAGTTAGTAATCATTTTTTGTTAAATATCGGAAAGTAATTATTGTTCTTTTATTTATATACCACTCCTCCAAATTGACTTGGACCTCCTAAACTTTTATTAATGTTTCTGTAAAAATGATTAAAAGTCGGGGGGGGGGGGGGGAATTCTAGTTGTTGCAAAGGAGTAATGTGACTACGAACCTATACATCTTAGAAAAAAGGCTTCATTTTTGAGTGTTATTTCCTAGAACTGAAATAGATTTTACTCTTGTTATTTATATGTATACGGGTGTTCCAAAAGTCTGGAAACGCTCAAATATCTTGACAAATATACTTCCAATTGAAAAATCGCAAAAACACGTGTTACTATTATGAAGAGTTAAGTTAAATTATGATAAAGTGAGTCATTGTAGGTTAGGCGAGGGGAAACTTTAAATTGTCAAATGGGAACCCCTATTTTTTTATTGAAGATTCAAATTCTGTGGCAAAAAATACATAATCTTTGACTTGAAATACTTTTTTGTAAACATCGTAGGTGGCGTTGCACAAATCTTGCGCTAATCTCGAGAAATACAATTCAAATTGAAGAATCGGAAATCAGGCGTTTAATATTTTATTAAAGTTACCTGTAAGGACCGTCGGCATTAGCATGATCTGATGTGCACCACGAAGAGGTTGCCTAATTGATTCTGGTACATCATGTAGTCCTGAGAAGAGCTGGTAAGGAAACTGCTTCGAGACTAGACAGTTGATCGATTCTTAGAGCAAATGTTCAAATTGACCTCCATTGACAATAAGTTTAATAGAATTTACGATCATCGCAACCGTTAGTCTCAGCCCTGCCATGATCAGATCGACTTGGTTCATTATTTGTTCCCTGAGATCTGCTAGGTCGGCAGATTTTATAACGTAGACGTTGTTTTTAAAATATTCCCAAAAAATAATCCATCGGTAATAAATCGTGTGATCTTGCAGGTCATTCAATTGCACTTTGTCGTCCTATCCAGCCGTTTGGAATAGTATCGTTCAAAAACCGCGCACTGCTAGAGCACATTGAGCCCCTGCGCCATGTTGTTGAAACCAAACATTTTGCATATTTCTATCAAACATGTTTACAATGGTAGGTACAAGTTCATTTTCCATTAAGTTCGGATATTTCTCACCGTTTAAATTCTCGTCGATGAAAAATGGCCCTATAATGCCATATTCGTGTGGATAATACTCATCCAGTGAGAGTCCGTGTCACTCCAATAACGACAATTTTGACTATTTACTTCCGCCCAATAATTTGAAAAGTTGCTTCATGAAAAAAATTAATCGGCCTAAAAAGGTGTTACCATTATCACATCGACTCATCATTTCGTCACCGAATTCATTCCTACGATCAAAATCGATATCTTTCACAAGCTGTTGTGTGAGTTGAATTTAGTAGTGGCCTGTTGTACAAAGTCGCAAAGCAAGCATCAAGTTTTATTTAAAACCACCCGAGTAAGGAGCATTCTACTAGTCAAAAATTATTTTTGTGATGGTAACAGACCTCCAATTTCTTTACCACCTTTTACACTTCGTTATCGTATGTATTAAGTGAAATAAATGACAATATTGTTTGAAGGCATTTGGTCGCTTGTAAATCAATCCCGTGCAGCACCAAAATTCCTTTAGCTGCCTGACCCGCTTTAAAAACTTTTTGTTATTTTGCCTGAATAGTTTAGATTGAAGATAATTGGTCCAGCATTTAAAGAACCTTTTGAAAGATTCTGCACAGTATTCCCAATAAATTACTGATTGACCACTGTTAGAAAAACTGTACTTTCCCTCTATTGAAACTGGTTTTTTAGTCCTTTTGGTAATTTGTTAAAAAACCAGGCAACACTTGAGTCAATCGTATTGGTCAGGAAGATTGGAGTAGGTTCATTTGATATTCATCAATATGTTTTGAAACATAGTATGTTTTCACTACGACTATTATATGAAGAACCGGAAATAAGCTCAGATGTTACGTATCGACATATCATCGGTGCACCCTAATGATATACACTCATGTTAAAATAGCTACTCTTCAGAAACAGCATAAAATGGAATCGGGGACGCAACTGGCATTACCGGAGACAGTGTATTACACGCACGTGATTCCGGATACCTACGACCATCTCCAGCATGTGATTTGCGATGACTAGTTTCTTGTACTAAATGTTAAGTAATCAACTTAACCTAAGAGCTGGCTATGAGAACATTTATTTTTTACTCAGATGTAGCTAGGGTTTTGTATTTTAAAATTACATAAGCTATACGAAGAATTACGTAACGTACCTGTCTTACAGTTTAACCGCCTCCCTTGGTCAGGAATTGAGACATGCTCAATTAGCGCATCACTCACTTATCTGAGTGATTATCTTATTGTGATTATCACTTACTTTTGAGTGACCTTAGACTTTCTGCTGGTTTTTCCAGTTTAAACGCGGAAATACTTCTTTGAAAGATACAAAACAATGGACCTCCTGCGTCTTGACGCAGCGAGAAAAATGTTGATTCAACGCCGAAAAACGACTTATAACCAGACTGAAAAGGGGTACATTACCAGCCGTTACTGAAATCATGCACCAACACCTTCGCGTCCGAGAGCTAAGTTCTCATTGGGTGCTTCATTTGCTCACTACTGATCAAAAACAGTGTTGCATGACATGGTGTAAAGAAATATTCGCCAAATTTGTGAACGGAGAAAGTCTAAACGTTTTAAATCTTTTTACAGAATGCGAGTTTTAGGTCTAATAATGTGACGCGAAAATTAAGTGCTTCTCGCCAGTTTGGGTGTTTCTAGATGAAGAAAATAAAAAAAAAGTCAAACATAGACGCAGTTGCAGCGTCATTAAAAAAATTGTTCTGACATTTTTCATGCAAGTGGTCATATACCAACGGTTTCTTTAGAAAATCTAAAAACAGCCAATGCTAAGTAGCATAGTGACGTTTGTTTGATCGTTTAAAAGAAAAACGTTCTCATAAACAAATTGTCACCAAACAGTTTTTGAAGGCCGAATTTTCTTAAATCTTATAAATCTTGGTTCGGCGTACGCGTTTATGTATAGAGGTAGATGAAAAGTACCTTCAAAGTTATAATTAAAATATAGAACATACCTTTATCAAGTTGTGCGTATCTCAATTCTTTCCTAGTAGCTCTCGTGACCAGTCGAGTAGACATTGTACTCCGTGTGAGTTCACCCTGGGCGGATCCCCAGCTTTTTGTTAGCATGGAGTTCTGGTACGTTTTTGTAGAATGCAACTCGATAACTAATATAGACACTAGAAACCCATACTACAAAAAGCTGGACAACCATCCAGAGAGAACTCACACGGAAATATATACTGGACAATCAGTACCTTCCTGTAGTGTTAGATAAACAGTAGATATATGAACATACTTTGTATGTTGAAAAATGTTTTTTTTTCTCTTCTTTTGAAACATTCTGTATGTATTTAAACACGCTTTTGTTCCAATCTAATGCATAATAACAGAAGGGAACATTCCCCGGGATAGAAATCCAGAACTAAATAACATTAAAAGTATCTATTCAAATTTTAATACATTTTCCTTTAATCTAACTCAGAATAATAGTAAGCAACATTCCATAAGATAGAAATCTAGAACTAAGTATCATTCAAAGTAAAGTTTCTAAAGCTGAGTTTCCATTTCTCTTTTTGACACCGCAACTTGTTATACAAAGTGTATACCTGCTTCTTATCTCGTCTTTACAACACTATTACTTTAGCTATCGTCACGACCAACATCCCTTGCTATCGAATTCTTAACTATGCATGTGATGAGAGTAATCGGATGTAGTACATGTTATTATACGCAAACCAAAATAAAAAGAGAAAAGTTATTTCGCATCGAGTTTTTTTAATATAATTTAGTATCATGCATGAGAACTGCATGGAAACTACAGTGATGAATAAATGATGTCGTGGGACGTAAAACGAGGACGTTTTCAGAAGCAACCGGTAATAACATACTTAAATAACATTTTAATAAAAAAATAATACAAATTAAACAATTAAAACGGTTTATTTAAATCCTGTTAATGGTTTAGTCAGAATAAAAGTTTTATTTCTCAAACAAATAGATTATATATCAAAACTGAAAAAAATGTTTCGCAAGCCGTTGAATATAATCTTACAAAAGTAAAACTTTAGTTTACCAATTTTAAATTCTGACCCGTTTCATAGAATTAATTCTGACTTCACTATGTGTATTACAAAGAGTAAGCTAAATTATTTAGATGTTGCAAATTATTTTACTTTTTTAAATACTCTTAATATTTGACACATTACCAATGAAGTTTCTAACCTTAAATTAATTTTTCTTTTTCTAGAAACATTAATTGTTAACACATCGTTAATTATTAACTGTCTTGCAATTTTATTCTTCTGCAAATAATAATGAAAGCTTAAATAAAAAGAATTTTCATCCTCATTATTGCCGTCAAGTTTGGTTCAAATCTGGTGTTAAAGCCAACAACTTTTTTAATGTGAAAAGTAGATGAATAGCTAGAGAAAGATACTTCCTTCACAAATTGTAGAAATTTTCTGATTAACCATTTGCTCAAAGATAGATGCAAACAAAGAGTGTTTTATTTTTGCTAATAATCCTCCAAATAATGTAATAATTATAATCAAAACAATTGTTAGCCATAACAATGGATTGCGATTCGACTTAGTTGTTACATATAACGAAGAAGCAACCACAAAAAGCCTTCTACAACGATTCACAAAATGGAGGCTGACCTTGATGAACGCTTATACAAAAACAACTAGCGAAGAAATGAAGATCGTTATTCGGCGAAAATCAATCGATTTGGAAAAAGAGTAAATGGTTTTTGGCACCATACGACGACGTGTCGATTTTAACATGTAAAGCAAATACGTTTTAGTACATTGTAAGTACTACTCGTATAACGTATGGGGTGTTGTTTTACCAGCTTGATACGCTATTCTTAAAAGCTTCTTGTAAGAGTAACTTAATAAAAGGCTTGTAGACTTGAAAAACCTTTATTTATTACTTCTTTATTCATTCTGTTGCTATAGCATGCTTCAATTCCTTCGTTTAGGAAGTTATGAATGTAATGATATAAGTGGTTATCATTTATATAGCAAGATCATTACATTAATACTCTTGTAAAAAACAGCTTACCATATTTTAAATGATAATTCAGAATAACTTAGAGGGACATTGAACGCATTCTCCAAGAAAAATATATAATCTATTACTGTCCTTACATATGGACGTATAATGCATTCTAGCTACAAAGAACTTTACGGTGTATATTTTCTTTTCAATGGTCTTCCTTAACATGCTAAGAGAATGAGAACTTATTAATCTAATCAAGGAACTAGAAGGTCTTAACTGCTGATAGCAAGGAACGACGGCATCAATTGCTGATGGCAAGAACATGTGTTGCTGATGGCAATATAATATTGGAAAACTTAATCTAATTAATTCATACGTGGTGATCATTTATATAGCAAGATCATTACAGTATTTTAAAGGCGTTGTAATAGGGGTTTGTAATAAAGTTTCAATAGCTTCAATAAGTTAAATTATATTTAAATATTTTATTTATTTATCAAAATACAAGGTAGATTTTCTAGCTAATACAGCCTTGTATAAAGGAGATTTATATTATTAATTTTATTAATAAATCCTTATTAATAAATATTAGAAATAAATGTATAATATGTTGTTACCCACAAAATGGGGACTGCTTACTGGGAAACGGTAACAACCTTTAACCGCAGTTAATTCTGTCGGTTGCCAGTTAACTACTTAGTGTGAGGTCGTGGGTCTCACTAAAGATCTTCTGTGATGGGCGCCAAGAATCGTTTAAAATAGCTACAGTATTGGCCGACAAAATCTGAAAAGAACAACACATTTGCGACTACTACCAATGTGGTCGACTTTTCCCAGTAATGGTTCCTCGATAGCTGAAAGTATAAACCCCAAATACCAAACATATAGATAATAAGTCTTCAAGTAAGAGATTTACAGTGCTTTATTATTAATTAAACAAATTATCAGGTAGATCAATTAAAATAAATCAATCAAGTAAGGTTATATTTTAATCAAGGACAAATAGCTTTGGCAAAAATTAAATGCTAGTTATTGATTTCTATTTACTAATTTGATCTGGGCGAGGATTGATGCGAGCGGTTTATTTACTCTAAATCTGACTTGACTTCAAGTTTCAAAAACGTAACTGGCACGGTAAATTAACGCGAATACCTGTGTGTAGATCGCGCAATCATTAATCGTCAGATTTTAATTGTTTAACCAATTCATTACGGAGCAAAGTCATACGTATTCACTCGCAAATATTCCTAACAATGTAATAAAATAAGTAACATGTGATAAAATTTTAGTATATATATATGAGACAGATACTAGATATAAGTGCTACACGCACACTGGGGAAAAACCATTTAACACATAAAATTATAATATACAGAAATGTTTTATATACAATAAGGGTTTTCGGACGTTATTGTTGTTGTAAATAGGTGCTACAAAATAACTGACTCATGATACCGATGTGTGTTCTTCGAACTAAAGAGGAACGTCACCAACCAGGTCGAACGTAGCGTAATCCAACGAGACAACAGCAACCAAGTCTGCGTAATGGTCTTTTAACAACCCAAATATACAACGTAGTGTATGAAGTTATCGTAAGATTTATTAAAGGAAAAGAAAAAAGGTATGTAACAAACAAAACCAAATTACCAGAATGTACAAAGCAAACACTATAAATACTTTCGGTGTAATGTGGCCTTAAGAGATAAGTATATCGCCTCCGACGATTAAATATCGAATCCTGTCAAAGAATTATAGTATAAGAGACTGAATGATAGAAAAGTTTAAACAATAAAAACTTACGAGAACGTGCTCCTATAACCTCTAAAAAGAACTGTGGAAAATACCCCAATAGGTTCCAATCAACTTGGAAATCAACGCCAAAAATTAATCATAGATCTGCACCAATGCAATTCCCAATTCACAACACAAAGGAAGAGATTAATTAAACGGCGATGTCCACTAAAATATTCTTTACAGAAGTTGACTCACACAAGCGATCAAAACGAAGTGACAAAATCTCTAATCAAGAGGAAGTTAGTTCCAAAACAAAATGTCAACTACAAGCAGAGAAAATGCGAAAATCCCTAAGCGCTACACAAACTAACACAAAAGCATAGCTATACAGGGTGCTACGAAATTAGCATGTAACAATGCATTATTATACATACGTAGAATACAATCATAATCATTTATTTTAGCTGTCGTATTTCGTATTCGTTGTATTTCGTTTTTTGAAAGAAAGATTGTATAATAAGTACTTAGTAACAAAAAAGTGATGTGGCTCGCAGTCGAAACATAGACTCCATTCTGGCACGTGACATACAAATGATTGCCAACCCCTACACTAGAATACTCGGAGTGTTACACGCATATTAATAAAAATAGGTTCACTAATGAATTTTAATTGCAAGCTGGGTATAATTAAGTGGATACTTTAAGTAATAAAGTTGGCCTGTTAAATAATAAAAATTCAAGCAGCTCTGCTTAAGCTGTCTGCTGCTATACAGCTTCACAACTGTTCACCAGAAGCTATACCACCTATTCGAAGAAAATTTGTTGAACAAAGCAGCGATTCTGTACACGTCTGGCTTGTCTGGCAGCCTCTAGACCTTTTTCTTTTCTTTACCATACAACGCAGATGTAGTACGATATCTAGTGATAGCAAAAAGTAAGTGTAGACGTTCCTTCTTCGCTCCTAAACTTAGAACCAGAAATTGTTTCAAGTGATCATTTTTTAAGAAGCTCGGCGTTTCTGCTCTTTTTCTTTGGTAAATAGTTCCTGGGAGTACACATCAAACACTTAAGGCAGCAGCGGCAGTGTATTCGCGTATTACATAATACGCGTATCCAAATATTGCAGTGAAGTCATATTAATGCATGGAGGTAGCGTTTTTCAACAAGGTAGCGACTACACAACAATGCAACCTCACAGCGCACAGGAGCAAGCGTGATGTAGCCACGATTGGCAGGTTGATTGGTTAGCATATTTTCGATATCTACCATAGGAAAGCAACCATGTCAAAAACAAGAAAATGAAAAAGGTTTTTTGGTTTTGAGAGCTTCCTACAACACCGGAAGTCATTTAATATTGACATATGTATATCTAGAAAGATAGTGCTTATAGCACTTCCTTTCAATTTTGTCTGGGGCTGAGAGCATGAACCAGGAATTCCAGTGGTTGGAATTTCAGGCAGCCAGCACCAGGTGGCTTTGGAGTTCTGATGCTTTGTAGTGAGTCACTATGCCAAATTCCAGGTTTACCATGTTTCTTCTAGGTTGTACGAATTTTACACCTATTGTCTAGACTGTTGAGGACTATATGTAAAAGTTATACTTCTTTTGGAAAATAGGTGTACTTGGAAGACAATCTGTGTTTTCAAAGGAATGATTGATCAATAACTTATATATAAGTAAAATGGTTGAGTAGATTTATTTTAGAGGAATAATCTACTCTATTTAAAAGTGTCTTGGTATTTAGTTTCTAATCGAAAATATTTCATGCACGTCTATTTCAAAACTGCATTTCTCTACTTCGTTAGTAAATATTAACAATTAACAGCTTTTATAATGGTATTTTAAAATAAATTTAGTTACGTATTATGTACTATTCATCATTATTATACATACATACGTAGACATGAAGTATCTCACCACAGTCACTGCTACTCTTCTTTCATGGCAAGTTTTCATCAAAAGGGAGCAACGCTTAGTGAATTTCAAAATTAATCTCTTTGAAGTCATGTTCTCTATACTATGTATACATAAAGTTAAAAGCCATTTTGCCCCATATAAACAACTATAACAGTAAATTCCTAGGATAATTTATATTCTAAGTGTATTGGATGCATAAGTTCTTTATTTTATTTTATATGTTTTAATACTGTGAATTTGCAAGGAAATATGTTTATCAAAAACTGAATTACTTTTTACTTGTTTTATCTGTAACTGCAGTAAAAATGGATAAAATCTACATCCCGATTAATTAAAAATTATTAAGCACCACATGATCCATACACATACAATGAAGGAGACTACTGGTAAAATTAGTTATCTCACTGTGAGACAAAGGCGCGTTCTATTTTAATTTCATTTTAATTTTATAGGCGAAATCCCTATCCGATCCCATTCAAGTCGAATTCGGTTCGGATAAAATTCGGATATTGAATAAAGATTCGTAACACCTCTACGAAGACAACCGATAGTGCACATGCAACAAAATAAAACAAAGTCGACGGTCATGCAATTTACATAAATAGATAAGGGTTTGTTTTTTATGTCGCACTTGTTTTGGTTCACGCGCCGCACAGAGAGCGGCGATTTGTATTTGCAGAATTAATTAAGAAAATTGTTATTTACGACATTAGGTAGAATTGGTTATTTGTCAGTAAAATCCTACTATATTAAAACGCCAATTGATCTCGGGAACGAAAGATCGAATTTACGCGGCGACCTAGATATAAGCTAGGGGCAACGAGAGAAGCAAAATAACACCAAAATTATGGTTCCTACTTTTATGGTTTCTGAGATACAGAATTATTTTAATATTAGAGGCTTTTGTATGGTTTTTGTTTGATTGGGATGATCGTCAAAAAACTATTTTTTCCCCTCCCGCCCAGCCCTTTTTCAGAGTTGGGAATTTTTTTAAATTAACTGCGTTAATCTGGCATCTCAAACATGGTGAATCGAAAATGATTTTTTAATCATATTTTAATCAATATTTTATAATTAAATTATCGCGCGTCGTAGGCGCTCGGACCCCCGATTTTTAAAATTTATTTGAGCTATGGTTTCTTGCGCCAATTGCACTTTAGGCTAGGTATGACCCTGATTACAAGACATTTATAGTAGAAAATCTCGCATGGCAGTTGTACCACAATTACAAGCTGATGTCTTACTTGTAATTATGAAAGCAAGTTAAATAACTATTATAGCGGTTTTGGATGTTTATTATTTAGCGTATGATACTTTTTATTGTATATTTGTTGCTTCAAAAAGTATCACCCTTTTTAATAACGTCTTACTTCTCTGAAATAAAATTTCTTTGATAAATTGCTTTCCATTTCGAAAATAACTTTCGTTTTGCTGTTACTATTATTATGCGTAATAAATTCTTTTCTAATAATTGTAATGCATTGCGTTATGTTACTCATTTCTTAAATTAAAAAGTATACATGACAAGCTGCTTCTACAAAGTAAAAATAAATTTATAATGAATGAAAAAGTAACAATCTAGAACAACCGCGTAATATAGTAGAAAGAAGGGATAAAACTGATTTGTTTCAAATTTTTTTCTTGTTAATTAGTAATTGCTTTAAGAACATTTCCTAGATTTAAATTTGTAACGACCTTAATAGTAATTAGAGTCTAGAATCAGCTAACCATTTTTAAAAATATTTCTTGTCATTTTATTATTTTAAGCCAATTAAAATACGAAGTAGTAATGCATCAGGTTTGCCTTCATAATGATAAGTTCTCAGCATATTTTCGTTTTGTTCGATTTTCGCTAACTCGTAGTTAGGCTCATATCGTCGTAGGTATTAAACTATAAATACGAAAATACTATTCGGATCTCTCTGAAACTCAAGTTTTCATATTTATTGTAGTTACCGTCTATATTACATGATCGACCCTAAGAAGTTGTGCAAATTATACAGCCTATATCATATGGGTATCTTTCCTATACCTACTTTAGTTTTTTATAGTGCACTTATCATTAAGGAAATACATTACACAGAAATACGTAATAAACAATGTACCTGTGTGAAGTTTATTAAATTCTTCGTGATAAACAGGGTGTAACTAATATAACTAGAAACCTCGTAATGGGGAAGCTGTAATGATTTAGAATCTATTTTCCTTACCAACATGTGGTCGCTTTCTGCCGAAGTCGCTTTAAACATTTAAAAAAATTTAATTAAATCTAAAACAAATTTTTTTTGTATATAATTTTATTTAATGTATCGCAAGTATAATTTAAAATGCGGTTTTCTCTAAAACTAGTTGGAAGCAACCGCATGTTGATAAGGAAAATATGTTCTAAGTTATTACATGTTATGATATAACATAGTTTGGGTTTGATATAGCAATCCAAAAATAGTCTTGACAACGGCTACTGACAAACCAATCTCTGTATTAGAATGCAAGTACATAGTTTCCAACTAAATTACAATAATCATGATTTAAAATGATGAACAAAGGCAAGCTAATTTGGAATGAAACATGAATAACAGTAAAATAGGGGAAATAATTGCAATCTAAGATAAAAGGAGTTTCTAGAAGGTAGTCATGTAAACAAAGAAAACAGAATTTTATGTTTTGAAACATAAAATATTTCCTGTAAACAATTAAATTAAAAGCAAAATAAATAAAAAGTTTGACAGTTTAATAAGTGTCTAAATGGTGTACATTTATTTCAATTACTCAAAAAAGAGAATTTAAAAGAAGAAAAATAAAAACTTATCAGTAGACCAGAGTGCAGTAGAGACGGAGTCCTATTTAAAGAAAGCTACTAGACCCGGAGACGTATCCAGGTGATAAAATGTTAAAAAGAAAAAGCATTAGAATTTATTCTTGCAAGCTATTCAAGAGTCAAGTATAACAGGTAAAATTAATTAGGTGTGATTTACCTCAACGTTTTAGTGCATCCTATCCCAAGAGTGATAAATAAAAAGCAGAGCTAGTGTTTTATTTTAAAAGAAAGAGAAAAGTTAATTCATATTTTCAAGATCAGTTTAGTTAAAGTTAAAATAACTCACCATAATTTCTTATAAGATCTTTTGTAATGCCACATGATTAGCCACGTCAATTGTAATATTCAAATACAATAAAATAAATCAAAACTTACTTGAGCGAGTACTCACAATTGCGTTATCCAAATTGTGGAGTTATGTTATGAACCAAGTGTCAAAGTTGACGTTTCAAGGTAATTAGAGGTTTCTCATTTAATCAAACTATCATAAAAGCAACGATAGGTAAACATACCATCTCTTTTTATAAAAACCATACATTTTCAAAAGAACCCAATCGAAGATTTTCATTATGAGGGTAAAAAAATTAATTAAAAGGTTATAGAATAATTTATAATCAATAAATGACCTGAGATTTGTAACTTGTTACAATTCATAGTAGCTGTTTTCTAATTGTAATTACATTACTATATCATTGGTTAATTATTTATTATTGTTATGGTGGTCCTCTACGGACGCGTATTTAATTCGTTTGATTACCAACAACGTATGAAATTGTATAATTACCAACCTCTTTGTGTAGCATGTATGTCTTCGAACTGTAAAGAGACTGCCTTAAGTTGAATTGTAAATGCTTTCTCACTCAATTAATCTGAGCTAATTAATAAACACAATTTATATGTTGTACCGAATAATAAAATTAATGTGGACCTTTAGACGCGTAAGGAGATATTGCCAAAAGTTAGTTACGGCGATTGATTCCGGTGGTGCTTAATTAATAGTTACTTGGTTTTATGAAATTTAAATTCTTACACTTTTGTAAAAAGCAAACATTTAATTGATTAACTCGATATTTATGTACACATAATTTGAGATATGGAAAGCCGGAAAAGTGTTGTTACAAAAATTGATTATTAAAGTTTGAATTCACAGAATTAATTAGTTAACTGACGTCTAGCGTCTTGGCGCAATAACAGAAATATCTAATATCAATTACATTTCTGACTGATGCATTCTAGTACTAAACATCAATTAACTCAAGCGTAGCTTTCTATGTTGATATATAAGTAGTAGTGCATTTTTCAAAAGCCCAATAAAATTAATTTAAGGCAAGGAGAAGATTTGTAAACTATCCAGTTTGTTTTAGCTTAGTGAATTTACACGATTCTCATACTGCGAAGGGCAAGAATTCAATCTAACTTACAGGTGTATATCTACAGGAAATAAGAAACTGTAAAAATATAAGAACATCATAAAATTGCTTCTCAAGAACTTAACTTAATTAATTGTTACATAATTATAGCAATAAGATAGAATGCAAAGAGAAATAATCTAGCAATTAGTAAAATCTATAAGAATGTAATGTTATAACACTAAAAGTATTGATATTACTTTATTACATTACAAAAAGTTATTTTGCTTCTTCCAAGTGCCTCGATGACTTTTTTATCAAAGGTTTTTGTATTGGACGTTGTTTGTCAAACCCTAGATTCAAGTAGAAGTTTTTTAGAATCTGCTTTGCTGTTTAATTTAAACAATCGATAAAGACATGATATAAGCTATTTAGATGAATAAACAAAATATGAGCAAAGATGAATAAAATAGATAATTTAAATTGCAAAGAACAAACATTTATAAAAAAAAGTAAAATTTAGAAAAGTTCCCTAAAAATGTAATTAGAGTTTTCTCATTAGAAAATAATACTAAAAATTCGTAATGTTAGTTACGGGTTTGTTCTGTCCTGAAGAATTCCTACAATATTATAATTCATAATCGGAAACCGAGTTCGTGAAAATATTCCATAATGAAAACACGTCTGACCGATGTCAATTTCAATAAACAATGCGCAACATACTTGATATATCGTATATTGAAATTGATTCAGTTGGATTTCACAAATTTCCTTTTATTCTTAGGTCTGATAAACTATTATTTGGAATTCATACACACACATGCATTGAATTTTCTTCTGGAACCTATTACAAATTTTAATTTCGGCAGTACTTATCACCATAAGTTTTCCAACATTTAAAACGTTTCATCTGGTTTTGACATCTTTCACTTTGTTAATAAATTAATAATAAATACAATTAAATTTTGCTTACTTATAAAAAAATGTAGTATCTTGGTGGTTATAGTTTTCTCAGTTCAGTTTTTACTTTTAAGAGAGTTTTTAACGTTTACCCTGGACTATTTACGTTATCATTGTATTGTATCTAAAATGTAAATACATATTAATTAAGGAAAGCAGTTTAATTATTTACTATTATTATGGTGGTCTTCGACTGACACGTATTTAATTCGTTTGGTAACCAACAAACGTATGAAACTATATAATTACCAACCTCTTCGTCTATGGCTTCGACCTGTAAAGAGACTGTCTTTAGTTGAATTGTAAATGCTGCCTCACACACTCTGCTTAATTAATTAATCAATATAAATTATATGTATGTTGTACCAAATAATAAAATAGATGAAGACCTTTAGACGCATAAGGAGAGCTTGCCAAAAGT
This sequence comes from Agrypnus murinus, assembly GCA_929113105.1. Taxonomy (NCBI): domain Eukaryota; kingdom Metazoa; phylum Arthropoda; class Insecta; order Coleoptera; family Elateridae; genus Agrypnus; species Agrypnus murinus. The sequence goes on along the minus strand of OV816031.1, from coordinate 93,651,359 downwards.
TAATTACGGAGGGTTGCTTTAATTGGTGCTTAATTACTTTTTCTTACACTTTTACAGAAATCAAACATTTAATTTATTAGCTCGATAGTTATTTACACATAATTTAAGATGTAAAAGGTCGAAAAAACATTCTTGTTTGAATTCTCAGAATTAATTAGTTAACCGACGTCTAGCATCCCGACGTGAGAACAGAAACTTCTAATATCATTTACATTGTTGACTGATATATGCTTTCTAGTACTAACTATCAATTAATTGAAGCGTAGCTTTTTAGGTTGATATATGTGTTGCATTTTTCAAAAGCCCAATAAAATTAATTTAAGGCAAGGAGAAGATTTGTGAATTCATTCGGTTCTTATGCTGCAAGGGTAAATATTCAATCTAACTTACAGGTGTATATCTACAGCAAATACGATACTGTAGAAGTGTAGAACATGATGAAAATGTAAAAACATAATAAAATCAGCTTTGCAATAACTTTCAATTTATATTAAAACTCCTCTTAAGAGATTATTATCAATGAAAAAATAATGTAAAGTTAATTAATTGTTACATAATTATGGTAATAAAAATGGAAAATCTAGTAATTAGTAAAATGTATAAAAATGTAATTTTATAGCACTATTATTATTACTTTATTTAGTGTTTCACAAGACAAGACTTCTTGTCTTGTACGACTACTTCTTGTCTCGTCTTGCAAACCAAGACAAGAAATTTAATAACACTTGTCTTGCTTCATTCATGCAGACAAAAATCTTGTCTTGTCTCGCAAGACTCTCGCATTTTCTTGTCTTGCATGTCTTCCGTTGAAATTTACGCTGGGACTTCCCCGTTTCTTGCTTTTCTTGGAATACTTACACTGTTGCGACTAGGGGATTGTTAATGAACCAACAACCTTATTGTCAGTAATCAGTCGGAATTCACGTGTCGTGTAGCCTGTAGCGTACGTGTGGACTATAAAATGTAGTTAATTCCAGTAAAACATTTTTAAAATAGACAAAATTAGTATAAGTGAAACGGATTCGGAACAGTTTGAAGATAGTAGCAGTGAATATAGGCCAAGCAATGATGACATAGAAATAGTCATTGATAAAAGCACTAGTAAGAAGCCTAATAAAAAGCGAAAGATGCAGATTATTAAACCTGGTAGCAAGGAACAACATAATGCTACTACAAGGTTAGTATTTTTTAAATTTTGGAATTGACACGTAATACAAATTTTTTTCTTCAAACATAAGAAATTCGTGACAATGTAACGTGATCCACAAAGTTATTCTTAAAACGTTTAAAGCATAAAGCACACTGATCCGGCCGAAATCGGCCAGCATCGATCAGCATCCGTACCGAAGAATTCCGAAGACGTGTCTCATAAGCACACTAGTCCCGTGTTTTTGCCGACGGAGAATTCCGGAGAGTGATTAAGTACATATGTTCATGATAAACGGTTTATTAGTATTGTTTAAAATTATGAGACGAGCTTTGAACAAGATTTGTTATTACCTAACTAAAATAAAAATATTGATAGCTTCCCTAAAACTTGTTTTATTAAAACTGTCACGCTGATGATGTACTTTATTAGGGTTATTCAATAATAAAATTCATTTGGTTCGTTTTATAATAATAAACAATATTACTTAAATACATTTTTGTCCAATAAACAATATATGAACATAAAAGCAGTTATTTTTATATCATAGCACAATGATTGTTATTAGAAGAAAATTAATATTAATTATACCTAAACTATAAATACAAGAAATGAGTCATCACAAATCACCTGGGCAACCATAGGAGATTTCCAAAACTTTAGTGCATTCCATCTCTCTCTCTCTCTCTCTCTCTCTCTCTCTCTCTCTCTCTCTCTCTCTCTCTCTCTCTCTCTCTCTCTCTCTATTGTTTACTTTTTCTTTTCATATATTCGTTACACAATAGAGAGAGATGGAATACAATAATGCTTTGGAAGCAACCCGCTGTACCCAGGTGATTTGTGATGACTCATTTCTTGAATTTATGGTTTAGGTATAGTATTAAAGTTATTGAAGTGTTTCTAAATAAATTAATACAGTATAGGTTGCAAATGCAAACTTTAATAATTTATTGTAAAAATATTTCTTATAATGATGCCCATAGCATGTAAAATAATGAACATTTGAAGTGTACTAATTTCTAAAGAACAATGGTAAAAATCTGCTGATTTTGGTATCAGTCAACGGACAAATTATACATCATTTTGTTCGTCTTGATGTGTAGATTCTAATGGTACCCAAATCAAGAACAGGCTCCCGAGGGAACGGAAGTTATTAAAACATTTGTGGGTTTACACGAAAAGGTACCTTACCGAAGTAAGCCATAAGATTTCTTTTCCCGTCACATCTTTTAAATGGCCGATATCAAGTATTAAGTTAATCAAAATAATACGTCGTGTGTATAAAATATAGTACGTAAATGCTTTTACTATGCATCTCTCTTATTCTTATTAATTAAAAATCATATCTGTTATCTTTTATTAATAGTAGTAAAAGCATTTGCTACGTTTTATTCACATGACTCATCATGCTGATTCTGGTAAAATAAACAATTTGTCACATCTATTAAATAAGGCCGTTTTATAAATTGAACCGAATTTGATATAAACCGATTCATTGAATGAAAAACTGATGAACATTTGATGGCTAAATAATACTGTAGTTTCAAACATTTATAAAATGTTTTAAAAAAATTTAAAACATTTATAAAACGTGAGTGGTCTACATTAAAACATGATTTGTAATTTAATTAAGAATCAGTTAATTAAGAATCAGTTTACACCAAATTCGGTTCAGTGTTCAATTATTTATTAAACGGTCTGTAAAAATGTGGCAAAATACTTATTTTACTAGAATCAGCATATAATTTTGATTAATTTAATACATTTGATACTTGATATTGCACCATTTAAAAGATGTGAAGGGAAAAGAAGTCCTATGGATTACTTCCTTAAGGTTCGTTTTCGTGTAAACCCACAAACGGGAACTTTTGTTCCCTCGGGAGTCTGTCCTTGATATCATTAGAATCCTCACATCAAGACAAAGAAAATGATATATAATTTGTCCGTAGACCTCTCCGATACCAAAATCACAGATTTTTACCATTGTTCTTTTATCAAGAATGCAAGAAAATCTTGCTATTCTTGCATTTTTCTTGCAGAAAAGAATCTTGTCTCGTCTTGCAAAACTGATATCGATTCTTGTCTTGTTCTTGTCTTGCAATTTGTGCAAAAACAAGAAAAAACGCAAGACTCTCGTGAAACACTAACTTTATTACATTATAAAAAGTTATTTTGCTAAATAAAAAGTTTTTGTATTGGACGTTGTTTGTCAAACCCTAGATTTAAGTAAATGTTTTCTAGAATCAGCTTTGGTATTATGATTGTAGCAGTAACTTGCCCAAAGCTACTTGAAAGTTGCTGCCACCTGTCTGAAACCATTGCTTAGCTTTTGACTAACGGAACTTTACAGTAGTATTGAAAGTAAAACTTACGTTTTCTGCTACCCAGAAAAGTCACTTTAAAGTGATTTTTATTAGTTGTTTCAGAATTACTACAATATTCCAGTTACTATTGAAAATTATAATAAAGTGATTTTCTATTACAATGGCACTACAATTCTTAGGCAATCTAAACCAATATGGTTGATGTGGTCAAAGATTTCCGTCGACGCCAGAAAATCACCATCTGCATTGGATTACCTAATAACTTGGTTTAGTTGATCCAAATAATAATCTATTTGATTTGTAGTTGGATTGACTAATAGAGGCATATCTAGAGGGTTTTTGCACTGGTAGTAGTTGGGACCAATATAAAATATTATTTTGAACAAGGGTGAAATATATTCCCCTTTTTTTGGTTTTCACATCCTTAAAATGTAGCAGTATAAAAAATATAATGTTCATGTTCATGGTTAAATGTAAGGTTAAACTTCAACATTTTTAAAGTTCAATGGGAACTTTGCAGTGACATTAAAAACTGGAAAGTGGTTACAAAAACGTCGACGTCGTTTTATACTGAGAGTCACTTGAGAGGTTCAGAATTTTTTAACTTATTGTATACTTCGTGGTAACAACAACCTTGAGGTAGAATTTGTTTAGTTCCATTCGCTGGTAATTAAGTGACACAAACTTTACACGTGCATTTTACAGTGAATACTACTTTAAAGTAATTTTTCGAAAACTACTCCATATGTACTTGTAAAGTGTTGGAGGCTATTAATCAATTTGCAATTAGTTATAATTGTTAAAAACTGTTTTACTATAACTTTCAATAAAACTTTTGTGACACGGTCGCAGCATTAGTATAGAAAATGATAGTAATATCAATGAACATTTCAATGAGGTTTTTTTAAGTTGCCGCTACGTAGCCTAAACGTACCGAAACGTACCTGAAGAAGTTCCAGATGGGCCACTGCAACGCATCTGCTACCCAAAAATTGTTCCCTATTTTGTGACTAGTGGCAAGAACTTAATAGTTCCACCGGTAGTTGCTGGTGCGTAGCGATGATTAAAAATGCTGCTTGGGCTGATAGAAATTCTAGCCATTTAGATGAATAAACAAAATTCATCTATTTAAATATGAATAAAGATAAATAAAACAGATAATTTCAATTGCAAAGCATAAAAAAGTAAAATTTAGGAAAGTGCCATAAAAATTTAATTAAAGTTTTCTCATTACAAACTAATACTACAAATACGTAATGTTAGTTAGGGGTTTGTTTTGTCCTGAAGAATCCTTATAATTTATAACCGAAAACCCTATTACTGAAAATATGAAATTCATAATAGAAACACGTCTGACCGATGTCAATTTCAATAAACAATGCGCAACATACATGATATATCGTATATTAAAATGTAGATTTAGTTGAATTTCACAAATTTCATTTTTTCTTAGGCCTGCTAAACTATTATTTGGAATTCATACACACACACACATATATATTGAATTTCCCTTTGGAATCCCATTTCAAATTTTAAGTTCGACAGCTTCTGTATCTGCCACCGTTAGCTTTCCATCATTTAAAAAGTCTCATATAGTTTTGAGATTTTCCACTTCCTTTACCTTTGACTATTTACCTTATCAGTGTATTGTATCTAAAATGTAAATACAAAGTAATTAATGATAGCAGTTTAACTTATAACTTTTTGAAGAAAATTCTGGAAAAGTTTTTCTCATCAAATAAAAATTTAAATATTCCCCTGGAATGCTTAAAATACTTTAAAAAGCAATTTCAAATTAAAAATCCAACACAAGGATTAACTCAGGATTAATTTTGCTTGTAACAATCCAAAAACAGAATTCACGAGTTAAAATTTGAATAAACAAAAACCATTTGAAAATATTGAAAATGAAAATAATATTTAAAGTGTAAAATTGATATTGGACGTAGTAGTACCTAGAACGTAGTGTAGGCGTACGTAGGTGTAATTTATCAAAACTAAAATAATTATAGAAAATAAAACAAAGAAGGACTTATTGTTCTCTGCGTTCGTTTATTATTAATGTAACGAGATTATACAGGTCCCAGATGAGACACAAAACTTGTAACGAGAAGGAAGAGTATTATTTCGGTCGTCCCTGCCATGTTAAGCAATATTAATGGTTTACCATCATAAGCGACTAAAACATTGTGGTTGGGAAACCAAATTGTGCTGATTTATGTTTGAAAGGATTTAATACGCCATACGTCATTAATTGTTGGCAGGAAAAATGAACACGAACAATTAAAAATTTTGTTTTGGTAAAAATCTTGCATGGAGAACACGGGAAAAAGAGCATGAAACAATGGTTGAGTCTGTTAAAATTTTAAATAAATCGTTTACAACATATCCATGACCTGCTATTTATTAAACATCATCTTTACATTTTCTAAGAAGGTTATTGTTTTCGAGATATGAATAGATGTTTCATAACTTTCCTATGTATTATAAATTTCCTTTGATTGAGACATCATTACTAAGTAAAAGTAGTTTCATTGGAAAATATATATATTTTCATCAGGAAATATTCTTCATACTTTAAAGGGGCACAAATTCTCAATATATAGTTTAAGCAGTGCTGGTATGTTCAATAACTGCATTCTTGAATTTAGCATAGATTAGATATTTAGAACTAGAAAATATTACATTTCTGTGCTTTAACAACTACATCTAATCTATCTGATTTGAAAGACCAATCAATTAAGCAATTCTTCTTTGTGACACATATTTTATTCAAAATTATCACAATTAAAATATCTAACCGAGAGTTGTAGACAGTGATGCTCAGTGGCACAATAAGCGGTTCACACGCGAAGCCGATATATTTGAGCTACAGACAAACCTCTAGTTCGAGTTCGACAAAGCAGAACAATCAGTGCCGTTACATTACTTGTTTTTGAAGTGCAACCAAGAAAGTAACATCAAACAAGGAAAACAGGTAAAAGGAAGGATTTATTAAAAAATACTTAAATACAGTCGACCAAACCAATAATTAGTCAATTGTGATACAAGAAATTAGCTCAAACCAAATAAATATAATTAATTGTATAGATAAAGTGCTAATTCGTTAGTCATAAACTAATAAATTCAAATAGAATGAGCTATAAATCGTAAGCGCTACGTATGTAATATATAATATAATGTAACTAAATGCAATTTTTATTTTATTTTTAAGTATTATTAGATGCTAGAAAAGTACTACATAAAGGTTATTTTTAATCAAAAAGACTAAGCACACTGATATTATGTTTCTTAAATTAAATCCAGTTCAGAATTGGATTTTTTTCAGGACGTTGAACATGAACCTCAGAAGGTGAAGATTAGTTGGTAATTTTTCAAAAGTAAAAAGATCCAGAGAAAAATGTACATTGGTAGTTCTTGATTAAGTAGACAAAAACCATTAGATTCAATCAACCTTAACTTGAACAAGCCGCAATTCCAGTATACCGACCTGGCAAATGATTATTATCAAAAATTATCTTAAAATGACTTATTAGTTAGGTGATTAATTTTTTATGCAGAATTGTGTGATTGAAATTGCAATATTCGATTTTTATCATTAATTTTTTTATTCCACTAGGAGTATGTCACGTGAATCCCCACTAATATCCTAAATGTTATGTTATTTTGCATGATTACTATGCGAATCTCTTAATCCCCTTAATCCCTTGCGTTAATCTACCTTAATATATCTAATAAATCTGTCTAATGTTTGATTGAATAAAACTAAACTTATAAAAACTAGTGGTTGGATTCAAAGTGATTTTATAGCCCTGCTGTGTTTAAGTCATTTCTAAAGATTGTTTGAAGTTTACTACTGATCAATTTTTGCCGCTGATGGAGACCTTTTTTTAACACAAAGCCACTAAAAGTTGATGAAAATCTTTCAATTCAGGATAATTTGCAATTTTTTTCAGCAGACACAGTTATAGTTACTATTAGATCGTTAATTTTTTTAATCCAAGTTCCTTCCGTTTTAAGAATGGATTTGGGGTTTTTTGGTGTCAAAGAATTTATACATAATTTTATTTTGTTTCTTCTATCTTGCATCCCAAACAACCCAACAAAATTTCATGTTTATACGAGAATAAATAAAAGTGCAATTGTACTTTTTATTTTTAATTTTAAAACTAACATTTACAATATCCACTGTTCGACTAATTTATATTTACTTCATCAAGCAAACTACTTGTTATCCAAGCTCTTACTATCACTGCATTCATGTACGCTACTGTGTAGTCTGCGACTCTTCCGTTGCTTCTTCCGCTTTACTATCTATTAAGTCAAGTTGTTTTTTTGTGGAAATTTATTAACCACCAATAACTGTCGCCAAGCATACTATATATTTGTTTTTTCTTGTACCGCCTTTTCAACGGCAAAAGGTTCCGGTGAAATTGCTCACCAGTTGTGCGAAATAATCTAAATTGTAATGCAGTAAATGCACTGTTAAAGGCATGGACAGTATGGATATGGTATAGAAGGATTGAATCATATCACTCACTAGTAATTCAAAGCTTTCTGATCTCTTGTCACGTGGGATTTTGTGACTGAGGGTCGTGGTCAGAGGTGGGGTGAGGCAGTAAACACAAGTCATAAAAACAGCTATATACTAAGCAATAAAACAGTAAAATACAATGAGAACATTGGATTACAAATAGTATGAGGACAAGCAAGTCCTCCTAAATCTAAGATTAACATGTGGGCGATCGGGACCACCCTGTACTAGCAGTAAGTCTACAAACTAAGTGCTAGGGATTCGGGTAATCTGGGTTCCTAGAATATTACAACTAAGCATAGAGAGCCTGGGCACAACTCCCTAATAACTAAGCAGAACTAAGCAGTAAGGGGTACGGTAATCAATGTCCCTGGACATCAGATTCTAACCCCTTACAATAAATAATAAAAAGGTTACTTACCAGCTTGCTCCTGGATGTGGCTTCTTCGAGTCATGGCACTGACTGAATTCTAAACCAGGGCAAGCGGGTTTAGATATTGTTCAACCCGGAAGAAATCAGCATAATAGTGGGAATCTCTAGGTTGATGTTCCGGGGTCGGTGGGTAGTTTGCACGCGAGTTGGCGTGGCTGGTATGCAGACTCGTGGGTTGCCGTGGGCTGAGCGGAAGCGTGCTAGTTAGAATTTCTTCGAATGAATGCGCAGCTGGCTAAGAGTCGTACGCGACTTGACTGCACGTGGGTTGTTAAGCATAGACGGAGCAACCTTGCAGTTGAGATTAACACATAAATGGCCATTCGTGGGTAGTGCGGCTGCAGCTGGTCGCGCAGAAGGCCGAATAACGTGGGTCGTTGCTGCAATGCACGTAGTGCATACATGATAATGACCACTTACAATACCCTGGTTGTTATCGACTTGTTTATATACGTAGTTCTCATTAAAGGCGAAAAATAATCTTTCTTGTTTTAAAACACTTGGAATGAGTTATTTCTACTGCTTTCTACTTTATATTTATGATTTACCAGATTTTCCACCAACTGTACTTCTGATTTAATATCTATTTTTTTTATTTGACTTACCGATATTAATTGTGTTTTGGGGAGTTTCCTTTTCTGCTTTAAATAAATATTAATGCTTCAAGCTCCAATATTTACCGTTTCTTTTTATTATTCATATTTCATTAAACAAATATTACTTTGCTTCTACTTTCAATGTTCATCGGCGTTACTTTTCATTATAGCTCGTTATGACTTAATTAATATAAGTAAAACTTTGTATTTTAGGTGAGCACTAGTTTAATTACTACTTAAATATTTATTTACGTTCTTCTGCAATTACTATATCTCTTGCATTATTTAACAGAATTATCTTTAACGTTTTTTACATTACTTTAGTTGCGAATTGTGTCGACGGGAATGGTGCTTTTTCCTGTTTACTTGCATTTCCATTAGTTAACTAATTTTTGTGAGAGATTTAACAAATTTATCAGACAGAGATTTTGAAGGTATTTCAAGGCCTTTTTCGGTAGTGAGGTGCATGAGGGCGTAACCACTTGACTAAAAGTGGTTTAAAAGTTTTAAGATTTGAAATGTTAAAGATCTAGCTTTTAGTCTCTTTTTCTTTGCGAGAATTAATATCTGCATTGATGTTTTGATAAAACTTTACCGTTTTACGAAAGTGAATAAGCATAGTTTGATACTTTTTCTTTGGTAATTCACTTTTTTATTACTTATTTTTATTACCTTGAACCATTGTTATAAAGGTTAATCAATGGTGGCTAAACTTGTTTGACATAATTAGCACCTGCTACCAAGTTAAGTTACTGTCAGAGGTGTATGTTCTAAGTCATAACTAAGTCATAGCTACCTAACAGCTGTAAAAATCCACACAAAATCCAAAGACTATACAGTGGCTGCAATATACTGTCCACCAAGGTATGCACTATCAAAAGAAGATTACCTTAGACTCTTTCTAACGCTAGGAGATCACTTCATAGTTGGGGGCGATTTTAATGCAAAGCATACCTATTGGGGCTCAAGGCTCATCACCACCAAGGGAAAACAACTATACGAAGCAATCAAGCAAGCCAAATATGCATGTCAATCTACTGGCAAACCAACGTATTGGCCGACAGATAGCAATAAGATACCAGACTTAATTGACTTCTTTATACTGAAAAGCATATCTTCCAACTACATCAGCATCGAAGATAATTACGACCTGCCATCAGACCACTCTCCAATTATCTTAACGATAAGCGAAACAATCATCAACAAATCACAACCACCGTCACTAACAAACAAAGGAACATATTGGGAGGGTTTTAGAACAGAAGTTGAAGAACGCATCAAACTAAATGTTCCACCAAGAACAATTGAACAACTTGATACGGAACTTGTAAGGGGGGGTTGACTCCGAAGCGTCTCTGCTCGGACGCCGTATTTGTAAGGGGCCCGCTGACGAAGTGGCACTGGGTGGTTTGGTGATCGGTAGTAACTCCAGGGCACCAGTTGTTTTAACGTGGTCTGCTCCACGGATCCGGGTAACTACTAGTAGAGAAAAGTAATCCAGGGAACCGCTGGGGTCGTAGGGGACAGCACGGTCTGGATGGCTCTACGGGTCTCCACCTATTTCTAAGACACTTAGAAAGGGTGAAGGTGTTACCAGCAAATAAAAGACGCAATGAAAATACCAAACAGAGTAAGGAATGCAAGGAACGGGGCTTCCCGGAATACTCGCAGTGAGGCCTCAGAAAGAACGGATGGGGTGTAAGTCTCAGGCAGGATGAACGGACGAGATCGGGGCGGAAATAAAGTCGGAACTACGGTTAATAGGGCTTAATCTAGTATTCCCAAAACGGTTCGGACAGCTGGGCTGGCTCGGCTGCTGGCTAAGTCTGTTAGCTGGTTGGTCCTGATGACTTCGAGTACTGGGAGCGGACTGAATAAAACGGTGCTCTCGGAACGTGGGTGAAATGGTAGGAGTGAAACTGAGCAGCGCACTCCAAATATCGGTTAGGGAAGGGACGCGTGCTCTCGCTTGAGTCGGTCGCTTATCCAAGCGGTCTCAGATTGCATAGAAGATAAGTGTATATACTCTCATAACCAAAACAATTAATTAAACTTAATATTAAGAAATATTAAAATGTTTTGGCAAAAATATGATGCAAAATACGATTATAGATAACAAAATATATGAGCTTAGAATAATCTAATACGAATTCCAATAGATCTACTGCTAGTACTGCAAATTAATATTCTTATTAAGAAAGATTTCACTTTTTAAAGATCTGCATATAGTGCAGAATTTTCTTTCTGCTTGTTAATATTAAATAAACTCTTGACCTAGCTATCTAGTTTTTTATGTTTATCCTACATATAAGCATTTGTATAAATCAAAATTTATGCAGACGCCTGCATATAGTACTCGTATGTAGTAATGTCGTATGAATTTTAATACTAATGCAGATTTTTAGATTTTCTGAAACAACTGCGGGTAAACAATAAGCTAGTAATAATAATAACATGATTATGCCTTCTACCTGCGCTATTTCTAGAATAAAATAATTACAGCGGCTGCATGTAAAATTTTATAACGCAATTGTGCTAAATTCCATGTATATATTTACATACATATGAAGTACAATTAGTTATAAATAAAATAATCTTATACAAAAATGCAACTTGAGAAAAGAGATTGAAATATAGTACCACCTTCAACTATAAAGAATATAAATGAACTTTATAACAGTTTATACAACGCTATAACCTACAAATTTTTCAGGAAGCCCTAGGATAAAACCTGAAACGAGGATAAACTTTCTTATCTCTAGCGTCTCGCTGTGCTTCCAAATCTGTTCACAACGAAACTGTTTATTAAAATTCTTGAAAAATGAAAATTATGTGTAAATATAATCTAGTGAATAATATACTGAATTTTACGTTACGCTTGTTTTAAGGGTAAAATTATGCAAATGATGGATAAGTAAGGTAGGAAAGCGAAGGAGAAAACAACATGCACAGCAAGAACAGCTACTCTGGTTTAATTATTAATTTCCTTTCCTTTGAAGTGTTAAAAGATGATGTGAATAAAATATTAATTTATCATAGCCTTCAGACACGTATTTAACTAACATTAATGATAAGATTATTTAATTTTAAAATAACCGTATTACAATAATTATTTTCAGGGGCTAAAATTAGAAGAGCGTTGTCAAATAAAGTTCAAAAAGGGTTTTCCATAGAACAATAATTATTGTTAATAAGTATATATATATATATATTTAAATCTATATTTCGATTATTTTTGTTAGGTAGGTACAAACAGAACTGAAATGAAAGCTGTATTCAAAAGGTTTTTGAATAATAGTAGTGACGATAATAAAATTTTACAATTCTGAATGAATAAAACTTACCGTGTTATAAATGAGTACTAACAAAGCAGCGAACACGTGATGTTTCTGTTACGGAAAATTACATTTTGTCACGGAAAATACGAATAATGCGTATTCTCAATAATTAATGAATAAATTTTACTCTTTTTTTCCTTTCTTAATTTAATTACTAAAATGGTACTCGTATTTAGTTCATTTAACCATTTTTTATACTGGGAAGGTTACGTTATTTTTACATACATTATGTTTATTTGATGAACTACTTTTAATTTACGAGTAGTCCTCTTAATTGATACTGAGCTATTTACAGTTTACTTCAAAAGATTAATCGCAATTGACAAACAGTTTTAAATAACATTTCAAAAGAATCAAATAAAATACTCTAGTTTTTTTTTTCATTTTTTAGCATTTACAATTTTGCTTTACCCAGTAAAGTAATTAGTATTTCAACCCAATAACCCCAATAAACTAATTTGAACTAGCTTACTTACTCAGAATGTCGTAATTGAAGAAATATCATCATCAAATTTTTGAATTTAGTCTTTTAGAACACATTAGAACGTTACGCTGACTTATAATATCGAAGATCGCATCCGTGCTTACGAGAATTTGCACAACAAGCTTTCAACAAGAAATGACATCAAACACTTATTGTTGCAAAACTAAGTTTATGCACGTAGACATGATAAAATAATAATTCTATATAATGCTTATAGATAGTAACAACTTTTCGGTGCTATTGAGAGTTTTTAATGAAGGTGAGATAATTTCTATATATATCATAGCTCGAAAGGCCTCAAAGGCCCATGGCTAACATCTTCTTCCACTCCTTCCAGTCTTTCGCCAGCTATTTCCAAGATTCTAATACCCCTATCTTTTCCACGTCTTCCTTTACATCTTCTAACCAAGCTTTTGGTGGTCTTTCCTTTGTATTTCTTCCTTAGGGCTCTTCGTAAAGTATCTTTTTGAGGGTTCTATCTGATTCTCATGACATGGCCCAGCCAACGTAATCTTCCTTGTTTAATAATCTTTATTATTGTGTCACCTTCATACAGATTATATAGTGCTTCATTAGTCCTTTTGCTCCATGTATTATGTATCTTTATTTCACCATAGATTCTTTGTAATATTTTTCTCTCCCACTTCACTAACTTGTCTTTAACTGCTTCTGTTAACACCCACACTTCGGTTCGATAAGTTACAACTGGTCTTACTATGGTTTTATATACCCGCACTTTAACTGCCCACGACAATTTTGTCGCTTAATAATGAGTTTAACATTCCTGCACTTCTAGAACCTACTGTTACGCGTCTTTCTACTTCTTCTCTTTAATCTCCACTACTTACTTGTTATCTCAGTTTCCAGATAAGTAAAATCCACCACCTTTTCAAATTGGTAACTTATATTATGCTGTTTACATGATACTTATTAGAGGAATATTTAACATGTTAGTGTTATTTGCTTTTAATATCATATATTTCGTCTTCTGTTGCTTGATTACTAACCCAAATTTTCTTGCTTCTTCTTCTTCTATTTCTTGGAATATTACCTTTAGTGCTTGCTTGGTTCTTATTACTATTACCAAGTCATCCGCATATGCTAGCAACTGGTGGGGGTTCTTAAGGATACTCTTATTTGTTTTAATTCTTATGACCACCTCTAATAATATATTAATAGTGTTGAGGACGTAGGGTCACCATGTCGTAGCCCTTTTTGGATCTTAAGTTTTTCACTGGTAGCTTCTGCTATCTTTACTTTACTTTCAGTTCTCTCCGGTGTCAACCTGACTAACTGTATTAGCCACAATGGTATTAGTTCTTCTAGTGCACCAAGTAGATGTTGCCGGTCAATACTGTCGTAAGCCTGCTTAAAATCTATAAAGAGGACATGTATCTGCATTGCCTTTTTTCTTATTTTTTCTTAAATCATTCTTAAGGTATGTGTTTGATCTGTAACTGATCTCTGTGTTCTAAATCCAGCTTGATATTTGACTATTTTCTGCTCTGTTATGCTCTTGAGTCTATCGTTTATTAAATTGGACAATATTTTATAAGTCACATTTAATAATGGAATCGGTCTGTAATTAGTACACTCCAGTTTTCATGTAGTGGGACAATTAAGGCTTCTCTCTACTCGTTAGGCATTACACCTGTATGCCATATTCGCGCTATTAGTTCTTGAATTTTCTTTTCTAGTCTCGTTCCACCATACTTTAATAGTTCAACCTGAACCTCGTCGGTTCCTGCACTTTTCTTGTTTTTCATTTTATTAATAACTCTTGCTACTTCATCAATGGTAGGAGGAGATCAATCTGTTTGTTGATGTTCTACATATTCTTCTTCTGTCTCTCCATCATCCATGATTTCTTTGAAATATTCTCGCCATCTCTGTGCTACATTTTTTGTATCTGCTGCTAACTTGTTTATTTCTGCACAGTTTCATTCTTGTGCGTTAACCTATTTTAAAGGCACTTATCTGTTTATAAAACGTTCTTGTGTTTCCTTTACTATAAGTTTCTTCTATTTTTTCAATTTGCTTATACTGCATATCTCCTTTCTTCTGTCTATGCAATTTCTTGACTTCCTTTTTCTTTTCTTTGAAGTTTTCTTCGCTATTCATTGTTTTCTGGCTTAGCATCTTTAGCTTTTCTTTCTGTAACTCTTGTAAAGCTGTTTCACATTCTTCGTCAAACCACTTCTTTTGTTGTGGTGGTTTGCAGTAGTTTACTTTCTGCTGTTTGTTTTATAGCTTCTTTAAGAGATTCCCAGTCTTAATCAATGTCCTTCGTTTCTAACTTTGCTGTTTCTTCTCCCATTTGCTTAGATGATGGTGAGTAATTTCTAGGTATATTAATATTTGTGCTCTTTACTAATTCAACCTTCAATCTATCCAAAGAACACTTCTAGGTAATTAAATATTTACTTTGAATGTTTGTCTTAATTGATTATTAATTATTGATTTTCATAATTTTCTAATTTGAATTGTACTATTTACACCTTTAAAATTATGGAAACTTTGTGAAAAAGTAAGACAATTCAAAGTTGCAAATTTAATATAAAAATGGATAATGATTCCTTACATTACGTAAGTCTGCTACACTACAAGTACCATGATTCAATTATGATTACAAGCATTCTGCATTTAAACCATAATTTGGACAAAATTTCTATTATTTCCACACTACACTGATGCATCGGCATGAACGAACGATAGTGAATCCCTGTATCACAGCCCTGTTGCTTAATGAAACCGCCAGTGTTAGATTTCCAGAAATACTCATTATTATTCAAGCTGTAGCACTCTTAATTACTAATTTAAAATATGAACAGGTCTGTATTTACTTAAAGTTGCCCAACGAAAATGCTTAAACGTTCACTACAAATACTTACGTTACTAGACTTATTTGCCCCGGCAGAGACATTTTATTCAAACGAATTTTACTCAGGCGTTGCAAGTACTGGTTTCTTAAACTCATAAATTACAAAGAAACACAATGTATAGGTAATAAATAGAAAAATGGGCGCCACTTACATGATTAAGTCTGTTTTTGTTGTTTGTCTATGACTACCGAAACCCCTAATTGAGAAAGGGTTTTTTATTTAATTCGCTGGTTTCAACAACATAATGTAAAATATTTACTTTGACACTTCAGTCAATTAATTGAAATCTAAAATTTCAATATATGGCTGGACCATATATTATCACAACAACATAAGTAAAAACATTATTTATTTACTGAATAAACATCATTTTCAGTTATATAAAAACTATTATTTATTATTAAATAAAAAACTTGATTTTACAAAAAGATAGATTACATAACCTAAAGGAACATATGTTATCAGGTGATAACTTTACTGGTTTACATAATTTTAACTTACTTAACCATGAAAGATAGCTGCTAGTCCTTGTTAAACTTAATCATCTGATAAACCATGAAAAGCACAAAACTGCAAGTTTGTTGTTATTAAATCGTTTATAACTCCGTACATACCACTAAAAAATAAATTCCCATATGATTTCATTAATACACGAAAATTCAAGTAGCCTTATTTAGGCTTACTCCACAAATTTTATTTTTAAGCGGGAATCTTAACTCTTATGCTGAGACACTTTAACTAAACAACTAGTTATCATTCATTAACTTCTTAAAATCCCAAAGATTAGACGTTATTTAATATTCCTGGATTAATAACAGATTACTGCGAGACGGAAAGATTTGATTTTATTAATTTTAAAACACGAAAACTATAATCACGATTCACTAATCATCGCTATTATACTGTATGTTAATCTTAAATTGACTGTAACCGACAACTAAAAGTTTTATACACAATATTATCTTTATACCAATTTCTATATTAATGACAACAAGAGCAACAACCACTCCGACCATAGCCCGACTGACTTCAAGGGTGCCAAAAACTTCGTGATCTTTACAAATTTAAAAGAGGGATTTCTTAAACGATCCAAATAAATCAAACTTGACGATATTTTTATCCAATAAAGAAAAGACAGAATTCTTATTGAATTATTTTTGACACTAATTTAAAAACATTTTAATAAGACTTGACACATAGACAAAATATATTAAGTTTCGGACTGCTAAAATTTATTTCGTAGCTTAAAGTGCAAACGAATATATTACTATTTGAATTACTGTAGACCAATAAATTATTTTTATACAAGATCTGTACGTGCTTTTAAACTAAAAAGAAGCCCATTATTTTATTATTTAGAAAAATTATCATGCGTTCGTCGGCAGAAACAATTTTACCTGTGGGAATTGAAATAAGAGTTCTCTCAACTTAAACTGTTTACAACTTCGAATGCAGCTGTCCGTAAATATATTGAAACAAACACGAATTTAGCGTGGGAAATGAATTCAAATCTAACCCAACCAGAATATTTCGATACTGTACAGGGCCGTAAAAGGATTATTTTTATTAAATGCATATTCAAATTTATAAATTGAATCTTTACTTCACGTTACTAAGCAATACCTAATTGATTGGTTGCGCATTACAAGTATGTTGTAAGTTGTAATTAAATTAACCCGTTGGGTATAATTTAATCGCGAAACCAATTATTAATTGTTAAAGGTTTATGCCTTGAACTGTTATTTGATCAGCATAGTACTTAATGTCGTATTATTTACTTAGGTTATGTTTGCTTCTTTTTGCTGCGGCTTCTAAGTGAGATTGGATATCATGGGCTACTTGAATCTTCGAAACTGTTGTTCTAAACAGTGAAATAATGTTACTTCCATACCATGGAGAATTCGGTATCTATCGTCTTATAATATGTGCAAAATATTCTAGTTTTAATATCTTTATTGTTTTCATAACTTCTTTTTCTTTATTCTTTCGCTGCGATACTTCATTGTTAGTAACTCTGTGCAAGGTATTTTTACTAAGCTTCGATTACAGAAGAGTTTCCTTATTTTCACAAACAAACTTCTGGATTGTGTATAAGTATATTCTCCTGGTGGTAATTTAAAAAACGTATTTTTAATTACAAACCCTTTTTCTTGGCAGAATTTCTGGCCTGCGGCAAGACTTCTGAATCTCTAGTCCATGTGCTTCTGAATTTTCATTTAATCCGAAAATGCAAATATTGGAAACGATAGAAGTAGGAAAGAGAATCAAAAACTTTATAAATTTTTAATTAAAAAAATCTGGATTGTCGCACATGCAGCTCTGTAATATTTAGAATAGCTACCAAATAAAAATGCCTAGAGTAATAATATTAGTGTTAGAGAACCTGCTTCTCGGTCGGAAGGACATGGGTTCGATCTCTGAATTTTAAATTTTGTATTTGACCTCATTAGGATAAGATATGAAAGTTGTATACGTGATAAGATATAGGGGGACTTAATGTACTTGCTGCAATAGCCCTATAAGAGTTTATATCAAACCCCGACACTACAAATGCGGTAAAATGGAAATTGATTATGTATTTATATGATCAGAGAAAAATTCATTACAGAAGGTTCAACAAAAACCAAATAACAGTAAAAACTGTATGCTGAGTATTCTTGTGCTGGTCATATCGAACTATAGTACGGCAAAATTTCATTGCAGAAGGTCCATCAAAAACCAAATAACAGTAAAAACTGTATGCTGAGTAAACTTGTGCTAGTCATATCGAACTAAATTACGGCAATTTATAGTAATATAGCGTAATAAATATAAATAAATATTGGAATTTCTTACAAGAAGGCCATACAGGAAGTCATTAATTTTCTCTCCTCATAGTATAAATGATCCAGTACACTCACCAGTATTACGATATAGGTATTGAAAAAACACATTTTTTCTAGTTTCCTACAACTATCAGTTTTACTTTACAGTGCTTTGATGACGTTCAAATGCGTGGTTCATGATGCTATCCTAATAGAGTGAGAGACGAGAGCCCCCAGCCTACGTCATTTTAGCAAAGCTAGAATTTTCACTCTGAATAGTACAATATGTACCTAAGAACGTATGGGTACTTGCTTGTTTGAAAGCGGGGCCCTTTCACAGGTAGCAGGTACTAAAGGTATATAAAAACCTTACTCACCTACCTTAAACTATGATTGAAACTGAATTTTATATATGTTTCACAGAATATTGTTAAAAATTAATATTCATCATTGCCAGACACTTCCCCTGGGCCCTACTTCGGTCAGACGCTTTAAAGCTCCTAAAAAAATTAGTTAACTTACGTCATACTAGCAAGTCTACATTTTATATATGTTACTTGGGGATACTATCTAAATACTTTTTGTTAACAGCCAGACCAATCGGAAGGGCCAAACATCCCCACAGACACAATAAAAGTTCCGCTATGAGTTAGAGCGCGAGAGCATTATCTATGTGCTTGGGTGCGAGTGAGATGTACTCGGCGCATGAATCCCTGTCATACTCATGGGCTACTTTGTGTGTGTAGCGTGTTTACTTGCGTGTCACTGGGAATGTACTGAAAGTTGACTGAAGTCAGTATTACTAAGAATAGCACACTACCTTAAGATCTTATACTGCGTTTTAATTAACTTTTGTTTTGAAATTGAATTTATTTACTGCTCAAGCTTTTTCTCTTAACCGATGCGAATTGTGGGTTTTAACCCAGAATCGTCATAATATGTTAAAATAACTGCTATAAATTAAAAGAGGGAATACGAAATAATTCAAATAATAATTTTTTAAAATACAAGGGAGATTTTCAATTTAATACAGCCTCATATAAAGGATTTATTAAAAATAATAGTTAAACGTACAGAATACTAGAGCGACTTTGTTTGCATTCGAACTGACGGAATGAATCTTGAAATGTATGATCTCTACATACAATGGATGAGAGATGAAGATAAGGAAAAGTAAAATAAAAGAAACAGAATGAAGAATTTCTGAAAAAAAGCTCTGGAGCAAGAAAAACATTTACAAAAGGAAGAAAAAATGAGAGACAAAGACGAAAGAAATGCTGTACTGTGTTTTGATTTGTCTGAAGTTAGATGCTAGAAATTTCTTTTATAAAAGCAAACTCAATGTTTACAATATGACAGCACATTTATCAATTGGTAATATCTGTTTGTGCAGCAGGAGAGGAAAGTTGGCTCCTGAGTGTAGCGTCGGTGACAAACACATAAAGGAAGAAAAGACACTTTCCTCTAGAGTTGCATATAATATTTTCTACCACCTTTAGAAGATTTTTAAAAAAATAGTTTGAATAAATAAATCGAATCTTTAATAATCTTACAAGAATGTAGCAAAATCTTTAGTAACTTATATTTTTTTAATGCTGTTTTCTTCTAGTATTAATGTTGGAAAAACAAAAAAATTTATGTTCAATATTTAATGAAAAATGAATAAAAAATTATTATGCCCAGCTCGCAGTTTTTTCTTTGAAGTTCTCAAGTAGATTTCATCACTAATCATGTCTAAAAAATATTTGTTTTTAGTAATGACTTTCACAGTGAGATTTCTTCATTCTATGGTTAGACTTCTAATCATAACTTTAGTTCATAGATCGTGCAATAAAATTAGGTGCCTACATCATCCGCAGTGGTAATTAAAGTGCTATAAAACCCAAAAGCGCGTTTGTAATTTGCGAAATATGAAAATGTATTTATACTGTGGCTATAATGTAGTTATTAAGGTGTATCTAATCTAAAAATAAGTCATTAGTAAACATTACGTAAACTCAGTATAATTTTCTTACATGTACTATTGATTTCATAGTGGTCTAGGAAAGTAAGGCTAACATAATGCCATTTTATTTTTTTTTCAATGTAAGTGCATATGATAAAATAATAAACAAATAGCATCATATTAGCCTTGCAGTTCTAGATCATTATGAAACCAATTGTACATATTTTGCTTTCCTAATTTCCACTGCAACATATTTTTGTCATATTTATGTACGTTACATCCAAATATGTAACTGCCCATAAATAAATATTACTATATTACACAATAGGAAATGTGTTATTGGTATGACGTATAACCTAGAAATTAAAGACTATAGTCTGACTACAAACCATTTTCGTTGAAAAATTATCGTCAGTGGGCGCCACTTAACGTACTAATCTGTAATTGATTCCTAATTTCATTTCCTAATGGCTGTAATTGGTTGGTTTTTATTTCAACAATGAGAATAGTGGAAATAAGGTGGCCGTTTATAAGCAAAGCTTATATGAATCTAGCAGGCCGTGTATATTATTAATTATTTGAAATATAAAAGTTATAAATTTTAGGTAAAAGTTAATTTATTTTGTTTAATTATTGTTTTACATTTAATTATATTTTGCTAACCGAGATAATTTAGTTGGTATTACTATATAAAGTTATTATAAAATTGTTATTAACGTAAAATTGATTATTTTTTTACATAATTCACAAGTACAAGCGCGACAGGCACACTTAAAGCTCTCTTTCCTTGTCACACACAATACCTGCTAGGCCAGAATATGTTTACTTCTTCACACTCGTGAGAAATTGGCATTTTTCTGCACTTGTAACACAATATACTATTAATTTTGTTAAACAAGTTGCTTTTTAATTTAAGAATAAACTATTTAAAAGTAAAGTAAAAAGTTGCGATGTTATTTGTTTTTAATGAATTTTAAAAATATCAGTATAAAAAATAGTCTTTTGAAACTGCAGAATGATAATAAAATGGATGACTTGATCAAAGCTTGTAAAATTCTACTGATGTTAATCGATAAGTTATAGTTACTCAAACTTTTGAAACTGTTTTTCTGAAAACGTAATAATAATAACATGCAATCCTGTAAGTCCCAATAATCGTTTTGTTTTGATTAATTTCGGATTTGCTCTCCATCAATTCGATATCGTATATACGATACATATTGCATGCTTCTATTTGTTATAACGTAATTTAATAACTTATTTTTGTTAGTCATGAAGATGTTAAAGTACTTTTCAGATAAGTTCCTGCGTCATTGTGTCTCATGATATCAAGAACTTTTGTTAACAGAGTTGGCATTGTTATTGTAATTGTCACGTAATCGATGCCATTTTAATGGCTTCCTTTTTTACTAATCACTGAAAAGTTTTATTGATCCATTCGTGAACAACATAGGATTTTATTCATGCATTTCTAATTTATATTTTTGAACTATTAAAAATTTGCATTTTTATTAAACTTTTAAAAGGGAAGAGAATAAGGCAAAAACTACTTGGTTGATGTTCTTTCTTTTTGACTCGCTAACTTTTGCCCTTTTTAGATATCATGTTTTCATTTCGAATATAATTAACATAATTATTATACTTGAAGAGGAAGTATTATGTAATAACTTTTTAGTTTGAATGTATTAATGTCTTGTTTAGGTTGCATTCATTATTCATACACATTTACTATTCTTTGATTAAAAACTAATCAATTATCTTTTTTATCAATGAAAGTTGTCAGGTAGTTAAAGAAAAACAAGTTCAAGGTATTTCCCTAATTAGAAAGCGGAATTGTTATATTTATTATTCTGTTGTTTTGAACAAGGAAATGTCTTAATGGATTTAACTCGCATGAGGGGAAAATTGTATTTTTATTGATTGTGCCGCACAGGGTAAATGGGACACTATTAGGGTTATATGCTAGCAATGAATGATGACATTTTGATACAACTATAATAATAACTAATAAGCGTCTGACAATTTTGTCTTTGTTTCGTGAAAGGTTTTTCCCATTCTGATTATTACATCAATTACATATCTTCGTACATAAACGACATGAACACAATTGGACATGGAAACCTATATAGAAATAATTTTATGATTAATATAGAAACTAGTAAAATGAAAATATTTACATATGAAACAACTTAAATGCAACTAGACACGTAAAATGTAAATAACGGGCAAATAAATAACTTAGATAAATAAGATTAACTTAAAGGTATTGCAATTCAAAATAAAATGCGAATCCTAGGACATAAAAAATATTTTCAGATAAAGAGCTTATGGCCATTAGCCTACAAAGCGTTAATTAAAATCAACAAATAAACAATTTTTAGTGGAAGGTTAACTATCCTGAACATTAAAAATTACTCTTGTAGAAATTATATTTCCTATTTACCAAACAGACTGATAGCTTTATAAATGGCAATAAAAAAGTAAATTAGTTAATGGATAATTAATAGTTCGAATGCTATAACATCTCAATGTATTAAGATGATATCATGTCATCTAATTGAAAGATTTGTTTAGTTTGTAACACATTAAGAACATTTAATAGGCTACGATAGGATCGGAAGCTTTCAAATAGTCAAATAGCACTTATACGTAATATTCATGCAATAAAAAATCGATACTCATGCTAAGATATTAGTTTTATCCATGCTTAAAATTGCTTGCTTGGTTACAGATAATTTTATCAAGTTAAAGTAGGAAAATAGGAGTACGATTGTCTTAATACACTTTTAACCTCACTTTATAAAAGGTTTATAAATATAAAAAGGCATATCAATCAGTTAGATTGTTTTTGTAGTAGAACATGGTTTATGTAACCCATGTTACATGTTCAGGATAGTTTATCCATTTTTTTAAAGGATTTTATCGTTCTTTCTTTCTTTATAAGGGGTTTGATGATAATTAACGTAGAAGAGAATTTTCTTGATCCTACTAAGTTGAACCAGTTTCGGGAAAATATTTCACTGGAAATATGTAAAACGGGTCATTATTGTAATGTCTATAACAATACATTTAACTTACACACTCCTGTATTTGAAAAATTTGTGTTAATCTTTGTGAAGGTATTGGCTTTGCTGATATGCTTAGATTTTTTCAAATATTGATTTTATTATATTTTACACCGTTGTATGAATGCAGGCACTTGGAGCACTGTATTCTGGACAAGAGTGATTATAGTTTGATTTCATTTATGTTGTCATTTGTATGGGAACTTCCAAGCATCGTTTGACCTTAAAAACGTGTAAACAGATTTTTTATTTAAGTTTTTCTTTTATTGTAAATATTTTGCTATGTAAACTGCATATGATGAGTTACCTTGGGTAGCTATGTAGTCATTCCTTGTATAGGCATAGCTGCAGTTAATGAGTTTTCATTGTAATTAAGTTTTAATGAGATTTTTGACCGTTGGTTGTTTTCGTTGATTTTCTCAGTTATCGTTTATTTAGACCATAAGTGTGTTATACTGTTTTAATTGTATTTTCGCCAGCTTAGATTCAAGATTAGTGCTAATTATGAAAACATGTTGTTCGTTAGTGACGTCATGATAAAATTTTGTTGTTGTTTTTCGATTGTTTTGGTGAAACCTATATAAACTCCGGGGAAAAAGAACTTTTTCAGTCGATAAAACGCATTGGGAGTGTCCATGCTCGACTCCAACCAAAAATCTGCAATATAAAGTTAGGTTAAGTGATAACCACATGTTTTTGTAAACAAACGACAATATTTAACAAAGTGTTTCTGGAATAACAAAGCTGTAACTATTAAACAAATTCAATTTGTTTATTCACAAAATAATTAATTTTTCGTTAGATAGATTTATTTAGCAATTGTAAATATTTTCTTATCTGATAAATTAAATATAATTTGATGTCAGTTTGTTCAAATGGAGACCAGTTACATCTCCCATGTCAGGTTGGTAACTAATATTTAACACATTTGCGCAAGCTCAAGGAAGATTTTCCATTTTTTCTAGTTTTCTGCTTAAGTATTTTTATTTTCTCTTTTGAAATAGATTTTCTATTTATCATTATGAAAATAAAGATCTGTGTTTCAATTTATCTATGTGTATATTTATTTCATACTTGCTTATGCAAGCATCCATTTTTTTTCTTCGCATACAGAGTTTAAGTTTGCTGTTTGTCCAGTTGCAGAATTCCAAGTGCATTGGTAGTAAGTTTCTTTTTTCAGGTACAAGAATTAATAAGATCAATGTTAATTTTTATCTCATGCTCTATCGAATTAAACCTGAGTCAGCCTATTTGGGTAACAAAATTTGGATGTTATTTAAAATTTCTTTATTAAAGCTAGCCAAAGTAATTTTAACATCATTAATTTATTTAATTTTTTTATTTAAATTATCTCAGTACTATAGGGCTTAAACAGGAATTAAGAGGAATCTTTTTCTTTCTGCAATAAAATAATAAAAATAATAGTTTGAAATAATAATATCTAAGTATAATAAAACAATTTATTTATTTTCAACATCTCTTCTAATTTTGATTATCAAAAATGTAGCTACGTATTCCGTTAATTGTTGCAAATCGATTCTAAACTTAATTAAGTCAATGGTTATTGGCGAACAACAAAACACAACGAATTAATACCTCTAATAAATAATCGAACTTAAACTCATGAATACTTATAAGTGCAATTTCCCATTGAAATATCCGCAAGTCATGCAAGCTCACGAAGTTGAATGCGAGAAAATGTAAACGGTTTTATGCTGAAAATCTCCTTATGAACGCTAGAGTAGATCTATTTAAGGTTTTCCATAATAATAAGGAATGAAAATTACACGTTAAATTGGATACGTCAAGCAAATTTCAATGGGTTTAAGCTGTCATTTTTGAAAAACCGAAATGATACATTTTTCGATCCTATAAAAAGCCCTAACATTGAAAACCTGGATTTATTACTGTTTGAAATGGAGTTTTTAAATACACCTTATTTTGCGGATGGACATTTGGAATGATAGTAAAGGGTAATTCCATGTCAAGTGATCCAATGAGTTGTAACTCGCCCTTTTTGATTTATTTCAAATTATATTTTTAACTCAAGTGATTCTTGAGTTGTGCCCTTCTAAAGTGTACAAAAATGAGTGATTTTGAGCATGTTGGCGTTTACGTTTTCCTTTATAACTTTTGATAGAAATAAAATAAAGGAATAAAACAAAAGCTGTTTTAAAGTCCATTATTTGGGCTTTAAGATGATGGGTTGCATGGTACGCTTTAATATGAAAAAAGAAATTGTATTGCGCCCCTGAAGTCTTTGACCTTGAATTTCTCAGAAAACATACGATTAAAAATTTTGAAGAAAATTGGACATGGAGTTGCATATCTTTTAAATATGTGTGCCAAATTTCAACTTGGGATCTCAATGGGATCGTTACTAAATTATTTTAACAAAATAGCAATGTTCAACATTTTACCATTAATAATGTTTTCAATATTGGGAACATTGGCAGTTTTCTTTTATAAATGATTATTTTCTGTGTTGATAATTAATACTTACAAAGAATCTGGGTTAGATAAAACATTAATTAACAAATTCCTGTACGAGTTTTTAAAGAGTTTGTACGAGTAAATAAATTCTCTTAAAAACCTTTAAGGTTAAACAATATGATTCTGAAATTATTCAGATAAACTTTATAAATTTTATAATTGGCAAATCAAATTAAAAACCTTTTATTTCGACCAACCTGGTATATAATGTAAATAGAATTTCCTTCAAATTCTATTCGCTATTGATATCACTGCATTTACGTCTGTCAGATCATTTCGATAAAAATTCGAAGAAATCGATAATGGAAAATAAATTCTCCCAGAATTTATTTAAAAATAACACGTTCACACTTCCATATAGTTGTTGAACAAAATAAAATCTTCTTTAACTTTTTTAATTGTTCAGGTAAACACTTAGAAATTATTTCAATCTTCCTTATGTTTTGTGTATTGACATGACACACGGTCAAACATATGATAATAACATAACCCAGCTTAATTTTCAATCCGGACTCAAGCATAGATTTGCGAAGTGCTTTTGATCGACTGAATTTGTTAAATTTGGCTCCAGCTTTTATAGGTTTTGTGGAAACAAATGCCGACACTGACACTTTTCAAAACAAACACGTCGCGAAGGATTTTTATGACGTCACAATTGTCCACTCAGCTGTTCATTTTTTTCACGGATTTTAATTTCATAAACACAGAATTATAACTGGTAAAACAAGGATCAAAACAATATAACACACTTATGTCCTAAAATACATCGTAACGAAGATATTAGGCAAAAACAATTGACAATGAACAAATCTCATTATGACCTAATTACATACAAAATTCAATAAATCCAGGTTTATCCTTTACAAAATAGATACATAATTACACAATATAGCTATTACATATTAAATTTCCACAGAAACATCTCTACAATTTAAGAAAAACATAAATTACGATCCATTACAACAATCGGATAAACCAAATGATGCATATACATGTTCCACCTTTGACATTAATTCAAATAAAGTCAATTTATTGTCAAATTGTCTAGCATACAGTCCTCCAAGTGTTTGCATTAAAACAATGGTGAGTAAATTAGTATAAGAATCAATATCAACCAAACTGAAGCATAACAACAAAATCAAAACTATCAGTAATAAAAATGCTCAGGATTATAATATAAGAGTTTAAAAGCTTATTGTGCTATATTAGTCATTACAAGATTGACCTAATTTATTTGTTTTTAGTTAACTGGCATCCCGAAACTAAGTTAGTCTCTTGGAAAATAGAAAAATTCATCCTGCGTTATTAATCGTAGACTCTATATTTAAACAAGAAGATTACATCTTCTCTACAAATGAAAAAACCATCCCAATATGCAACTTGGGTTGTATAAACATGTATTATCATAAAACAATCTAAATGATTGATATCCTTTTTTTTAATCAAACCTTTTATTACATATACAAAAATTGAGGTTATGTTTGCACGATTTTATTCTTGATTCCTATTTTAAATATTGATGAGCCTAACTGTGACCCAATATGTAGCTTTTAGATTAATTATGCCTAACACCTAGCATATCCATCTTTTATTTTAATTTGATATGTGAAATAATTGTCTTCACATTTACGATATTATCGTTCAATAAAATTTTCAATGAGATGGACTTATTACATCTCAGTATATTTAAAAACACTGTTCTCAGAAATTGGCCATGGATTTTATGTTATTCTTTAGAAAATAAACAATTAAAATAAAAAAAAACAATATTTTATAGTTAGTTAACTAATGAAATATTGATTTCGATTTTTGTTTGTGCTTTAATTGAAAATAACTATATTTAACAATATAATATTGCATTATTTCCTAAAGAATATCATAAAATCCATGTCCAACTTCTAATAACATTGTTTTTAAATTTACTGGTCTTTTTAGCAAAATTCTTAAAATTAAGATAAAATTTTTTTAATTTTTTTCATTTATTTTGTATTGCAGGTGTTTTTTTATTTAAAAGGGACTAATGGCTTTTTGGTTACAAGTAGACCATAAATGTATTCTATCTTTGAGGAAAATCGAGTTCAAATAGGATAAAAAATATTAAAGGTATAAAACACACTGTATATCCTATAGATCGATTCAAAAATATAATTACTATTTTAAAAAGTTTATAATTAACGCGACTTTACGTAAAAATCGTTTGCAATTCAAGAGCTTCTTTACAGCACAGCCTACAAAACGAGCAACTGTTGTCAACTAATTTACAAGCTGTACACGTACATATATACTTGAAGAATAAGAAGCTAAAACGATAACATTAAAAGCACCCAAATGATATACAGTTGATCTAGTAGTACTCTCACTCTTAAAAGGACCACGTCTTTATCTCGTCATTTTTTTGTCATTTTTCATCACCGTACATCATGTATATCAAAAATCATGTCATTTTGACGACAAGTTTTTGTCATGATTGACAACGTCGCAAATTAACTTTTCTTGACGTAGAAAGGCGATTTTAAAAATGGTACTTTATTTTTAAAAACGCAAAAGACGGAGTCCAAGTTACAAAAATGAACACAGTTTACTGTTAAGTACAATAAGATATTTATTCGTCGTGAAGTTACACAATATGCACTTGCATATTCACTTAAATACTAGTATACAAGTTCAACTTTAAACTGGTAATAATGATGTTCAGAAAGATCGAGGTAAACAGTAACCCTGGCTACCAGCTTCTACGGCTTTCTGGATGAGTATGGCTTAAAGGAAAGTAAACAATTACCCTATAAATTAGTTTCTACCCCAAGCCCGTCATAACTCAGACTGATCTGTCCCACAAAGCTCTGGTCTTTATATACTCTTTCTGTGGGCGTAAAATCCTTCAGTTGAGCACACGTGGCCATGGGTTGTGCCTACGTAATGATAGCGTTCTACTTCCTCTAGCAATTCATAGAATGCATTAGATAGAGTTCTGAGTATTGCAGCTGCTTCCGCTTTGATATATGTGAACGCTCGATGTGCGCACACGTGGCCTTGGGTTGATACTGCAGCTGCTTTCGTTTTAGCAGATGTGGGAGCTTCGCTCGAGGCGTTATCTTGCATGTGTTTATAATTAGGTCACACTTCGCTTTAATAATGAATAAATGTTAACTCGCGATAATAAAAAACTAGGGCTTTCAGTGTAAAACGGGTTTTGAAGACACCGATTTTTTTGATTTTGATCCTTTTTACACTGAAATGTATTCTAGTTTTTTATGATCGCGATGATACGCTATAATTGGGATTTGGGACAATTTCTTATATTCATTGTTTCGACAACGTAACATTTATTGCTTGTAATAATGTTAGTGTGTTTTAATATTGATTATTCTAATATACTTACCTACATTACTTTTATTTAAAATATTTATCACAAAAAAGTCGTATAGATAACAATAAAATTCAAATTATATCTAGTCTTCAATCCAACCCAGCCAATCCAGCACGTGGCCACATGGCGACTGCTGTTGATGTCTGATCGGTTTTCAGTTCAGCCAGTTTGGTGTGGATTAAACAATAATCTCCAGCAGGTGAGGATTTTAGTTGTCTTGATATTCACAAAGTATACAATTTGTTGCTTTTCCACTAACACAGAACAATGTTATTCTATTGAAAACCACGTATGACTCTTTTACGTAAAATAAACAAATTATGTTTTAAGTTTAATACTAATAATAATGACGTCTGGCGTAATTTCCCAACCGACGTCAATGAAACGTTACTGACTGACGTCCACAAAATGTTACAAATTGACGTCCGGAATAAGTTACCAATTGACGTCATGGGTGTGTGACATTAGGCCGTCATTATTACGTCGTTTATACGTTTTTTCTTTGGCCATTTTACGTAACTAAATGACCTATGTGGTATGTGGGGATTGTCTGTGAGCTAACGCTGATTAAAGCAGAAAAATCAGTATATAGAATATTAAGGTGTAGGAAAGAAGAAGATGAAAGAAGACGCTAGAAACTTTTTCATGTGGTCTACCAGACAATTAGGCCTAGGTAACCTATTTCCAATCTCGACTTAGACTTTACATATAAGAAACCCAACTATTCTAATTCTTTCATTTTCTAACTAAATACATCCTACCCTTCATCAATTATTTGATTTTAGAAGCAACTGAGTAATAAATTATTGGTGTTTTGCCTGTGCTAAAAATAACAGGTCATGTTCAAAAAAATCATACTAAGTTTTCCTCTTTTTGTAAATCGCTTTTGCAACTTGATTTCTTTTGGATCTAGGCAACACTTTGTAGTCCTCAAATGCTACATTATCAATGTTTATTGCTAATTGCTTTGGCAAGTCAGATTAATCTTAATTTTTGTTAGAATTGGGCTCTCGTTGGAATTATTTCGCTTTATTTATCCTTTTTCTTAACATGTCGATTATTGTAGTAGTTATGAAGATTTTCTATAGTCAATTATCTTGCTTAATAAACAGTTTATATGGTCTGGTTCCATCCAGATGATGACTTTCAACGATTATTAGAGTTCTTTTTCATTTTATTGTAGTGGTAAAGTAGGCTAGACTTCGAGAACTAAAAATAATAGAAAATAAAACGTTTCTGCTCACATACATACATTTATGTAGAATTTACAACGTAGTTTGTGTGGGTCTGTGAAAAACCTTTTTTAAGTTGATTGAGAAAAGTTTGGTTTGCATTTTTGCGGATTTGATACAGTTTTTATGTTCACGACAAATTCTGGCATTATTTCGGGCTAGAATTTGGAGATATTTCATTAGAAGCTTGGAAATCGACTCTGCACACATTACTACAAGAAATTAAGCGAGCCGTTTAAGACCTTTAGTGAGTGATTTATTTAAAATGACATGAAAATAAAATTCCAATAAGAATCAATGTGCGAAAGCTGATTCGGTAGGAAAATCGTACCAAGCAAGATAAGCATAAAACGCTTTTGTTTTCAGGCCAAGATGAATGATTTCCGAAAAGATTGCACTTGTTATTTTTTTTAGGTAACATACATAATATATGAGAATTTTCAAAAATCCACTGGTTGCCATGGATACCATACAAATCTCTTATTTTCTTTGCCTTTCTCCACTTGACTACTATTGGTTCAACTCCTACCTCCTTTGTTTCACATTTTGGTGGGTCACGATTCTGGAGCGTTAGCATTCACCTGGAACCAGCCGCCGTTAAATCAAAACCTAGACAAGACGAGAAGTCACTTATTAGAAGACTTATTACATCTCAGTATATTTAAAAACACTGTTCTCAGAAATTGGCCATGGATTTTATGTTATTCTTTAGAAAATAAACAATTAAAATAAAAAAAAACAATATTTTATAGTTAGTTAACTAATGAAATATTGATTTCGATTTTTGTTTGTGCTTTAATTGAAAATAACTATATTTAACAATATAATATTGCATTATTTCCTAAAGAATATCATAAAATCCATGTCCAACTTCTAATAACATTGTTTTTAAATTTACTGGTCTTTTTAGCAAAATTCTTAAAATTAAGATAAAATTTTTTTAATTTTTTTCATTTATTTTGTATTGCAGGTGTTTTTTTATTTAAAAGGGACTAATGGCTTTTTGGTTACAAGTAGACCATAAATGTATTCTATCTTTGAGGAAAATCGAGTTCAAATAGGATAAAAAATATTAAAGGTATAAAACACACTGTATATCCTATAGATCGATTCAAAAATATAATTACTATTTTAAAAAGTTTATAATTAACGCGACTTTACGTAAAAATCGTTTGCAATTCAAGAGCTTCTTTACAGCACAGCCTACAAAACGAGCAACTGTTGTCAACTAATTTACAAGCTGTACACGTACATATATACTTGAAGAATAAGAAGCTAAAACGATAACATTAAAAGCACCCAAATGATATACAGTTGATCTAGTAGTACTCTCACTCTTAAAAGGACCACGTCTTTATCTCGTCATTTTTTTGTCATTTTTCATCACCGTACATCATGTATATCAAAAATCATGTCATTTTGACGACAAGTTTTTGTCATGATTGACAACGTCGCAAATTAACTTTTCTTGACGTAGAAAGGCGATTTTAAAAATGGTACTTTATTTTTAAAAACGCAAAAGACGGAGTCCAAGTTACAAAAATGAACACAGTTTACTGTTAAGTACAATAAGATATTTATTCGTCGTGAAGTTACACAATATGCACTTGCATATTCACTTAAATACTAGTATACAAGTTCAACTTTAAACTGGTAATAATGATGTTCAGAAAGATCGAGGTAAACAGTAACCCTGGCTACCAGCTTCTACGGCTTTCTGGATGAGTATGGCTTAAAGGAAAGTAAACAATTACCCTATAAATTAGTTTCTACCCCAAGCCCGTCATAACTCAGACTGATCTGTCCCACAAAGCTCTGGTCTTTATATACTCTTTCTGTGGGCGTAAAATCCTTCAGTTGAGCACACGTGGCCATGGGTTGTGCCTACGTAATGATAGCGTTCTACTTCCTCTAGCAATTCATAGAATGCATTAGATAGAGTTCTGAGTATTGCAGCTGCTTCCGCTTTGATATATGTGAACGCTCGATGTGCGCACACGTGGCCTTGGGTTGATACTGCAGCTGCTTTCGTTTTAGCAGATGTGGGAGCTTCGCTCGAGGCGTTATCTTGCATGTGTTTATAATTAGGTCACACTTCGCTTTAATAATGAATAAATGTTAACTCGCGATAATAAAAAACTAGGGCTTTCAGTGTAAAACGGGTTTTGAAGACACCGATTTTTTTGATTTTGATCCTTTTTACACTGAAATGTATTCTAGTTTTTTATGATCGCGATGATACGCTATAATTGGGATTTGGGACAATTTCTTATATTCATTGTTTCGACAACGTAACATTTATTGCTTGTAATAATGTTAGTGTGTTTTAATATTGATTATTCTAATATACTTACCTACATTACTTTTATTTAAAATATTTATCACAAAAAAGTCGTATAGATAACAATAAAATTCAAATTATATCTAGTCTTCAATCCAACCCAGCCAATCCAGCACGTGGCCACATGGCGACTGCTGTTGATGTCTGATCGGTTTTCAGTTCAGCCAGTTTGGTGTGGATTAAACAATAATCTCCAGCAGGTGAGGATTTTAGTTGTCTTGATATTCACAAAGTATACAATTTGTTGCTTTTCCACTAACACAGAACAATGTTATTCTATTGAAAACCACGTATGACTCTTTTACGTAAAATAAACAAATTATGTTTTAAGTTTAATACTAATAATAATGACGTCTGGCGTAATTTCCCAACCGACGTCAATGAAACGTTACTGACTGACGTCCACAAAATGTTACAAATTGACGTCCGGAATAAGTTACCAATTGACGTCATGGGTGTGTGACATTAGGCCGTCATTATTACGTCGTTTATACGTTTTTTCTTTGGCCATTTTACGTAACTAAATGACCTATGTGGTATGTGGGGATTGTCTGTGAGCTAACGCTGATTAAAGCAGAAAAATCAGTATATAGAATATTAAGGTGTAGGAAAGAAGAAGATGAAAGAAGACGCTAGAAACTTTTTCATGTGGTCTACCAGACAATTAGGCCTAGGTAACCTATTTCCAATCTCGACTTAGACTTTACATATAAGAAACCCAACTATTCTAATTCTTTCATTTTCTAACTAAATACATCCTACCCTTCATCAATTATTTGATTTTAGAAGCAACTGAGTAATAAATTATTGGTGTTTTGCCTGTGCTAAAAATAACAGGTCATGTTCAAAAAAATCATACTAAGTTTTCCTCTTTTTGTAAATCGCTTTTGCAACTTGATTTCTTTTGGATCTAGGCAACACTTTGTAGTCCTCAAATGCTACATTATCAATGTTTATTGCTAATTGCTTTGGCAAGTCAGATTAATCTTAATTTTTGTTAGAATTGGGCTCTCGTTGGAATTATTTCGCTTTATTTATCCTTTTTCTTAACATGTCGATTATTGTAGTAGTTATGAAGATTTTCTATAGTCAATTATCTTGCTTAATAAACAGTTTATATGGTCTGGTTCCATCCAGATGATGACTTTCAACGATTATTAGAGTTCTTTTTCATTTTATTGTAGTGGTAAAGTAGGCTAGACTTCGAGAACTAAAAATAATAGAAAATAAAACGTTTCTGCTCACATACATACATTTATGTAGAATTTACAACGTAGTTTGTGTGGGTCTGTGAAAAACCTTTTTTAAGTTGATTGAGAAAAGTTTGGTTTGCATTTTTGCGGATTTGATACAGTTTTTATGTTCACGACAAATTCTGGCATTATTTCGGGCTAGAATTTGGAGATATTTCATTAGAAGCTTGGAAATCGACTCTGCACACATTACTACAAGAAATTAAGCGAGCCGTTTAAGACCTTTAGTGAGTGATTTATTTAAAATGACATGAAAATAAAATTCCAATAAGAATCAATGTGCGAAAGCTGATTCGGTAGGAAAATCGTACCAAGCAAGATAAGCATAAAACGCTTTTGTTTTCAGGCCAAGATGAATGATTTCCGAAAAGATTGCACTTGTTATTTTTTTTAGGTAACATACATAATATATGAGAATTTTCAAAAATCCACTGGTTGCCATGGATACCATACAAATCTCTTATTTTCTTTGCCTTTCTCCACTTGACTACTATTGGTTCAACTCCTACCTCCTTTGTTTCACATTTTGGTGGGTCACGATTCTGGAGCGTTAGCATTCACCTGGAACCAGCCGCCGTTAAATCAAAACCTAGACAAGACGAGAAGTCAACACTACATGGATATCATTAAAACGAGGTGAAATAAAACTATTTATATAATCATGTTAAATTACTTAGGTATTTGTTTATATAATTTTTTAAGCAATTGTATTTACATCAATTCTGTTACCTTGTTTTTATGAAAGCTACAACAGAGGTTTGAGGCAAGTTTATGTGAGATCTGGAGAATTACTTGGTACTCAGCATTTCCGTCTGGTTCCGGTGGCGTGGAGCCGTTACAGAACCTTTTTGTTTAGTAGTTGGATCATTAGCGCTTTATATGTATTCAATATTTTGAACGATACCTGATCAGTATCCTGGATTTCTGTATTAGTTTATAAATCGTACGATTATACACTCTTTCTGGGCTTAGTTGAAACTTGACTGAGTTCGGGCTTAGATTCCACACCCCCAAAAAATGAATTTAGACTAAATGTAAAAAACAGTTTATATGAACTTGCATTTTGCAGACACGTTTAATCAATATGCTTCAATTAGCCAATAGCTTTAAAGTTGTCAACAATATGAAAAATTAAAATTTCTCGAAATCCAGATTAATACATTTGTAATTGCTTCTCTGGTATTTATGTATAAAACATGTTTTTAATTAAGGAAGTTAAGTTGGTCGATAAATTTGTGTGCTTTGTAATAAAATGTGGAAAAGACATTTAATGCATATATAGTTTTATAACAGCTCTTCTAATTTATTGCCTTCTGTGCATTATATTGAATCCTGACTTTGGGAGACGTCAAATAAATAGCATAACCTTTAATTCTATATATATGAATGAGTGATTTTTCAGATGTTACCAGAGTTATACACAATTTATAGACAATTTTCGAGGTTCGAAGCAGGCTCCCGCACGGTTTACTGCAGTATATGCAAGCTGTAACTACGTCAAAATAGTTTTTCGTAATAGTCTTAAAACTAATTGAATTAAATTGGAATAAACAAAGTAAGTAAAATTTGAAATCACGAATTGAAAACAGATTTTATTAACACGACTTAAAGAACTATGATCATTTAAATGATTCAATAGTTGACTACTCTTGAAGTATTTAACTATGCTAAAGATAAGTATTTAAATTAGTATATTATATTGTAATAAAAAAACACTTTAAATAATTTAATTCTATCGATGGTGGGTAGAAAATTTTGTTGTTCTTCTCACTTTTTTACTGTTGTCTTCACTTTGAATTGGACCTTTCAGCTTTGTAAAAAATATTTTTGCTCTGTTCAGAAGATGAAAATGCAGAAATAATGCATACAAATAGCCACTTTTTAGAAAGAAATATTTCGAAACTTTATTTAAATATTTTATTAAGAGAGGATGAAAGAGTAAACATCTGCCTCGTTACCAAGAAATGTACTCTGG
The DNA here is from genome assembly GCA_929113105.1 of Agrypnus murinus. Classification (NCBI taxonomy): domain Eukaryota; kingdom Metazoa; phylum Arthropoda; class Insecta; order Coleoptera; family Elateridae; genus Agrypnus; species Agrypnus murinus. The sequence continues at coordinate 93,615,146 of OV816031.1, read as the reverse complement.
AACTATCGCAAATAATGAGCTTGCATGAGTAAGATCTAGTTGTGTATTTTAATTTTGTTTATATCTATTTGGCTTCATTAGTGTAAGTTTATTTAAGTACTAAGATTAGACTTTTTAATCTCATTTTTAACTTTAATTTTTAATTTACTGGTTTAAGAAATAACTACTTGAGTTGTGTTATTTAAATGTTACGAGTCTTATTTGAAATTATTCAGATCATTAATTTTCTGTAACACAGTTAACGTAACTACCTCATTTCAGAATTTACCCTAATTATTATTGCTCCGGTCTCCTTTTACGATTTGATTATGTGGTAATTAAAAAAAATTATGCTACCCAAGGCATGGTCAAAATTTATAATTGTTGTTAAATGTTAAAAAACACTACCGTATTTGCTAGAAAATAAAACCCCCTCGATTATAAGACCCCAAATATTTTTGAGCTGTAGCATGTAAACTTTTGACCCCTACATATACTAACGAAAAGCCTACATCTGTATTTTTACAAATAACCTTCATTCATTGTCCTCGCATGTTAAAATGTATTCGTGAAGATTTTAAAAAGGGGGAAACAATTCTTGGAACAATTTCTTTTTCTATTGAAGAAATTTAACTTGCCTTTTTATTTACAAACCATCATTCTTTGTCCTCGAATAATAAAATGAATTCTTGGAAATTTATAAAAAGAGAAATAATTCTTGAAACAATTTCATTTTCTGTTGAAAGAATTTCACTTGCATTTTTATTTACAAACCTTTATTCATTGTCCTTGAATAATAAAATTGATTCTGAGTTTTATCGCACGGTTATTTAGTCGCAGAAATGAAGCAGGCGGTTTTTAATGCAAACGAACGCATACCCGATTAAATAATCGTAGCGATTAAAACGATCCAACTGAACCTATTTTCCTAGCGACGCGATTGTCGCAGATAAAAATGCTCGCATTTGCGATTACATATTAAGTGGACCACAGACTATGGTCTGCGTTCTAGTCGCGGATGGGAACCGCATAATGCTCGAACGTTTAGATTAGCTGTAATTTATTACATAAACAAGTTAGGGTTCGAGATTGTTTGTTTAATAAAATTATGCGTATTGTATTTCTTTAAAACGTGTATATCGAAATGAAAGAAATAGTTATTGAGTTCATAATAAAATGTCTAGTGAAATCTCTTTCTTTAATTACAAGTATTTAGTATTATGCAGTCAATAATGGCTTTCATTGTGATAAAAATATTTTAACAAAATACGATACTTGTAATTTTATTATATAAACCACCTGGAAGCTCAACTTATTTATGCAACTTAAACATTGAGTAATTACCCGGTTTACGTCACTGACGAGAACCTACGTTCATGTCCGCGACCAGAACGCGGACCATAGTGTGTGATCCACTTTACACAGCTAATGATTAAGTTAAAAGAGGATAAAACAATAACTCTATCGAATCGCAAAGGTTTTTCCTCGTTTATTTTTTTAACTGTAAATTTAGTAATTTAATAATAACTTTCGAAACAGTCAATTAAATAAAATACAAGATATTACTACGTCTATAGATTTGTTTTCAAATATTAATAAATTACTTCTTGCTACTTGAATTAAAATTTAATAACTCTAAATTTCAACTGCTACTAGGAAGACCCATTTCTTCAACAAATGTATCGTTAACTAACGGTATGGCATCTTACTGATATCCACTATTTTTAACACAGCCTTATAAAAAGGAAAAAGAAAACCATTTTCCAAAATGAGCCTGGAGGAGGGGGAGACTTACTTAAACAGAATATGGAATGAGTAACGTGTAACTAACGTTACGACGCGCATAAATCTGTTTTAAAGTAGCTGGAGTAGGAAATGATTAAATAAAGACAATACAGACTATAAGGTGTTTATTTTAAATTATGTTAATGAATTGATGAATATACTTGTTTAATTAAAAAGATTTGCAGAAGTTAATAAAAAAATCTATATTGCTGTATCTAGTTCCATTATCTTTAAAGTAAGGGCTTTAATATATTAAAATTTTGAAACTATAAATGTTTAAAATAATGCTGTCTGAAATTTTGATATCTTCAAGACATCAATCATTGAAATTTACACTATATCACTCAGAAGCTCTCTCAATCTTTGGAAGACATACAAGACACCTTGTATTATTTAAACTGTAAATAATAATAATTGTTACAACCCATAACCTGGAAACCAGGCCCCAGAACCTATAAGCTTGTGCGGGAGGGAGGGGGCGATTATTAGTAGGCCAAACGTGCGGCTGCAGCCGACTTACAGATGGAACAGCGCAAATCCCACATTTGTGTTACAGCTAAGGAAAACTACAGAAAGCCTTAACCAGATCTGCCGGTAACAGGAGTCGAACCTGGCCCGCTTTGGTGACGTCCAGCACGCTAGACACTACACTACCAAGGCTGGTATATTTAGTGGAAATCTGGTAATATTTAGAATCCTGTATTTATAAACCTCTAAAAAGTCTAATATAGTAAAACAAACTTTGGAAACCTTTATGTTGATACCTTTATTTATGTTTTATCATTAACTATCAATGGAGATAAAACTTGACAATTGACTCATCAAACCAATAATTGTCCTGTTATAATTGCATCTTCATTAAAATAGACTGAACTGCTCTTGAATGATACTCTGACATTGCTTGGCATTTATATAGTATGTATAGAGATTAAAGTAGTAATTTAGGTTTTGATCCAAAAAAAGCATCGAAACTTTAAACCTTGGAAGTTAAAGACACCCATATTGAAGGCATTCAAATGGATAATTAAAACATGTGTGAAATAATTATTCCTAGTAGACTAGTTTCGACGTAGTAAACTAGAGCTGGTTCTAACATGTCATCCCGTTTGCACTTTGTTGCTAAAATATAAGACCCACTTTAAATCATTCCCTTACCTTTTAAGAATGCAAAATCAACTGGTCGCGCAAAAATTGAACCGTGCAGGGGTGGTAGTAATTAGTAGAAATATTTATTTTTAAATTTTTAATACCACTCTGCACAATGCGAGCGCATATATATATTATATATATATATATATATATATATATATATATATATATATATATATATATATATATATATATAAAGTCCAGGTTTTCATATAGTTTTTCTCATTGGTTCGCGTATCATGCAGCCAACGCATATCTGCTTCATGAGTCAACTCAAATCGTTCTTTTTCGAGTGATTTCTACCTCACAGATGCAAAGCACCTACAGAAAAATAGAATTCCATACAACACATGAACAGGATTGATAGTTTTGGCGCTTTAGCGTCATTTTGGCTGTCTTTTGATGCATCCTGGTTCGATGGCTTTTGGTTTTGGCGCTTGGTGCGTGAATGTGGTTATTATGTGTATAGTGTGGCTATTGTATAATAAGTAGTGTGTCCCGACTCGACCTAACGATAGATAAAAATGACGGTCGAGATAGTTCTAAGATTTACTCTAGACTGGTATGGTAATGCTTTACGGAACTCAATGTCACTGCGGAATTCTAGGCAATGAAAAAGCCTTCTCCAAGCCCTAGAGGCCTTTTTCTAGCCCTGAACCTGCCTTAAGAGATTTCCAAGAAGTACAGCCCTAGGCTATGTCAACGACTAATCCCGTGCTCAGCACAGCATCTACTGCACTAATCGACCAGGACGACACCATAGCAAAGCGTTCATTTACAGACCTTGCCAGAAAAGAGCAACAGAACTTCTTCTCTTAAGTAGGTTGCAACTCAAGATCAACATGGGTTTCCTAACAGGTTAAGCGACCGTTAAGGAAGATCTGTGCAAGATCGGGAAATTTAATTGACACTTCACTTGCAGACTCTGTAACAACTGCTATGCGCTGAGTGGGAAAAGCTTATTTTCGGGCAACCCTCCTTGGACCCGAAAGTCTCATCACACATCCAGTGAGAAACCTGTATTTATTGATACACGGTGTTACCATTACAGACTGGTAGTGAATAACTTGTTATAAGGATAGGGCGAATACCATAAGCCTTTTAGGCTGCAGTGCCACCGGTACCAAATTGCAGACGGAACCTTAAGGGAAAAAACCTGGCAAACGCTAAAACCCGCCTATTCTTAACAACTGGGTAACAATTTCTGTAACCAGGTGCTGTGGCGTTCCCGGTTCTCAAGAACAAAAATTGCATCAAAACGTGTTTTATCACCACCAGGTAATAAATCTTGTTACCTGGCAAACGCTAAAACCCGCCTATTCTTAACAACTGGGTAACAATTTCTGTAACCAGGTGCTGTGGCGTTCCCGCTTCTCAAGAACAAAAATTGCATCAAAACGTGTTTTATCACCACCAGGTAATAAATCTTGTTACCTGGTAAACGTAAAAACTTGCCAACCCTCATTGTGCATTTGAAAACGAGTTTTCTTTGAAACAAAATTCAAGTTATAACTGGAATTTGACCTGACCCGAAAGAATATAGCAGATTTATGATCTGCATCTTAAAACCTCTAGAAAAAATGTATTAAAACCCAGAAATCTTCAAAGTTCAATTTTGTTGTACAGTGTAATTAAACGTTCGCCTTGAAAAGCCATATTTGTGATATTCTTTAACACGTGATAACTCGAGAACTCTTTAATTAATCGAAAAAACCATCTTTATGAACGTTATAGCTCAAAGATCGAGGATTACGCTGCTTTGAAACTACAATATGGATAGTAAGCGACGTCCGCGGATCAGCAGAAACGTTCATATTCAGTAGACGTCCATGCAACACGCGACTGTATTGCTCACGCCATAAATAAAGTCGATACTGGCTTGTCTACGTGCGTTTGCTGGATTTTTGAATGCATATTTAGACGTGTTTTAGAATGACATTTATTATATTTATGTTTGGATTGCAGCGCTTTTGAGAATTTGTATGGTCGATTGGATAATGTATCCAAGAATTTGACAGTTTCCTTAAATCGTACGAACAGTTAATGAAGTTCAGTGATGAGTGTAAGTAAGTGGTTAATGGTTAATTAAACCCAATCGACCCTACAAAGTCTTTAAAAAGGCTGAACATTACTCGCCGACCCTACAAAGTCTTTAAAAAGGCTGAAAATTACTCGCTGAATCGTGGACGTTGCGTCAAAATGCGACAGTGCGTTACAATTTATAATTTTTTTGCGAAACTATCCATCAGATTGACAATTTAAAAAAGCAGCGTAATCCTCGATCTTTGAGCTATAACGTTCATAAATGCGTTTTTTTAATTGATTAAAGGGTTCTCAACTTATAACGAATTAAAGGATATCACAAATACCCATGGTTTTTCAGAGCAGTTTATTCATTTATTCATTAAAGTTTATTCATTAAGGCGTTGCATATAAAAGTATTGTGCAGAGTGCTATTGACAATTAAGAAAGAAATACTTCTAATTAAAACTTTGACGCAGTACTACAGCCGATTATTGTCCACATACCGAGGATGTAAAAAACGCAAAAAGTTTTTGAAAATTCACTCGCTGCACGGTACGATTTTTGCACGACCAATCGATTTTGCATTCTTAAAAGGTAGGCAATGACTTAAAGTGGGTCTTATATTTTAGCAACAAAGAACAAACGGGATAACGGCTGAATAAATTAAACATTTTCATATTTTCAAAACTTTTAAAGAAAAATATTTAACTTGCCGCACTAAAGTATACAGTGGTATACAATGCTACTAAAATGGTACTTTTAGTGATTTAAAAGAATACTAACTACATCCAAGACAAATAATTATTCGAGAAAATCAATTTGCCCTGTGTGAATCTATACTGTGCTATTGCGTTGCGTTATCTAAAATAATAAGCTTGGATTCGTTTATTATGGACAAATAGTCCCTGCAAAGCAATCTAAAACACTGATGTGAAAATTTTAAATAAATAAAATTGATTCCTTGTCGTCTTTATTAATTAAGTAGTGAATTTTGTTTAAAACTTTTTCATTTTTAATAGAACTTTTTAATAGAAATTACACAAATTACAAGTAAAAAATTAATATCAAAACTTTTCTTGAACATGCAACTTGTATATTTGTAGACCTACAATTTTCATAATGAAAACTTTTTTAAAATAGAATCCTATCAAGCATCGAGAATAATTAACTAATTTATTCCTTTCTCTAAAATAATAATTTCTCTTTTAACAAGTATTTAATAAGACCAGTGTGAAATTGCCAGATGCTTACTTTCACAAAAATAGTACACCTGCCACCTGGATACGATATTTCATTTTACACTCAATGAAACTGACTTCCTAAGCTCCTCTCACTCGAGGAAGGGTGAGGGTTCGCAAGATAAAAGAGAACCTTTTCTGAAATACTCCAAATACCTTTCGTTTCACTTTAACGTCGAGTCTTGAAATGCAGGCAGGCTAAAGCATAAAGCTCATGTATCATTAACACTTTTAGTTTTTTTTTTTGGTGAATATGAATAAGAGGTTAAAATGAAAAGAACTCCTGAATGACTTATCAGGAATACGGTGCGGCGCCTAGTGTAGTATAAGAAATTCTGCTCAGAATCAGGACAAAAGGTATTCATATGAAAGAAAGAGCTTTTATGAGGAGGAAATTTGTAATTTTGAATTTCAAATTTGGCTATAATAATATATATAAAAAAAAACTGGCTATACGAGATTGCACACACATAGAGCAGTGAAGATGTAGATACTGAAAATTACCTGGTGGAGTTATTATTTTTTTGTGTGTCTTAGATGTGTATTTGCGTGTCGCACGCTAAAAAGTCATAATATTTGTTAGAAATCTGCAGTCATATTTCCGTTAGCTACAGTGACATACATGAGAATATTAAATTAAGTAAAAAATAAGTGTGTTATTTATATTTACCTCTACATTTCTGAGGTTTACATGTAGAATCTGAACGTACAATTACATAAAGGCAGTGAATGTGTTTCTTTATTAGCCGACGGTTGAAAAAGTTCAAAGAGTACTGCGTAAGCTTGGAATGTGTAAGGTGGCTTTCTTGGACTTCAGAATAGTAACTTCTAAGGTCCGGCCTTTGAGAATATACTCTTATAACTCTTTCAAAGAAGTTTTGAAAAGTTATCTTTTAATCAGTCAACTTCAAAACAAACTTGTCTTACGTCATTTGATGTTGTTTAGTTATTATCATAACTTATTATTTCGAGGATCTTTTGTGACATCTGGCAATTTAAATATATATAAATTAAAAATTAATAGAACAATGATCATCATTTTTGAAATTCATTCAAAAACCTACTATTATTATTTCTGGTGTCGTTGATCGAAAGTATGAATTTCTCTGTTGTATTACTCATATCGTTTAAACAAAGTGTTTTTTTCCTAGAGAAATTAGTTAAGATTATTAAACAGCGTAACTATACATTGAAAATGGCGTTTTATTAATAATAAATTAACGCCCCATCATCTTCTTGGAGGGATGGTTATTAGAAATTCAAGCAACATTCTAATCAATATTTAAGTGCCGGCGTTTAGGCTTAAAAATATTAGTAATATCACTGTACTCAGTTCGTGCTGGAAATTATTGTAATGTTTAAAGATTCCGTTTAATGAAAATAATTTAAAATTAAAGTAGTCTTCCCGAACCGTATTAGTGAAACTTCGTGCTGTGTGATCATTAGGCTTTTGTTTCAGTGATCTGAGCAATGATCAATGAGGTCTGTGAAATAAATAAATGCTAAGGACAGCTGTCACGAAGGATTAAGGTCACATATGTTTAATGCAAGTGTCAAAGAATGTTTTCTTAAATTATTTTTGGTTATTAGCGAAATTCTAGATTGTCTCTGTAAGTCACGTTTATTTAAAAAATGTTCGTAGATTGAGATTCTAAAATAATAAGGTAAAATGTATGGATAAACATTGCAAATAGGATTTTTTTAACAAATTAACAGTTATGGTTTTTTAATTTGGGTTATTTTAATTCAATATACAGAATTCAAATTTAATAATTACAGATATAGTTCGGCAAACTTTTTACATAAGAAAGATTTGTTCAGATCAATTTAATATAAATTTTGACTGTGGATTATGCGACAACATTTTTACAGTTTGGGTGGCGCCCTCTATTTCTTATTTGTTCCTGTGCTCTATTTCCAATCAGAAACCTTTGAGATTAACACCTACGACGCCTGACTATAACTCATTGTAATGAGACGCCTCTGCCAGGACATAAGTTTAAAGTAAGTATATCTTCGATGCATTGAGTTGTTTATGTATCTGTATTTTGGATTAATTAAGAGTTGGGAAATAAAGCTTTGTTTATTAATTCCTCTACGAAAAAGTTGACGCTTTTCAATTGACGGTCTAATTGTTACAATAAAAAGTCACATAAATGTAGCTAAACTCACCAAACCTCTTAATGAGCCAAGTGACTTAAAACCAGTTAATGAACAACCTGCCAAACTTAGTGCTTGCTGAAATATTAAGTAGTAACTTTAATTAAAGATTAATTAAAATAATATAACAAAAACCTTAAATCAGCACTCGCTATCAAATACGGCAAATTAAATACAAAATCATTAATCATAATCGTTAATCCAACTAATTAGTCATAATGAACTACTTACAAACGTTAAACACGGTTATGATAATTCGAACTAAATAAAAATTATTTAGATAAAAGTAGTAATTTATTTAGGTTAAATCTAATTTAACTATGCTATTAGTTTTTGTTACAGCTGACATAACCTAAAAGTAACCTTTGCTATTTTGTTCAACCTTAAATAACAATCTATGAACTATTGTATTATAGAAGGCCATTGAAAATAAGTTGGATAGAAAGGAAATATAATAATAATTTAATTTCAAAGTCTGTCGATTAAATATCAAGCAAAAGGTAGCGAAGGTGGATGAGGTAGAATAAACTTGAAATTTTCAATGCATACATCTGCCAGAAATGCTTGTCCATACATAAATTAATCGTAAAGGACACTCGTTTTAGGGTAAGTCATTTTAACAACTTCACAACTATTCAATCTATCTAGAGGCAAACTAGATAATTAGCGCTTATATTTGAGCGCGGTAAAGAGAAACTTTAATAAACGGGGTTCTTCGAGATCTATATATTCTTCTAATATCGAAATAACACTTAACCTCCAACACTATTTTCAAGATACTGCATTACGTAGCACATATTGCAGTGCATTTTGAAACAGAGCGAATAAAGCAGACAGCAAAAAATCACAAAACCGATTGAGAACGTCAAATAATCAACAAAATAATTAACTTAAGATGTTCACTAGAACTAAGAACTAGAAACCAATTTGCTAAACTTTACCACAATAATACAAGAAGCTGCCTTGGTAGCACACACCGAAAAAAACAAAAAAACTTATTTATAACTAGCAACGAGACGACTAAAAAAGTCACTAATTAAACTCAAGAATAACTCATTCCAGGAATAGCTTAAACAACTGCAAAGTAACAGATTAAATAAAAAACAGTCACACGACTGCACCGTCAATTGTAACTAGCTGTTTTATGTAAATAATCCGTTTAACTCGTAGGAGTTAAACAATAATCATTCAAATACGAAAACAGATTCCTCAGAAAGCACTATGCTTACTTTAAAACGTATGCCCCGGAGGAGACATTTCATTAACTCAAATTAAGCTCAACTGCCGTAGGTATTAATCGCAAAGGCTTACCGATTAGGAATAGAACACAGAAACAAATAATAAAATAGAGGACGTCACGCAAACTGTCTGGTGTTGTTATGTAATTAACAAAAGTCGGAAAATCTACTATCTGAGAAAGTGTTTCCGATAAAATTTATGTTAAATTGATTTGAGCTAATCTTTCTTTTAATATTAGTATTTAGTTTATGAATGGAACACCAACAGTAATGAGTAACGACTTGACATGTTGCTTGGATTTTTAATAATTATCTCTCAAAGGAAATGATGGATGTTAATTTGTAGGCAGTAATAACAGTCACTATTTACACTATTTAATATTTTAAATAAGTTTTCTAAAATAACGCTCTAATTAAACTGTTGTTCCTGCAAAAACAAATTCTTTAGATTCTCAAAATGTACAAAGTCACACAATTCAATCCCCATGTATGCAATTTAATTAAAGAGTTTACCTATTCTAATTTAATTTCCAAAACAAAAGAATACTGTTGAATATTCATCAAATACTGGTTTCTACATAGACCCACAATACAACCCGGGAATGCAAATAAATTCTGTGCACCAAAAACTGGGTCTGTATATAGGCAATGCGATATGTACTTGTCTCTAACTAGACTACAATACGGAATTACGGAATTTTGACGGAACACTGGCAGATTTGCCGTGTACCGACTCGATAAGAGCGATCCACTAGGTATGGCAGAACGTGAAAACGTTCGTCTTAATAGTTGAAATCTAACTGACTCGAAGAGCAAAGTTTTGCATTGCCTTCACTAAGTTTTAAATGAATGTATGTTACTTTAACCACTCAAACTTGAACAACAACAGATTTAACCAATAAAAGCATTGCACAGATTTCTCTCTAATATCATTTTAAAAGGTGCATAAAAGTAATAAAATAGAAATTTGAAACAATAAAAGCTTGTCAGCTAAATAACAGTTATTACAAATTTTAGCACTTAGTTCTTTGTATTTAAGTTTTAATATAAACAAAATTTGTTTCCAACTGCAGATACAAGGAAATTCAACTCGGTTTGATGCATCTTTTACCTAAAATGAAGTCGTAAATTAGATTTATATTTATAAGAGTTCCATGTTTGCAAGATGGTGCATATCTTTCTCTTATCAAGGATCGTTAATAGAAATCTGAAAAAAAACGTGTCCTAAAACAAGGTTTCAATCGCGAAAAGTTCCTGCTTTCCTACCGAATTGAGTTTAGTAAACTTTGATACTCATACATTTATATTAGAATAATACAAGGACTTTACGGTTAAGTTAAAATTATTATTATTATTATTGTTATTATTATTATTATTATTAATGTTAATTATAATTAATATTGCCTAACCACATAAGTATGAATATACTTGTGCGTGGTGTACGACAATCTTTTAATATTATTTTCAGTCGACAACCACAGGTAGGTATTTTCGTATTGCCGGAACCGACTGCTTAACGTGCCCTCCGACACCACGGCAATATAGAGTCTTTTGCAATTACTTTTATGTAAATACAAGAACACAGAAAAAATAGTTATAAAACGCGAATCGAAAGATGTAAAAATTAAGAACAGTTTGGCTTTCCAATCATTTCTTAATTTTTGTTACTACTTTATGTACAATTTCTAGTGCAGTTGTTTAACGTTGAAAAGTAGCGACAGTGGTAACAAAACTTCTTCTGCAGCATCTCTTTTAGTCCTATTCATTTTGTCCTACAGAAAGGGAAATGTTGATCCATTCAAAAGCTCAATAATATAGAAAATCATTTTTATTGAGATAGACTGCAAATAATCGAAAATAGTCAAGAATCTTGTGAAATTGTCATGACAATACGATAGTGATTATGTAGTCACTATAGTTATTATCACTGCCACAGTAGTGCTATCAACTAACTATCCCAAGCATGATAGTATGAAAGTGTTGCCGCAACAGTGCAAAAGCGACTACTGCGCCATTTGCGGACAGGACATTTGCATGAACGCTGCTATCGCAATAGCAATTATCCTTTAAACTATTACATAAAAAGTAAAAAGTTAACACAAAATTATGTTTGCGAAAAAACATTTCGCGGAAAGGAATTAATAAGAACGTGGACTATAGGGGGATTTATGGTAATTATAATTTAAAAGTATAGAATGTGTATTAAAAGTGCTCCCTTTAAAAATATTACAGTATAATAATTCCCGAACATCCTAAAAGTATTAATACGATTAATAAACAATTCATACATGCAAATTGTATATCTACTAATATTTTTATAATACATATCATTAAAGATTAGAATTTTCAGTTATTTTACTTTTAGCTGCCTGCAAGGTACTGTGAGTAAAATTATTTCGGTTGAGTAGTGTTTCGGTACTCTAATCTTAAAAATATTATGTGACATGAGAATTGCAAAAGCATTTTTTACCTTTTAGTTATTTACATTGCTTGTAACTTTCCACAATTACCAAGTAGTGTATTGCGGTGTTGTCAAATCACCGTATTGAAAATTTTACCAACAACGGAACTGAAACGTTAACACAAATATTTTTATATCATTGTTTATTGTTTCCAGCCTTATTTTGTGGAACTCCATAATCATGAAATAAATAAAGATTATTAAAAGTTTCACAGTTTTATTAAAATATACCTGACAATATAAACACAAACTCAGGGTACCCTTAATGAATGAACAACTTGAGCTCAGTAATTCTCCGTTACTGGAAGTATTAGATGTTTAATAATGATTTTTATTATTAATTTTTATTATTATTATTATTATTTTATCTAGTTACCTATTTTGTATCTACCTTAGCGACGTGTTTGTTTATAATTATATTACCTTTGATAATGACAGCATAGCTGTCGAAACAATATTGTCAGGTATATTTTAATAAAACTGTGAAACTTTTAATAATCTTTATTTATTTCATTTTTATATCAGATTTAAATTAAAAGAGGGACATGCTATGTCGTAGGCATAATTAATATATAGGCTATACATAGAACCATAGTTAGGTTCATTTATACTTAAATTAAAAATTAAAAATAAAAATTCCATGCAAACATAACCTAGCTTTTTTATGCATAAATAAATAGGTTTCATTTTAGAAAAAGGATATCAATTAGTTAAATCGCTTGATCATAAATACGTTTATGCAACCCAAGTTACACTTTGGGACGGTTTCCCACTTGTTAGGAGGAAGTAATTTCCATATTTAAATTTACAGATTACGATGTTTAGCGTTAGATAAATTTTTCTATTTTCCAGGAGGTCAGCTCAAGTTTATGTTGCTAATTAGCTGAAAATAGATTAATTAGGTCAATCTTATTATGACTCATATAATACAATTAATTTTTGAATTTGTTTAGAAGATTTCTAATCACCTCAATTAATGAAGATATTAAATCCTGTCGTTCGTGTTGATATGACTATTATAGACTCTTATCCTGTTTTTTTTCACCATTGTTTTGATGTAAGTGCTTAGAGCATTGTGTGCTGGACATTTTGAGTATAAATTGATAAACATTGACTTAATATTTAAGCTGGCACTTGTATATGCATTAATTGGTGTTCGTACTCTAAAGAATTATGTTTATAGTAAATTGTAAAGATGTTTCTATGGAGAAATTATTTGTATTACCTGTGTCATGTATTTATGTAATTAGTTTGTAAAGGATGAACCTTGATTTGTTGAACTTTATATGTAATTAGATCGTAACGATATATGTACATTGTCAATCGTTTTTCTTGAATATATTCGTTAGGATACATTTTGGGACAACGAATGTATTATACTTTTTTGATCTTCGTTTCAAGGGCTACAATTCTGTAATATTAGATTTAAGATTAGTGATGATCCAGTACAGCTGTGTCGGATTAGTGACGTCACAAGCTTACTCGATGTTCCGTTGTTTTAAAAAAATGTCATAGTTTTCTTTTGTTCCGGCATAAACTATATAAGCTGGGGCAAATTGTAACAAAGTCAGTCGATAAAACGTACAAGGCAGAATCTATGCCCGGCTCCTGATAAAATCTGTAATTAATTTGAGGTTAGATATTCAGCCATATGTTTATGACGCAAATGTCATATATGAAACAAAGTTAAAATAAATCAAAGTGTTACCTGAACGTTTTTTTTAAGGATTAAAAGAAGATTTAATAATTGTGCAACAATAATACAAAGTGAACGTGATTGTTCAAATAAATTCTGATTGAATTTATTTTTTTTGACATCGATCTTCGTATCGACATTTTATAAACAAGAAGTCAGCTGATTGGTTTCATCGCAGTGTTACCAATAAAAAGGATTAACTTTTAAAAAGGGGAAAATATATCGTAATATAAAAGGTTGGTTATAATGAATGATTCTTGTTAATTTCATGAATAATAATTAACTTGTAAAGTTCATCCTCAAATATAAAACTATTTGGTTTAGTTCATTAAGTTCTTTTGAGAATATATTTGATTTGAAGTAAATAAAACAATTAAATTTCGTTTATATAAAATTTATTTTCATTTGATGAATATTTTTATTTATAAACAAATTTCATTTGTGTTGGTCTATTCAAACGAATGACCGTACTGATCCTATGTCAGGTCACTACAATTATTTCTAATGTTTGAGCAAACCTGAGAAGTGTTTCTCAATTATTAACTGTATTATTTTGAATAACATTTTTTTCTTTGACTTTCCATTTGAATTTTTATTTTGTTCGTTAAATAAAGTTTGTGTTTTCAATTTTACATATGTGTTTAATTGATGTTAATACAAGCATCCAGCGTTCTTTTCTTTTGAATTCAGAGTTTAGTAGCAGTTGTCCAGCTTGCAGGAGCTTTAGTGCTTACGATATAAGTTTTTCTTCCTTTCCAGGCATAAAAGTAAATAAGAGTCTCGTAATTCAAATAATGTATGCTTTACTGAGACAACCTGAGCTAGCTGAGAGAAATAAAGAAAAATATCTGTGGTGTATTCTCATTTCAATCCACTGTATATAATTTATGTTTATATTTGGAACGGTGGACATATTGAATTTTATTTTATTTTCAAAGATCACCGCAGTATTGTTGCAATTTGTAGCGTGAGAGAAAATATGAAACATGCCAATAGAACAGATTAGAACTCTTCAGATTTATTAGATTAAATCAAGAAACCATTTTTGTCAAGAATAACAAGCAAATGTTGATAAATGTGAATAAAGTGAAGATAATTAATCACTGACACAAATGCTCCGACACTTCCTTCATAAATCTATATAATACATATTATGTGGTACCTTGAATCCATATTTTCCCAATTTAAACCTACCGTCACGGATAGTTCGTCAATTTAATTATTCTGGGAGTTGGTTTTATCATTTTTATAAAGATATTTTATATTGGAAGACCTGTAGTACGTATTATAAGTCTGACATAATCAACAAAGGGTATTTTGAATTTCTACAAAAAGCACAGAATTCGTTTCAAGAACCTACTACGTATTGAGACATGACATTTACTAATTGAATTGTAAGTAGGTAATAGATTTTGTGAATTTGATTACCTTTAAAAATAAAACTTTGTTAATCGGGAGAAATGTGTACGAAAGGTGAATTTTGTAAAACTCAAATTCGAATTTATTTTACCATTAAAGCACATACTTTCATAAATATAATGTTTGCTAGAGATAAAGTAGCATATTCTTCTGTAAACTGCTTTTCTCGAAACTTTTTCGTTAGAAGCTTTTTCTGTTTCTGATATCTTGTTTATAATATAGTACAAGCTAGAGAGAAACCAAAATTCAGAATACATATACATCTTGTTGGTGGCATAGCGTAGACAAAATCGAATCTATTACGTGGTAAAAACCTAAACTCTAGAATATAGTGATGGAAATACAAACAGGGAATATATCACATCAGAAAACATATTTATCGTTGAAAAAAAAAGAAAATAATAGGGATTAAGATCTAACGTAATTTGTTCTATTTTTAATAGATAGTACACTAATCGGTATAGAAAACGAATTTTCCATTACTTCTACTTATTTCGACTTCTATTTAGTGGAGATAGAAAAAATAATTTCCTAAATTGTTAAAATGTGTGATTGCAATTTAACAATTTCATTATTTTCATCATTTTTTCTAGCCTTCACTAATTAAATATCACAACTAATGATATATTAATCTTACTATACACTACTATTAATCAAACTAAGCTTACAGCGCTGAAAAATAAATGTACTTAGTTATCGTGTGCAACGTAACAATGTTAGAAGTCGACTGTCATCAAGAATTCCAATAGTCACAGATATCGATGCAGAAACTTCAATTAAGTTAAATCTTTACAGTTAAACTTATTTTTAGCTTACTGTTTCAGCTAACTTCAATTTAATCTTACCAATGTCGTCTAATATAATTATTTATTTTCTGATGTGACTAGTTTAGTCTAATCAAGGTACCATCAATCAAGTTCCTGTTGTATTAGGGATGTATGTAGGATCTACTGAGTTTCGATAGCTATTGCTTGTTTGGAAGCTAACGAATTACAAAGCAAGCCACATATTAATTTAATTACTTTCTTTAAAAAAATGAAAATGGTGTTTTCAACACTTGAATGGCAATGTTGACGTTAGCCTAAATAGACCTTGAAATAGTGATAAATAAGTGATATATTAGAAAAAAACTTATATGATTTTTTTATATATTTATTGGTGTATTGGTATGGCAATAAATCGGATAATTCAGTCTTGAGAGGATACAATAGCGTGGCTAGTATAAGTCTCACAATGTATCCCAAAGATAGATTTTCATAAACTCTAAAGCTTCGTGAATAGTTAAACGTTTTCTTAAAATGATTTGCAATTTCTATATCACAGTCTCGCAAAAGATATTTCTTTAAGTTCGAAGACCACGTTTCTAAGTTCTTAAGTGATTCAATTTATTTAGAAAGAAAAGATTACTTTGTAAATGAAATTTTATTGTTTACATACGTTTCATAATGTATATAATTATATAATAGCTTTTACATGACCAGTACATTTCTGATGACATTTGGAATAAAAAAATCTTAATAAAATCTTTCGATTACAGAAAGTCCGAATTCAGAGTAATTTTGGTCTTTGGAAAATACATAGAATTGTAACAAGCATGCGATGATTCAATAATCGTTTATTTTATTCATTTATTTTATTTATTTGTATTGTTACACCATGAGTCTTACGTCCTCAACACGTGGCTTTGTATTCATAACATATTTTGTATTATAAAAGCAAATACATAGAAAGGATGTCTTTAAAAATAATGTTGTGTTAAATTTATAATTTTATTGTAATTCTTTTCTCAGTATATGAACGTTTATTAATTCTAACCCTAAATTAATGACCACATTTTAATCTTAAAAGAGACACCGCAGTTGTCAAATTTGTAAATTTGTTGTAATTGGATTTATTGCAATTAATACAAGTGAAAAAAAAACTTTTTTGGAAAATGATCTATTAGATCCAAAAAACTGACTTCTTCATTTTGTATTAAATAACTTTTTTTTGATAAATAATGTACATGACAATCTAAACCTAATTATATTTGAATTCTTTACTTCACATTTCCCGCACTATTCAAATATTCTTCAAATATAATTTATTAATAACAACAGAATCTAATTATACATATATAACTTAAGCAAATAGTATTGACGTACTTTCATTTTTGATTTATTACCTGATAATAACAAAGTAGACAAGCAACAATGAAAAAAAAAAGGTATAAAATTATAGAATAAACATTACCGGCATGCTATCAAATCAATAAAAAATATTTAAATAATATATACCTACTTCATCTAACACTAAATTGAAGTACAGCAAATAAAATACTACTAGTCAATATTTTGGTCGAATACGTCATTTTACAGATAATTAAATGTGTTCGTTATTATAATATTAAATCTAGATTGAATTAAATTAGCTTAATTGTTGAAAAAGCCTAATACAGTGATTTAATAAAGCTGATTATTAATTTAATCAAGCTTTGCATAAATTGCAAAACAATTTTAATGGGAATGAAGTGTCAGCCATACATACATCAATAGATATAGAAAGTTGAATGTTTATGAACGAGGGTAGCACACGTTTCCAACAACACCTATAATAGAAATTTAAGCAAATTATTATTTATACTTTAATGAATACAAAAATATTGTGTAAGTATAAACAGTATACAGGGTGCCCATTATGTATGGAATATAGTATATATCTCGGTAAATATCGACTTTATAAAAAAATTTGTTATATAAAAGTTGTTTAACATTTTATTTTCCATAATAACATAGCATTCAATCGTTTTTCTTTCAGAAAACAAATGAGTAATGAATAACACTTTCATTTTTTTTAAATAGCAATGTACCCTTTCATTAGGCTCATTTTTCATCATTTTTTTTTCTCAGATTCATGTTATTGGTGAAATTAACTTAATAAACATTTTTTACGTTTTTTTCAAAAATTTTCTGATATAACGGTACTAAGATTTTAGGTCATCGAAAAGAGAAAAAATCTCTATCAAATGAGCCTAATGAAAGGGTACATTACTATTTAAAAAAGTATAGTGTTATTCATTACTCATTTGTTTTCTAAAATAAAAACAATTGAATGCTATCTTATTATGGAAAATAAAATGTTAAACAACTTTTATATAACAGATTTTTTCATAAAGTCGATATTTACCGACTTATATGCTATATTCCATATATAATGAGCACCCTGTATACTAATACAATTGCATTTAAACGGGTGCTTGTGGGACTTCTCTTGTTAGTAACCACACAACTGCAAATAAAATATTTAAATATTTAATTAGTTTATTTATTCAATAACAGACAAGGATGTTTTACAATTGTTATTATCCGCACTCAAGACTTTAGTAATGAAATAAAGTATTTAAGCGAGTCAGAATGAGGAGAGACCGATGAAAGAAGACTGTCTATCTAATAAAATAAAACCAAATTGTAAAACGTATAAAATTTTATTAAAAACTTCTTAAAATTAGAACATTTTAGTGGCTTAACCTTCACATGAAGATAAGAAGCACCTACAGGGGGGATTGGAGATCCCAACGTCATTCCACGATACCTCTTGATGAGTGAGCCTGTGGGATTTGAAATGATCAGACGTGCTTAATTTACTTTATGCTATACTGACTCGTAAACATTTGATTATTGAGTTCTGTTTCTATGGGTAAAGATTCTTTTTACGGGCTAGCCCGTTATGAAGCCCGTAAGAATTATTACGGACACGATATCATCAATGCCATAGCAACATACTTATTTATTTATAACGTTCAGATATATCTTACGTATTGTGCTGTACTGCTTCAGTAATGAAAGAATTATTTATTAAAGATTTACGAGTCAGTATACCATAAAACGTTGTACGATGCTCGACCATTACACCAACCCTACGTGTCTGCACGGATAGCATGTTAGGTACCGTGCTCGCACGTAAAGTTCTAAGTAACGGTCTTCCAATGTCAATAACTATTACAGAGCTTATCAACATCAACCTCACAAGTTACTAAACAATAATAACAACAACCAGATAATAAGTATCAGCGCCTAATTATTACATTATAATCAAAACCATATATAAAACATATTAGTATTGCGATTCACTGCATTTTGCACCTCATAAGCGATCTGGCACTATTTTTGAGCCGCGGTGCTTCGCAGGTTTTTTTATAGGTGCAAAGGCGTGAAATAAAACATTAATACTTAGTGTTAACGAATTACTAATTTATTGTTATACTTTCTTTTCGTGTTCTTAAGATTCTAAATTTATATTCAAAGTTTTAATTACTGTATAAAGTTAATAAAGTTACACAGTATTAGCAAGTAAGTAATACGTATATCCATATACACTGAAGGAAATGTGTTATCTACATATCCTTTAACGCAACAACTTAACGCAAATCGAACGTCGCTTTACTCCAGTGGCAGTGGCAAAATTCCTGAAAATGAGTTCTCTTCTCCGGAAACCACCGTAACATTGAAGTACAATGATTACTGAATTTATTAATACATTTATGATGATTACATTTATGATAAATATTAGTAAAGTTTGGTAATGTTAACCTTACACAACATTTTATTTTGAGATTATCTGTTCGACTTAAATCAAACTGTCGTGGAAATTGTATAACTATATTAGGATGAATTTACCCTTTAGTTATTTTTGGTACCTACAATTCATTTTTGGAAATTTTTTTGCGATTTGCAGAATGGTTTTCGAATGTTGTTTATTCATTTACTAATTGTAGTAAATTAAAAATAACAAATATTAAATCATTATAATAAAGTCACTGTGAGTAATTTAAGTTAAAAAGTATCCTTCATCAAATACTGAAAACAGTAAACCTCTGTTACAGTCACAATAGTGAGTTGTAATAATTTCAATTTGATTACACATTTTGAGAAAACTCAATTGTAGTTTAGTTATAAACTGATTACAAGCTGTACTTATTCGAGGCTAGGCACGTTTTCTGTTAAATACATACCCCGGATAGAATTCAGTACAAGAGAATGGCTAAATATTAGAAAATTTTGGAGCCTGAGTGTATCGATAACACCTTTCAAGCAAACTCTTAAAATGAGAGTACTGCAGGCGATGACACGCTGCAGCAATGTTAGTAAATGAGAAGTTGTCTCACGGACGGTTTCTAGCAGTTGAAGCATGACGTCACTGGGGACATGTATAACCACTTATATGTACCTATCATAATTTGGTAATATATATTATTATTCAATACAGCATCTAACATCATAAGTAAAACACGTTGTAATATTATTTCATATTTAGTTCTTACTAATCAAACATGAATTCTAACTTAAGTATAATTTAATAATTTAGAAAATGGGTTTTTCAATACAAGATCAGTTTATTATATATAAGTAACAAAATCTACCAAACTTTAAGTAAATAAATGACGAAACTATAAAATAATGTTATCTGATAACCGGGATGTAATTCTTCGAACTTCTTCTAAGAAGTACTTATTAAATCATTCCTTTGTTTAATAAGAGTTTTATTTATTTATTATTCATTTCTTACGTATATTTTTCTATCATTTTAAAGAACTCTTCACTTTAATATAAGTAACAGTATTTTTAGCTTGTAAAACGATTAAAATGCAAAATTCGGCTATATTTTTATTTGGTACTTCCCGGAAAGTATTAAGGCACAAAAATTATGACGCACTTAGATTTGTTCGAGTTAAATAGTTCAATCAGAAAAAAGCGTTATTTACTGTATTAACTATAATAATACCAGTTGAAAAATCAACGGTCCCCTTCTGAACATGTTAGCTATCCACGAAGTAAGAAAACAGATGTACTAATAAAAGTTAATTTTCTGTGGTCCCGTATCTCAGGATGTGCTACTGCAGTGGAGTTTTTATTATCCTTAATAATAATGTCTATACAGTCTTTACAGCCTTGGTAGTGCAATGCCTGGCGTGCCGGACTTTCACCCAAGCGGCCCGGGTTCGTCTCCCGGCGCTGGCAGATCTGGTTAAGGTTTTCTGCAGTTTTCCTTAACTGTAACACAAATGTGGGATTTGCGCTGTTCCATATATAAGTCGGCTGCAGCCGCACATTGGGCCTACATAATAATAATAATCGCCCCCTCCCTCCCGCACAAGCTTATAGCTTCTGGGGCCTTGGTTTAGGTTATGGGTTGTAGTAATTATTATTATATATTATTATTATTATTATAATTTAACTATAATTTAATATAATCACGTTTGATTCATAATTAGCAATGCTTTTCTTCGTAATTTCTAATAAATCCCACACCTTTTTTGCTCAAATAAATGCTATAAAAACACGTAAGTTGCCCTTTCTTCAAAAT
Source organism: Agrypnus murinus (assembly GCA_929113105.1). NCBI lineage: Eukaryota > Metazoa > Arthropoda > Insecta > Coleoptera > Elateridae > Agrypnus > Agrypnus murinus. Next base: position 93,593,654 of record OV816031.1, on the reverse strand, counting down.
AACTTTAAATGAATGTAGACGCGAGAATACATCATATAGTTATTTTAATTATATACCTATGTAGTTTATTATTAATATATTATGTACTTTATATAGCATAATATACGTTGGAAAATCAACGGCGTGTGGAGGCACCAAAGCTGAAAACGCGTCAGTCGCTGGCAATCAGTGCGTGCCCCCATTAACTTTGTAGTTTTTGTAAGCCCAGTTTTTTCAAAACCGGTGAATCTCGAGAACCATTGAATAGATTTTGATGCCGTGTTCACCATTTGATAGCTTATTTCTTAGCAAAGGTTTCTATATATACAGATTATTGAGAGGATTTTTGGAGAGTCGCTGCGAAAATGGTAACAGATAAAAACAAACTATAAGCGAACCAATTGTACCACCCAAAATGATTTTTTATCTTCAGAATTGCTTCAAGTATAATCTGTGAAAACTTGAAGTTTGTAGCTTACGCCATTAGATATATAGCCATAATGATTTTTTAAGAAATGCCCCCCTACGACCAAGTGCAAGATAGATATAATAACATATTGCAATGATCACTTTTGAGCTAAAGAGCAAATAATATGAGAAAGTGCATTCGATTATAAACTTTGGAGATTCATGATTCCAACCAAGTCTGTGGTTCTTGGATATCATTAAATAAAACATAAATAATGTCTTAACGTTATACTAAGATTAGAAAACTCAATATAAAATTGAAATACGATATATCAAGTTGGAATAGCATATCTTTATTAAAGTATAACAGTTTACAACATTGAATTCAAATTAGGATGGTAGGAGGAAGGAGATCTTAGTCAAAGGTCAACCTGAAAAAGAAAATTATGTATATTAGTTAATGATATTAAAGGATCATATGAAAATCTGAGTCAGTCTACATCGTGTAACCACGCGAAGCAGAAGGAAGTTAGAAGTGATCTGAAGATGGCAAGTGTGATCTTGCCGAAACGTCGTCAACCATTGTCTGGTTCCTCTAGGAGCCGAATAGTGAATACGCGGAGTGAAACCCGGAAAAGTATCATATAATATCCGCGGAAATTTAAAATGTAACATATATATATATATATATATATATATATATATATATATATATATATATATATATATATATATATATATATATATATATATATATATATATATATATATATATATATATATATATATATATATATATATATATATATATATATATATATATATATATATATATATATATATATATATATATATATATATATATATATATATATATATATATTGCGGTGTAATCATTTCACCGATTTGAAAATTTTACTAACAATAGTTCGTCAACGTAAAAACAAACATTTTATATCAGATTTTAAATTAAATGAGGGACATGTTATGTCATGGGCATAATTAAAATAAAGGGTATAGATAGGACCACAGTTAGGTTCATTAATGTTTAAATCAAAAACTTAAGAATAAAGATTTCATGAAAACATAACCTAGCTTTTTCATGTACAATAATAATAGGTTTCAATTTTTGAAAAAGGATATAAATTAGTTAGATTGCTTGACTATAATCATGTTTATGCAACCCATGTTACTTTGGAAGGGTTTTCCACTTGTTAGGAAGAAGCAATTTCCATATTAGAATTTACACATTACGATGTTCTGCGTTAGATAGATTTTTCTATATTCCACGACACCAGCTCAAGTTTATGTTGCTAATTAGCTAAAAATAGATTAATTAGGTCAATTTCATTATGACTGATACATTACAATTAATCTTTGAAATTATTTTATAAGATTTCTGGTCATTTTTATTAAAGATGGTTAAATCCTCTCGTTTCGTGTTAACTGACTCTTATAGGCTTTTATCCTGCTTTTCCTCACCATTGTTTTTATGTAAGTGCTTAGAGCAGTGTATGCTGGACATCTATGCATAATTTGATTAACATTGACTTATTTAAGCTGGCATTTGTATAAGCATCAATTGGTATTCATTGTAGTTCGTACACTGTAGAAATCATGTTTATATTAAATTATAAAGATGTTCTTATGAATAGATTAATTGTATTACCTATATCATGTATTCCTGTAGCTATTTTGTAAAGGATGAACCTTGATTTGCTAAATTGTATATGTAATTAGATCGAAACGAATTTTGTACATTGTCTAACGTTTTTCTTGAATATCTTCGTTACGATACATTTTAGGACCATAGATGTATCATATTTTTTTGATCCTGGTATTAAGCCCTACAATCCTATTGTAATAGATTTATGATTAGTGACAATTAAAAATCAGCTGTTGGATTAGTGACGTCACGAGCGTTGCTCGATTTTCTTTTATTTTGAAAAAGTGTCATAGTCTTCATTTGTTATGGCAGAAACTATATAAGTTGGGGCAAATTGGAACAAAGGGAGTCAACAAAACATTGAAGGCAGAAGCTATGCTCGGCACCAGATAAAATATCTGTAATAAATTTGAGGTTAGATTTTTAACCATATGGTTTTGACGCAAACGTCATTGTATTAATAAAGTTTAAATAAGATTATAAGTGTTACCTGAATTATCTTCAAGGATTAAAGGAAGATTCCATTATTGTGCAACAATAAATAAAGTGAACGTGATTGTTCAAATAAATTCAAGTGAATTTAAATTTTGACATCGATTTTCATATCGATTTTATAAACAAGAAATCAGCTGTTTGGCTTTATCGCAGTGTTACCACTAAAAGGATTTTTTATATAAAAGGGAACTAATTTATAACGTACCAGGTTGGTTTAAAAATAAATGATCTTTGTTGAGTTTATAAATAATAATTAATTGATAAAGTTCATCCTTAAATATTAAATTATTTGGTTTAGTTTATCAAGTTCTTTTCAGAATTTATTTGTTTTCAGTTAAATAAAACAGTTTTAATTTTTTTTTCATAAAATTTATTTTCTTTGGATAAATAATTTTTTTATTTATAAACAAATTTTATTTGTGTTGGTTTGTTCAAACGAATGACCGTAGTTATCCTATGTCAGATCTCTACTACTATTTATAACGCTTGAGCAAACCTGAGAAGTCACTTCTCAATTTTAACATTTGTATTATTTTGAAAAACATTTTTATTTTTATTTTGACGTTCTTTTTGATTTTATTTTTTTTGCATAATAAAGTTTTTGTGTTTTCAATTTTACATATGTGTTTAATTGATGTTAATGCAAACATCCAGCATTCTTTTCTTTTAAATTCAGAGTTTAGCAGCAGTTGTCCAGCTTGCAGAAGCTTTAGTGCTTACGATATAAGTTTCTCCTTCTTTCCAGGCATAAAAGTAAATAAGAGTCTCGCAATTCAAATAATTTATGCTTTACTGAGCAAACCTGAGCTAGCTGAGAGGAATAAAGAATATCTGTGGTGTTTTCTTAATTTATTATCGTATATAATTTATGTTTATATTTGGAACAGTGGATATTACATATATTGTATTTTATATTATTCATTCAAAGATCACCGCAATATATATACAATTTGTGCGACCCTGAGATCAAAAGGTTTTCTTTTAAATATAAAACTAACCAATAACAATAAAAAAAAATAAATAAAATTATAATACCATCACAATATGTATCTGTTTGTTGTGTTTTGTGTTATCTCAGACACGTAACGTAACGTGACGAAACGTGTTTAAACACTATTTTGGTAGAATCATTTTTTAATTTATTTTTTTACAATTTCGTTTTCTTTAATTTCTATTATATACATACATAATACATAATTATGTATTTGTCATTAGAATCGAGACAGATAAATGATAAGGACTAACATTGTAGTAGATTCCTTTTAATTATATTTAAATCACGTGATTCATAGTCTAGACAATTTAATTAAAAACCAAATATTTTAATAGATTTTTTGATTATTTATTACATTAACTAATTAATATGAATGTGTTTTTAATGAACACCTTTTTAGCATTTGTCAGCATTGTAACTATAATTTTCGTTTCATCATGCATATGCCATAAATGTTACGGCACAGCAGATTTTTGTACACATATTGGACCATGTGAATTGTAAAAATAAATTCCTTTTTATATTTTTCATAAATTAAAACTTTCTGTTTTACTGGGCAGCTGTGTTCCTATTTTTTGGAATTATTTACAATTTGTGTTAAAAAGAGTGTGCAAGATTAAATACTTTGTTCAAGAATGACAAATCGCTGTAAAAAATAAAATTGTTTTAGTCACTTTTTCTTATCATCTCATCTGTATCGGCTTTTTGCTACTTTAATGTGAGATATTTTTTGCTTTTTTAGTTTTAATTGCGTTCATTATGTCACGCTACAAACTCAAAAATTAATTCAACTCAATAAACCCAAAAATCGAGAACTGAAGTGGTTGTAGATTTTAATGTCATCTAATGTTGCGTTACGTTTCATAAAATAATGATCACATCTGCATGACATTTAAATTGCTTCTGTCTTTACACAGTTAAACTACATGATACTGTTAATTATTTAGTTTATTAGTTTTACTTTGAATATTTTTTAAGCCTTCTGACTTAATTTAGATGTTACCTACCCCCAGAAGCGTCCCTAAGGTCGGTCAGCCGGGCGTATGCCCGAGCCCCCGAGGTCTAGTGGGACCCCGCACCGAGCTATCTTATTTTAATCAACAACACAATATACAGATATAGAAAAACAGATAGGAAGTACGTACGAGAGTACGAGTATATCGGGTCACGCCTTTGCTCTTCTTGGTTTGTTAGTGGGGGAACATTCGAGCATTAAAGTTGTTTGTAGTAAACCACAAACCGAGCGTTGGTGTAGTTTCCCAACCTCACTAACATAAACTAAACAATAACAGCAAAGACGGGGCCCGATATAAACCCTTCTTTATTTTACTAGCGCGTTCCTTATCATACACACATATGGTTTCGCAGATACTTCCTTCTTGTTTTTTTACACCTGTATATCTTACGCATTAATAAAATAGACTGAGAGACCGGCATTTGATACAAGATCTTATACATTAAACTAAAGCTTAATTTTGCAATGAAGCATCAAATTTCCAAACGTCTCACCGTTTGAACGTTTCTATAAGCGGGCAAACGGTGAGACGTTTAACCGAATAGTTCCGCGCCGCTGACCGAATTAGGTGATAAAAGGGGAGCGATAGAAACAGCAATATATAAAAATATGTAATTAGTATTAAAATAAAGATGGATATACTTCATATTTCAACGCTTCTCGTAAGCAGATCTCACACCTAAACGTTGTAACACTTCGAGAAGCATCGAGCGGCGCTGCCTACCCCAAGCAGCATCTATGTAAGCAGCAGTAACTGAGATCGGAACATTGATTGAGTACTTGTTACGTAACTACAACTAAATTTATGACTTTATAGGTTTAATTACTTCAATTCGGAATATTTTAGTAATTATGTAGTTGTTATACTATTTATTGGAACGATGTAGTTATATTACTTCTGAGTAACTTTTAAAGTATGTGGAACGGCATTGCCACTTAGTATAATTACTTTAAAGTCGTTGCAGCTTTAAAGTGGTATTATGATTGTAGCAGTAACTTGCCCGAAGCTACTTTAAAGTTTTTAAAACTTTAAAGTAGTACCGAAAGTTCCTGTCATCTGTCTGAAACCCTTTGAAGTAACGGAACCTTGCAGTAGTATTGAGTAAGTAAAACATACGTTTTTTCTACCCAGTAGAATCACTTAAAGTAATTTTTCGTAAACTACTCCATCTACAAATTTACTGGTAAAACGTTGGAGGCCATTAATCAATTTTCAATTTGTTATAATTGTTAATAGATGTTTTACTATATAACCTTCAATAAAAATAATAAATTGGTGCCAAATTGTGTGTTAAGAATTGTTATGTATGTAGCATTAAGTTGACAACATTCATTTGTAGTGATGTAAATAACCAGGCAATCCTGGCCGGTCTGTCAGTATCACTTGAGTCGGTTTGGTGGACACACATCCTGCACAGTGTATGCATTGTGTATGTAATGCTCCCTGCTCACTCAACATTAATAAAGTTAATTAATAATAATAAATAAGTATCTTTTATATAAACACATAAAATAACATAGCAGGGGTAATATAAAAACGGTTTCTATCATGTGTATCAACTTATAAGTATTTTTGTCTTATTTTATTAAAGACATTTTTTATTAAAAGATATATTTACAGAAGTTGTTATTTTTCGACCTATCCTCATCACATTTTACAGCAAAATTACAATGGTTTATAATTTTGGTATACTGGAACGACATAAATAATCAAATATTTCATCGCTCTTTGTATTATTAAGTTAGTTATTATTAGCCTAAACGTAACCGAAACGTAGCTGGACAAGTTTTATAGAGATTACTGCAACGTATCTGCTACCCAAAAACGGTTCCCCATTTTAGTTCCAGGCAAGTAATAAAACTGTAGTAATTACGTGCTTGTGACTAGTGGCAAAAACTTAATAGTTTCACCGGTAGTTGCTGGTACGTAGCGATGACTAAAAATGCTGCTTGGGACATCTTATTCTAAACCTTTTTGAGCAAAAGTAAGAAATGCTTCTATCTGCACGCATACTTAGGTCGTGTCGGGTTACAATGGGAATTGCTTTAAGTAAGGAGTGCTATAAATCTAAATAATCATTACACGTATTTTACAATTTGTACGCAAGTTGTTGGTATGATGTCGAGAAATGTTAAAACATATTCTAATGTATCTTAAATAAATTAAAATTATTGCTTATTCTTATGATTCCACAAAATTCCTTTTATTTTATAATACTTTATGTACCCGAATAAAATGTTAAATTAATCAAAAGGTAATTAAAGTGCAATACAAACAATACTTTTTCTTGTACACTTTCTAGAAGTATGTGTAATATTTCAAAAAATAATGAATACTTATTACTTGCTTGAATTTACTGAATTTACATAATTCATAAAATTAACAGTACAGTCGTTATATATGTCGTTATCAGACATCTTAAATAAAACACATTAATATAATTATTATTTTTATATTTACTATTAGTTCATACAAACAGTTCGTACATACAAATAACATACTAATATTTTTATAATATAATTATCGTTAGTTTTTAAAATTAAAATTTTATATTATTACTGTACATATCTGGTGCCCCATTCTATTTTGAGCCTTTATAAATCTATATAACTATTGAACTAATTGAGATAATGAATTCCTGCGTTCACTACTCTTCTTCCAATTTTTCTAAGTTTTTTTATTATTTGTCCTTTTTATATTTTCGGGATCAGGCAACTTTGTGATTTCAAATGGAACACCCCATTGTTTCCCCTTTCCGAAGGTGCCTTACTTGTCTTGGATATTATATAGGGTGATGGTTTTATAAGCTTCTATATACTGCATGTTATTTTAAAAAACTTAAAAAAATAAGAAGACCGCATTTCATTATCTCAATTAGTTCAAAAGTTATATAGGTTTATAAAGGGTCAAAATATAATGGGACGCCCGGTATCATTCAATTCATGTTTAGTTGCCTGTAGGATATAATCCGGTCACATTTCAGGTTCGTGCATATTTTATGTTAATTTTGATTTCTTTGCGGCAAAATGTAGCCAATGAGAGGTAGAAAAATACCCACTTGTTTTGGATTTTTGACAAAAAAGTTTCATCTCACAAAAACCACTCCCAAATGTGCATCTTATCATATTTCGCCATTTTTTTTTCGAAAACGGCTGCCTTTATCGAAAAATGAAAAAAGAAGTTTTTTGTAGAGTTAAATTATCTTTAATTGGTGCTGGTGTTGTTCTGATATTATTGATTTTACGAGGTTTTCTTCTATTTTCCAACAAAAATTTGTGTAAAGTTGGGAAGACTTTGCACCGGAATATCAGATCGTTGCCATATAGCAGCAACATAGCGCGCCCTTAGTACGTGATATTTAAATGCTGACTTCGTTGGTGGCAAATTTTTCGCTGTGTAGTTTTTTTGAGCGAATAGATACCATCGTAACTTTGTAATATTGTCGATATCTCTCCTTTTGTATAATAAACACACAAAACATTCCAGCTCGGAAACAATATGTTTGGAAAGTTCTTCAGTTAGTTCCAATTGAGAGAGGGCTAATTTAATAGAATCATCGCTGTTAAGAAAAACTTTGAAACATGCCTCGTTTAAGGGAACATTTTTAATATTTGTCTCATTATGTACATGAAAATAAATGCATGCATTTTCCAAAGTTTCTTTGCTCTCGACTATTATTTGTTGGGGACATTTTTTCATATCTATCAAATATAATATGCATTTCGTCATATTTTTCTGACAAAAAAAATTAAATACATCATATTCCTGACAAACAATTCTTAATGGTTTAGTATTATGCAGTACGAAATACGTTGCACTAAAACTAAATACGCACCACATCTTGTTAGAATTATGTAAAATCTATCACCAATATCAAATCTCCATAACTGGATTGAAACGGGCAGGTTAGGATGTCCAAAGGGTTAATTGGTTTAATTTTACTTAAGTAATGTCTAGTGAATGTTATTTCAGCGGGTAAAGAAATATAAATAACGGAAAAAATCGATAATCTGAAGTCAAACCCCCAATTTTAATATCATTGTCACTCTTTGAAACCCTTGGTATCTATGCCAGATATATAGTCAACCTATATATCAATTTAAAGATAATTTCAAAAACTGTACAAGAAACTTCTTTTTCCATTTTTCGATAAAGGCAGCCGTTATAAAAAAATGGCGAAATGTGATCAATTACACAGAATTACAAGTGGGGTATTTTTCTAGCCCACCCCCACATTGGCTTCATTTTACACTAAAAAATTAAAATAAACATAAAATATGCATGAACCCAATTTTTCCTAGAAATGTAACCGGTCTAATACTGTAACCATTGTAAATAGAACTGCCGAAATAAAATCAATTTTACAAACTGTTCGCCATTTGGGTGTTCATTAGTGTTACGGTTCCGCACTTGTGAAAATGTTTGTGTGTTACGAGAATTTCAAGAGCAATTTTTTTACTTTAATTATTTACCTTCTTCAACAATCTATTTACAGAAGAATAAAAAATGGTTTAAATAAAATACGAGTTTATTGTTTATATGTTAGTATTGTTTATTTCATATTTACTTTTCTTGTTTAATAAACGTGCGAATTTGTTTAATAAGATTAAACGTTTGTATTTGTTTATTCTTTCTTAACAATATAATTGTCTTCAGTTTATAAAATCGATTCGATCTAAAGTTCATTTGTTGTAAGTTATGCAAACAATATTTATTTTTCATTTTACCTAACGTACGTACGTAATAGTTACATTACAGCCTGTTTATTTTTTCTATTAATTGCCACCTCGAGGAAAGAAAAAACGCTCCACTTGAAAAAGCACCAAAAATACCAAAATTTCAAAACGTCATAACTCGGCAGATTTTGAACAAAAATGGATGAACTTTTGCGTGCTGAAAAGTTTAAAGTGTCTAGATTAAGGGTGTGTGAGCGAATGCTGCGTTTAAGCATTTCCGCCCCCACGACCCTCCGCAGAAATCAATATTTTTGATGAAAAAAGTGTCAAACTTTAACAGCTTGTACGGTGTACCAAAGAGACCCAATCGACCGGCAGGGCAACAAAGTTCAGTCTCCTTTCTGTAAATTTTTCAAAACTTCGAGTGCCTACGATGATTTGGCGCGAAGTTATGAATTTTTGAAATTTTGTCGGAAGTTTGTCGTCTTCTGCCAGCGACATTATTATCGGTTGAATTTGAACATTTTTTCCAAATTCAAAAAATTAAAATTAAAAATTAATTAAATTAAAAATAAAATTAATTAACCTTAATTTTTTTTAACCTGTAACCGCCGACAGCAGCATTACTCGATGTGCACCACGATGAGGTTGTCCGTTGGATTTTGCACATCGTGTGTATGTGGGAGGGGGGCATTGTAACGCTTCGAATAACTTTATGATACTGATTAATTTCAAAACATTAGTAAAATAAAAACCAAAACATTAACTTAGACACATGCACAACTCGGGTAACTCGGCAACTAGACACTCGGGTAACGCTGATGAACATGAACACGAACGTTTTTCAAAATTTTTTAAATTTATAATAGAAAAGGTTCAAACTCAACCGATAATAATGACGCTGGCAGACGAAAAAAAACTCGACGAAATGCAGGGTAAATTTCAAAAATTCATAACTTCGCACCAAATCATCGTAGGCACTCGATGTTTTGAAAACTTGAAACAGAAAAAGAACTGAACTTTGGATTGAACGATTGGAGTCACGATGTGTTTGGTACACCGTACAAACTGTTAAAGTTTGACATTTTTTGAATAAAAACATTTTTTTTCTTTGGAAGGTGGCGGGAGGCGGAAAGGCTTAAACGTAACATTCGCTTAAACTAGACACTTCAAACTTTTCAGTACGCAAAAGTTTATCCATTTTCGTCCAGAATCCGCCGAGTTATGACGATTTGAAATTTTGGTATTTTTGGAGCTTTTTCAAGTGGTGCGTTTTTTTCCTCGAGAATATTTATAATACACTCTAATATAATTATGTTGTAACGGTATTTTTCTATCGGTCTCAAATATGTGTAATTTTGCATGTATATTTATTGAAAAATCTAAAGTCCGGTCTTGCAAATCTATATTTTATTTGCAGTTAAAATTTTTGTTCGTATTTGATATAAATATATTAACAGAGCAACATCTTAAAAAGTTGTTTTTGAATTCCCATAGAACTAGAAGACGTTCCAGTAAATTTTATATGTCATCAATGCTTTGTTCGTTCACGTGTATCCGTTAAAACTGGGTGCGTGGCTAAAACCCTGACAAAATAGTTAGTGGCGCATTTAAGTTCGTACAGTTTTAAATAAATACTGCAGTTTGCGTTCTGAGAAAATATGGTAAAAAATAAACTTCTCTTTGTTTGAGAAATAACACCTAAGTTGACGAATCCAGCTTGGCCTTTTTGCGTTTTAAACTTGAAAACTGCATCTGTCCTCATGTCTAGCGTCAGCAGACGACAGCGTCCTTATACCGGCTTTCGCGCCATCCAATTTTTATTTTTAGTTCATTAGGACCAGAATCTCGTGCAAACGCTAGTAAAATCACCTTTGTCGACTCCACGTGGATAAATTCTTAAAAGATTTTGATTTGCTCCGACAGAATGATACGGGCTTTTGATTGGTCTAGTTCGATCTGCATCCCCAGCGAAAAAAACATTTTTTCTCGTGACAAGAGATCACATAAAAATTTTAAGACGCATTCTAGATCTAGTTCCCGTACAGTTTCGTCGACACTTGCCGTGAAGCGAGCCTCCAGTATAGACAATTGCCGGTATCGGATGCCGAGCATGGTTATTTAAGAAAATTACAGTTAATAATCATACCGTTTAATTAAGTGTCCGGATATTAATCAAGAATTTGCGGTTAATAAAAAGTACCGTTATATAGTTAAATACTTTTTAAAGACTGGGAAATCTAGCTTTTCCTATTAAAAGTGTAACAGCGTTAATATAGTTTACCGTATCGTACATTCGTTTAAACAAGTCTCGTACCGAAATAAATTAATAATTACAGACTTTCTCTTCAGTGATCGAAATCTCGATTAATAAATAAATTTGAGTTATGTGCCTTATAAATCCAGTTTAGATTTAAATAATAAGCGGGTTGTTTTAATGAAAACAACGAACCTTTGCTGATGGTTATCAAAATTAATTAATAACCAAATCTTATGAAAGTTTATGGTTGCATTCAGCTATTGTATTTTGGGGGTGAATTCGTAAATAATGGTTCACCACATACAGACATTACGAGAGTTAATTCATTGCATCCTTGAATGATGGAAAGAAAAATCTACGAACATTCCAGTTTCCGCCTGCGGCGATTGTTTGATGTTTGCAGGAGTCATATTTGTGCAGTTTATCGTTAATTTTGGTTTGCGAATTATTGACAACTAAAGGTACAGTGATTTATGTATTTTTTTGAGTGTTAAATATTTATGTAAATTCTCTTCGAATCTTTGTAATATTTCTACAGTTTGTTTTTCATTTATATGTAATTTAGTAGATAACTTTTATTCATTTCAATAGTAAAAGAGCTCTTAGGTAGGGAATTATTGTTTGAATTTTTGAATTTAAAATTGTAATCTTTTTTTATATGTTTTCTTGTGTTTTCTCAAATAAATATGATTTTAAAGTTAATTAAAACCAGTAAAACAGAACCATATTATTATGAAAGTTTTTATTCATACCTTCATTAATCAAAATTTTTGAATTTATTAAATTAACTAATATTTTGCACTAAATTTATATCGGTCTGATTTCTTTTTCTGATTAGTGATTTCAGACAGATCTATTAAATTCATTTAATCTATTTGAACTATTCAATTATCATTATTAAGCTTCATAATCAGATGGCGCCCTTCTTGTGTATGTTTTTGTGTTTTTTGAAACCTTTATCCATCTCTTATAAATTAGACAACTGCAGAACCAATACCTACGACCTGAAATTAAAAATTTGTAAGATAGAGCTAAATCTCAAGCCGCGGTAATCTTGAGCATCTTTTTAACGTAAGTATAAATTTTATTGTTTAATATTGTTTATTTAGTCCGGCGAAAAACCTTCGTTTCAATTGTCGCCCAATCGCGGGGCATTTTATTGCTGTTCTCTCGTGGCGAAAAACGCTCGTTTCAATGTATTATTGCATTTGATTTGGTATTGGCGCTTAGATTCCTTTTCTTTTAATTTTCAATACAGATTTGTATCATGAATAAATAATATTACTTGAGAATAATTATTTCTTCCTATTTTAACATTCATTTCCTGCTCTACAAATGAATCATTCTGATATTATAATTAATATATGTAATTAATTTTAAGGTCGTTTTGTAAAATCAATATGATATACGTAATAAAATAAATTCATATAGATAAAACAATAATCACAACATAATTACAATATCAACATACAATACATAAACAAAATAATCACTATCAAAAAAAAGAACTTTTACCTTTGATAATGACATATGTTATGTCGAAACATTTATCAGGTAATACATGTTTAAATGTGAAACTGTTTAACAATTGCTTTATTTAATTCCATGATTATTGAGTTTCACAGAGTAAAGCTGGACATAATAAATTTGTAATAACGTATTCAATTATCAATAATCAAGTTATCAGAATTAGTAATTTGTTGAATTGCTATAGTCACTACTTTACTGCTTTAGCGCAAATAAAAAATTTACAGTAACTGAATATTAAAAATAAGTTGATCAGTTGTGTAGATTACTTCAGTTATTATTTCAATTTAGAAAAGCAATATGTTTTCTTTACTAAGCTAAATTAAAGGCATTAAATATTTCTATTTTAGTAAACATTATTTATTAACTTATAATAGTTTTGAACGAAGCCAGTAATTAAAACACTGTAAAGCAAACAACAACGAGCAATGAAGTAATGCAAGTAAAGCAATTTACTACCCTACCGAAGAATAAACAGTGCCTTAAAAGAATCGACAGTACTGTAACGTAACCTTACAATTGTCTAGGTTTTATAATTTCTTAAGCGTGTAGATCATTTATCTAAAAAATAGTTAATTTATATTAATCTCGAGCCTTAATTTCTAAAAAGAACAAAAGGACATACCTCAAGCAACGTGCAACTCAAATTTCATACAAAAATGTATTTTCAAAACTCATTTTTGTGCTTTTATGTCGGCGGTACATAGAAAACCGAACAATTTGTCAGACAGGGATAGGTCAATAGGACCATTGCACTCTGCATAGTACCCGGTCAGCTCCCAATTGCAAATTTGAAACGTTTTCATTAAATATATTTAATAGTTATTAAAGAATCCACAAGTTCTTAAGTACCGAATACCGGAAAATAAGTATCACGTTACATGTTAGTTTCTAAAGTTCAACAAACAAATGAAGAATCTAGGTCAACGCGTGATCAGCAGCTGTGAAACACATCAAGATAAAAGAAGAGCGTAAATAACATCTTTTGTTACCCTTGGCTGTTAAAAAAGGCCACAAGCGTGCGTTAGGATTATACTTTTTAACATTTCGTTTGTCATTATTGAATATTTACAACCTAATAACGGGTTATAATTAAAAGATTTAATTACGATTGAAGTGTCATAGGGTATGAAAGCATTTAAAGAAAACTACTTGCAAAAATTTTAATTATAACCCGTTAGGAGTAAAAGCTAGGGAAGATAAAATCAATTTAATAAGGATAAAAATAAATCTTATTATTATTATTAGGTGAAATAGAATAATTTAACGTTGATGTTAATAATAGTTATTATTATAGTGTAAATCGCTTTCATTTTCCCTATTTTGTACGTACATTAAGCACAGTGTTAGCCCACATTACGGTAAGCTTCGTACTAACGTGGACAAGGTTTTGTTAGCACGTTTAAAAGTAACGGCTTACACGTTACATAACACGTACAACTAACGTGGAATTCAACAAAGAAATTCTTATTTAATATCTTCACCAGCGGATGATCGTTTGACCAGTTTAAAATGTCTGCCGATCGCTATGTTTTATAAATATTATTTGTTTTAAACAAAAGCAAATTCTAAATTTTCCTACAGAAAACTACCGCAACTAACCTTGAATAGCTCAAGTAAAAAAAAAGTAAGTAAATAGCAACTGTTAACAGCAAAACTTAAAACTCTAACATTAAATCTGTTTATCACATTGAATTCTTATTTAAGATTAAAATTTTAAATTTGGAATGCTTTTAACATAAAGCATTTTATATGTGGAGTTATGTTTGTACAAATGATACAAGCTATTGGTCGGTAGTTAAACCATTTTTTATTCTTGATCTCCTAGTTGGTCTTAAACCAATAACTTTGAAATAATGTTTAACTGGGAAGACCTTAGTAACCTTAGTACCTCTAAGCTTAGTAAGCAATTAGCTGCTTAAAGCTTCCTTTGGCTCTCATAGATTGAAATCTTTTGTAGCAATCATAACTGTGCTAATAATAAAACAGGTTCATTCCTTACCTTAAAACCTACAAAGTGTAAAGATCGAAATTTATCAAAAGCTAAATGCAGTCAAGGTCCCACAACTGCGCATAAAAGTAGGGCATAATTTATAGGTTTGTGCTACGTGGTTACCTACTTCAAACGGTTGATTCTAGATCTAAAGATCGAGATTTTTAGAAACAACCCTTTATATCACATAAATAAACACACCAAAATAATTTTCATACATTTATTTCGCACTAGAAATTCTAGAATCAAACAACAATTATAACGGTTTATTTTATAATAATAATAATAATAACTACTACAACCCATAACCTAAACCAAGGCCCCAGAAGCTATAAGCTTGTGCGGGAGGGAGGGGGCGATTATTATTATTATGTAGGCCCAATGTGCGGCTCTAATTTAATTTAATTTAGATGTATATTTATGTTGGTGATGATATAGACAGAAGAATAGATATAGTTTCTTAGATAAATAAATTGTGGATAAAAATATTTGCCTAAAAATATAAGCCTTCAGAAGTAATATTATGAAGGTCAGCGTAGTTTACTAATTTTAAATTCTTAGCCATCAAAACTAAGTAAAATTCAAATAAATTTATTTTACATTATTAGGAGTATTACAAAGATTAATCTAAATAATTATTAAAAATATTGCTCCAAATTTTTCGGGAAAAATTTGCTTAAAACTTACCTAAAGTAAGTAAGCAGTAAAGTATATTAATCTTGAATTGTATGACATTATCTTCTTTTTTTGTCAACTTTATTCTTTTATTATTGCAAACTCATCTGCTTAATCTCCACAATTATATAGTTGAAACACGTTACAGAAACTTTTACTCTTCAGCTAATAATAAAAATTGTTAATAATATATATGTAATAATTGCTTAAGTAATTACTGAAAACAATTCGTTGCGTAAGGCATCTCAAATTTGTTCACATCTCCAAATTTATTGTTATAAGCATTTAGATTAGCAATCCTTTCAATTCCAAGGTAAGAACCAGGATCAAGTAATTTACCATTCGCACGAATACAAGCACAAACAAATTCTATTTTCGAAAAAGACCGCCCAAACCATATAATAACGAAGTTTACAACAGCCAATAGTCATCACGATAGAATAAATTTCAAGTAAATCGTGATATTTAACGATAAAAAATCAAAAAAAGGCAGCTCTTCTACAATTCACAAAATGAAAGAACGTTAACAAGTCAAAAATCAATCTGATTGGTAGATAATTTGAAAGAATCTGAATAGATTTGGTGCAATTGCATTTAATGGTTTATTTATTTATCATAAGTCGACATCTGACTTTATATGGTGATGTTTAACCTGAAACGAACGTTATTTTACCCGGAACAAAAACAGAACAGGTTACTTTAACTTCAAAAATCTTACGCAAACTGTACTACACAAAATTATTAATACTTACTGTACAACTCAAGATTGCCTGGGCTTGAGATATCTTTCTACAAATTTGAATTTAGGTCGCAGGTATTGTTTCCACAGCTCCAAATTATAAAAGAATAGATTAAGGTTTAAGACACAAGAAAATCCATATTTTTAGGGCGCCATCTGATTAGGAAAGTCCAGTGAACCAGTAACCAGAAACTGGAATCAGATCTAATAAATTTAATTTAATTTTAATTAGGCTAACAAAGTTAGGTTGAATAAAATATTGATAGACTTTCATAAATATATAGTTCTGTAATATTCAGATTAATTAAATTTAATTATAGATTTATTGATAAATGAAAAAATAAAAAATGAAGTTTCCAAATAAGACATCGTTACAAAATTTAAATAAATATAAAAAATGATACACAACGTAAGAATTTTTAACGACAGGAAACTAATGCACATAAAAATGTGATCAAAAATACTCGATACAGAAATAATTGTTCAAATTACATCAATAATAACGAAGTAAAATTCATTAAGTCACAATACCTTATTCAGATAGTTTAATCTGATTTCACCTTACAAAGCAATTGCAACATATCGCGTTTCCATCAAAACAAACACATATCACAAAACTCGATCGCTCAATGAAATTGAAGAATCTGGAAAACACCTTACTGATGCTGCTACTGAATAAAACCAAAGAACTGAAGCTCCAATACTGTCTTTCAATAGACTCTGTTTAATAAAGTTCTCCTTTTCTAATAAAAATTAGCCAAAATAACCGTAAAAGTTCAATTATTTGATGTTTATTAGAAAACATTCTTCACTAATAAAGGCAACGCCACATTAAAATATATTATTTAGTTTAACGCTTCCGATTTTAAATCATTTTAAAAACGGAATCCACTAAGAAACTTATTTCACGATAAGTCAAATTTGATAACTATAATTGTTCATTCCAATAACTGTATTTCGATCAAACCAGATCATTAAACAAGACTGAAACGTACCTACTAAACGTTAACTGCACTTTGATTGTAATTGATAACTCGAACGGAATTATTTATTAAGTTTCAGTAAGAGCGTATCCAGATTAATCACTTAAGTTTCTGTATATTTCACAAATTTTAAAGAACGGGAAACTTTATAGTTTGGTTAACTTATTAACCACAAAAGTCAACGATAAATTGAAGCAAGTGAGCTTCCGATACGTTTGCGGAATTAATCACACAAAACGGTAGTAGTATAACTTAATCATACTCTTAAAGACGGTAACCCTGTTCATATTAAAAACTGTAGTGTTCACAATAGAGATTAACATATTTAAACTACACCTGGGGCAAGCCCGCTAACTCGAGGTAGACACCTATTGTCCGAACGGACGCCACTTCAGGGTACGAGACCCGCTGTCCGAATGATGCTCTCTCTGCTAAACTATAAAACCATTTCGCGGTGGTATTATTTTTTGAGGAGGGCGAAATTTTAAACATCGGGATTTTTGACATCCAACGAAATACATCCATATCATTTGTTCGAGAACATTCTTAACTAAACTTAAGGGGATTCCCTTTTGCATTTATACACAACGGAAAGCAAATAACCTCCGCAGGTGCTGTCTAGACAGCTCGTTCCAGAAAATTCCTTTTGGAAGATAAGTTGATTGTTTACCAGTGGAATTGTGGCTCTGTATATTTTAAAACTGCAGATTCAAGGTTTATAGTATTTTAACCATAAGGGAACTTTTATTAAAACTAGTACTATATTTTAGCTCTTTTAAAGATAAGTTTAAAAACAATCTTGGTCTAAAATAATCTATTTTCTTAGGAAAGATATATTTGATCCATATGGTAACGCTTTAACTTGCGTTTTCGCACCACTTAAAATGCTGAAATTCAGAATACTGTTTACGACTTTATTTCTAAGTGACTCTTTTGTACTTGAAATAGTATTTGATGTTCCAACATAAATAAATTTTACCAAACTACCAGAACCGTACTGAAATTTCTTTAATATTTGTTAGTTTAAAAAACGTAATGTTACAAACCTGATGCTATTTAGTACCTGTAGTAAGGCCTTAAGAGGTATTGTAACTAGATTTTTAAATTTTATCATGAAAAGGATTTATAATATGTTAATAGCTTTTAAACAAAATTATTGAAATATGTATCAAGTTACAAAGTAGATTTCCTATACAATACAGCCTCATATAAAGGATTTATAAAAAATAATATATAGAAAGGATGACATACACATGTACAAGAACGGATTTATATGCATTCGAACGACTTAGAGGGTGTTGTAACAAGATTTCTAAATTTTGTCATGAGGAAAATTTCTAATAATATGTTAATAGCTTCCATATATCAATAGAGGGAATTCGAGATTATTAAAACATTTATCAAAATACAAAGCGGATCTTCTGGAGGAGTATGATGGAACGATTTATTCGCTTTAAATTGACCTGAAAATGAAAATGTTGAAAATGAAAGTGGGATATTAATGTAGAAAATATTGAGTTGTAAAACATAACTTCAAATAAATGTTCCAAACACTAGGCAACAAATTCTTATATTTCCCATTACTTCCCCATCAATTTCTTATTATTTCAAATATGCTGAAAAAGGTCAACGTCTCTATATAAAAGTAATAAGCCATAAGACAAAAATTCATTACTACCGTAAAGCAGCCTAACAGAGCTGGTTTATTATATCATTTCCCTAGCGTTTTATTGTTATAAAATACAAACAGTAATATTTTGACAAATGAAATTACACAGCATAAAATTTATTTTCTAAATTATTCTAATTAAAACAATAATTCAGGGATTTAGAAATTAAAACAGACCTTTAAAATTAAATTATTACATAAGTTCATTTGTAAAGAAAACAAAGGCAAGGACAAAACTGGGAATATTAGGAATTATTATTGTTTCTCTTGTGTAAAGCCTGAAAAATCAAGAAATTAAGGTATTAAATGTGTAATTTTATATTTCAGTTGAATTAACTTTAAGAAATATATTTAGGATTAAGAAAATGTAAGGTGATTACAGTATTTCCATTGATTGATTTTTCCAGCACTTTTATTGTATTTATAAAAAAGAAGCGTACATGCCTTTCTAAACCATTAACTCTACTATACTGTTGGGGATTGTTCGAAGCTTTTCAGTCGATATGCTCTGAAAAATCTAGTCTGACAATTTATTACCATCTATACGCTTATTGCGGCACTAATTTTTGTGTCTTTTTTATTGGGGTTTCTTTTTTTATTTCAAATGCTTACATTTTCTTTTTATCGATATACACGAGTATTGTTAAGTCATAGCTGTTCTAGATCATATCTCCAAAAGTACTTATTTCACAGTAAAAAGCACGAATCTAGATAAAAATTGATAAAAACTAAATCAATGTTGAATAAAGCTCCATTATGAGCTTTGTTACTAGTATTAAACCGATACACCAAAGATGACGGAGCAGCTCTTTTAAAGACCCTAATCAAGTTTTCACTGAAAAAGGAATTGATTTCTTTTATACCTTTAGATAGAAATTAAATGTAATACTACATACAGACTACAGACATTATCAGAACACGTCGTGCTATATTTAGTTTTTTTAGCTAATTAACATAAATATGTAGATTGATTTAGCTGCTAAAGTAACGTCTTTTCATCAAAAAGTTGCGTGATATACTATATGTACGTGAATAAAGAATAAAAACAAATTTCAAAACAATTATTATAGTATTAATTAAAACAAAAACATACTAATAAAATGTTCAAATACTAACCCGAGCTGCTAAGAGTGGATCATCTTCGACTTTCGAAGGTAGAGCTGGAGCTAAACTCGTTGAAGCTTGGTTATATATTCGTGAGTTTTATATGTATGTAAGCGCTTAAGCGCGTATTATGCAGCTGATTTTCCATATGTGTACGTAACGATATGAGTATAGACTTTGCACGCTGCACTAAATGCTTCATATAGCTCGTCTGCATGCCGTACAAGACTAGCAGGACTTGCACGTGATGTTCATAAACCTGTTTCCAGTACTACCCCCAGGTGTATTATCGCAGGACGAGTTGCAGTCGACATCTGTTTGCGCAGATCATGGCATTCACGTAACAAATGGTCATATGGTCTAACTCGCAGTGTCAACTGCATCCGAACAAGTGTTTAGTATTTTATCGGGTTTTTATATTCTGCAGAGCGCAGCTAAATCCGGTATTACATTGTAAACAACAAATTTTATAAACAATAGTCCCACGCATGGATCCCAATTTGTAGCATTAACATTCTAATAAACAATAATACTTACGTTATACTTAATTAGGCCTCGGCTTAGCCTGAACAATAAGCATAGCTTATCTATTTTTAAATTAAAGCAAGATGTGAGTGAATTGGAATGCCAGCTAATTTATAAAGCTATAAAGAAGGGCGCCAGCATGATTGATTTAAACAAATAAAATATTAGCAGTAATACTTCACAATAATGGAGTTTTAGATCTTAACGTGAATCAGTCTTCATGATGATGATGATGATGTCGTCAATTCCTTCACTCCGTTATAACACCAGAATATCAAACAAAAATAAAAAAGGAAATAAATAACTCCAATAGTATCATTTTTTATTTACACGTAAAAATCTTTATCCAATCATTGGATTAATAGTGAACTAGAAAGCCTTCAATTGTAATTTCAATAATGTCTTATTATAACTAATAATAATGATTTTACAACTAAATTTAAAAATACTTAAAAAATTGTTTTAACTTTATGAACATTCTAACCTATAATTCTAGTAATTCACTCTTAAATTTTGACACAAAAAACTAAGTAAAGCTTCCACATATAAGATATAAAGAACTCACCTGGTTGTTTCTATAACCTAAATTTGGTCTACAAACGTTGTTTCCGACTCGTATTCGATGATCACCAGGTTGTTAGGAAGCTTTTGGATAAAGCTTCCAGAAATCAAGAGTAGGTACTCAAAATATTGCGGACGACAAGAAGACCATTATTAATACCTTACGTCCAATTGCAGCTTTATAACTTCCAAATTAAGAGAATTAACGAATCTTTTTAATAAATAACAGGAACTAAGGTGTATGCGGTATTAACGCCAAACGAACAAGGGTAAAGCTCACAACTATGAAGGTCAAGCAACAAACTGGATTATCATCTAAAATGGACACTGGACTTAAACGCCAACTTGAGTTAAAGTCTGGATTAATTTCCCTTTTAAGATTCAAAAGGGAAAATCAAGATGTAACCAGGGCATCAATTCTCACAAAGAACTATCTAGTGTTCATTATATTCCAAAACTTACAAACAATGATTTAATACTTTCAATATTTTATAAAACCATTTCGTGCACTAATGACACAATAATTCGCCCATCAAAAGGGAATTTCACCATCAAATCACAAAAAGTTAAACGGCATCAAATCTAACGTCTTGCTTTGTCAAGCAATTTTCAAAAAGGGCATGTTCTAGAAGAGAATCGGGTCGCGGGGAGAGCTATTTTCCCGAAATCAATAATTTGTGGTTAAAATGTCAAACATAGATGGTATAAAAAATTATTATTAAAATTGAATTTCACAAAAAAGAAAATATTATATGGGGTGACACTAAACACGTTGGATTAATAATTATAACACAATATACGAGGTGATATTAAAACAAAAGTAATTAGAGAAAACTGTCTGTTACAGCATCAGCTTCTTATCTGGTTTGAAAGTATATTCCATTCCAGGTGAAATAAAGCGAAATAAAAGCAAATTATTACAATAGAGATATGATTATTGAACTTATTTAATTAAGTAGTTAACTTATAGTTGTACACGTATACAGCGTGATTTAGAAATAACTGATATCCTTTAAATGGTAGGTAGAGGGGAGGCAGTAGAGCTAATTTACCTTGACAAGTATAGGTCAAAAACGAAGTTTTCCAGAAAATTAATTTTAAGGTTTTATTGAATTTTGGATCCGGTCCTGACTTTGGATTCTTTTGGATACAAATTAGCTCCATTAGCTCTACTGCCTCTCCTCTACCTACCATTTAAAAGATTACCTGTATTTCTGAATCACCCTGTATAGAATTAATGAAGGATACTGAAGGATACAAATTCATGAATTTTGGATCTGGTTCTGACCTTGGATCGTTTTGGATCCAAAATTCATTAAACTTTAAAATTCATTTTCTGGAAAACTATTCGTTTTTGACCTATACTTGTCAAGGTAAATTAGCTCTACTGCCTCCCCTCCTCTATCTACCATTTAAAGGATATCAGTTATTTCTGAATCACCCTGTATATTGTATTATCGTATAGATAATAATCTATTGTAGTAGTAATACAGCGGTTCTAAACCTTTTAACAAATTGGGACCCAAATTTTCACAACTGTTTTAAGCCCACCCCCTTCGGCCCCTTCCAATTATTTTTTTCAAGACCTAAGATTTTTTTCTTTATCTATTTTCCTTTTACTGCTGATACGCGGCTACAAAGCTAAAATTCCGCACAAATAGCGAAATTACGCCACATTTGGCAACACTGTCCTCCCGAATTTTTCGCGTTTTCACGAGAAGTTCCTGTCTGCGTCGAACATTCTAAAAATGCTAGTATAACCTGCTAGTATAAATGTCGTTGCGTTTAACGTGTTACTTATAGCATGTATTTACCTATCTTTGAGTGTGCCATTTTATTTTTGTATTGTGAACTGGGTGGGCGCACGGTAAAGAGTCCGACTCTTACTCAGGCGGTCCGTCGATCCCCGGAACCAGCGAAAAGATGTTTCTCGTCGATAAAGCCGCAATACACTTTACCGTGCTATCAGATGGGAACGTTAAGCAGTCTCGACAACCACATAAAATCTTTCTGTGGTTGTCGTTAAAAATAGCACCGCCCTATACCACGCACAAGTATGTATTTACTTCAGTGGTATGGCAATATGGATTGTAATTAACATTTATACAATGTACAACAGAATGTATCTTTTCTTACTTGGCCTTCAATAATAAGTTTTTTGAATATTTTGTCTTTTTTTCACGTCTTCGGGCCCTCCTTTTGTTATTTTGCGCCCCGTTAAGGGGCCAATTAAGATTTCGAGATTAACGAATGTTTTATCAAAAAAAAAAAGAATTGTCACGTTTAATGTCACTGTTCCACAATAACTGAGGCCAGAATGTAACCGAAGTAACGTAATATTTGTGCGATACCTGGAATTGATCTGCGTTGGATATGCGGGGCAAGTTTTATGTAGCACTGTAACTTCAATTTTAGATATAGGGCCTCTTGTAAAGCAGCCTCTTTTATAAAGGATATATGATAATATTAGAGTTTGAGCAAAGATTTGGAAAAGAAAGATTTGGAAAAGCGCGCTTATCTTCTTCGAAACTGTCTTTGCTAGGTGATAACATTATGCGTTTCTAACCTGATAATATCGACACTATCATTAGGAAGAGTTCGTAAAGGGGATTGGTACGCTTGAATTAATAATCTTGTTAGGTTTACTTCCTGTTTTGCGAAAATGTTGTTTGGTTCGATTCTGTTTCTAAATACAATGTTGGCTAGCGGTTTCTACAAAAAGCTTTGCAGAAAAGTAATTTTTAAGTGCAGACATTGCACTCATTATATTAAGCCACAGCCCACTAGATTAAAAATGTAAATAAATTCTTCCGATCGTAATCGTTATATGTGTAACCGGATATTTCAAATGTTATGACCTGTAAAATTTATGTACTTGTATACAGTGCAGATGTGTGCTACTTTCATAGTAAGGACAAGGCTATTGCAGCACTAGGGTTGTACGACCTTGAGCTTCTTTCTAGTATTACTGTAATCTAAAGTTAATCTAATAGTCATCTTCCCTATGTTCAGCCAACATACATATTTTAAAACATTAATTCTGGAAAATACAGCACCATATTCGAAAGTATCCAAACCAAGCAAGCTTATCCAATTTCAAAAAACAGCTTTTGTTAGAGTCTGCGATGGCGGATATTTCCCCTTGTTCCTAATATAAAGTGTATTAACTTACAGTAGACACTCATAACAGAAAATATTAATGGTTTTAAAACCCTTTTCAAGTAGTAACTTCTAAAATGTGTTAAATGCGAAGCGTACGTAGAACACTTTAGAGGATAACTCGGGTAAAAAGGATTTCATTACTCATTCCATGAGGTCTATATGAAAATCGCAGTCTGATTGGATTTTAACTTTGCTCTTTTATGATCATGTTGATTTTTATTAGTAGAGGGAAATTAGTTTATGGAAGATTTGATAAATCTATCTGTAAATGGAATTAGTAGATTTTATGGATATAGGAATATTTATCTATTGACAAGGCATCTTTAGACACCCTGTATAATAAGTTTTACTTAAAGGATTTTCTTTCATTTGCTTATAAACGTTAGTATGAATTAGTTTGGTTCATCTTCTTACTTAATTAGATTGTTTAATTTGTTTAGACCAAAAACACTACAATATCTATAGATTCTTGAGGTTAAAAATTTGATTATTTATTAATTAAAGACTCCTTCATATTTTTGATTCACATCAAATATTTCTTATCTTACCTTCTAATAAATTTCTAAATCTTCTTTGTTTTAAGCTTTTCATTTTTAAAACACTAACTTGAACGAAATTACCTTTTTTAATTTCTCGTTGGTACACAACTGTCATAATAGAGACACTATAATTCTTTTTTTGTGTTGCTGCACACTCAGTCCCTTAACCTCCAACAACAACTTTTCTTTCCTCTGTTATGCCATCTTCCAATTCTAATTATGATCCAATGACGGTTTCAACATGAAATATGTAATAGGTAAATCCTCTTATAAGTTATATTAAAACACCAGATTCTCTATTTTACATTTTTATTGGTTCCCTATTTTCCATAACAAGTATCTTCCTCTCTTTTTTCATGGCAAGTACTATAACATTGTACAAAAATTAAACAAATCCTGTTTTTAGTATTCGACTTAAAATACATAAATTATTGGATGAAACAAATTGTAACTATATCAAGAATATGAATGCATCCTTGATAACCAAAAACGTTTATATTTATATACTTCCAACACACAAGCAGAGGCTAATCCTTTGAAGTCGTAATAATAAATTATTGGCATTGGTAAACGAAGGCAAACCAATAAATAATTAAATAAGATAACTGAACCAAATTTTCACTAAGATGATTCTGCCATTTTGTGTAATTGAATTAATTAATATAATGGCGGTATTAAAATAAATGATAAACCGGTGTTCCATCTTTTTATAAGGTTCAATGAAAGTATCATATGCGGTATTTATTACAGTGTTAAATAAAATATTTTGTTCAGAGAAGTAAAGGGGTTGAAAAACGAAAAAGCTAGGTAAATATTAATTGTTATTTTATCCCAAAATAAATGAGTTTTTAAGTGAGTTGAAGAGTTATCTTTACTTCCACATAGCAAGCCGTTTTAAGCAAAATTAGTTTAAAATAAGTTGGAGACAGTAAAATATATTTTTACAGTAGTGAATAATAAATGAAGGAAGGGGCATAGTGAATATGAAGATTAGATCTAATCAAAACATGCTTAGAGAGTCCAGTATAGTAAATGTGATCGACAAGGAGCTGGCAACTGATGAGCCTGACGACTATCTGTATTAATCGTCCCTTTATTAAAAAACCCTAGGTCTCGCAGGGCACAGTGGAGAGTTAAGAACCACAACTCACTAAAGTAATAAAATGATGTCAATTAGTACACTTTGTATATTGGCAGCCATTTAGTTCGTATGGAAAGATTGTCGTTCTTACTGTAGGTCCCTTTGGTAGCTTACTTCGTAGAGTTCCTCCCGGAGAGTGGGAGGCCTGGGCTTGATCGCTGGCCAGGGTGATAATTTTTCTATATAAATTTGTACCTATCATATAAGTGTTATCTTAATATTATGTACAAATATAAACGAAAATTTCTAGATTGTTCTTTGGCAGATAAAGAATGCATTTCGACGCTTTTACTACCTTTTTCAAAAAAGTTCTCATGATAGGCTTAAGATTTTTTTTCTATTAACACCAAAGATTTTCAATCTAACATAAGCATAACAAACCGTGTAATAAGATTTTTCTTTATTTCATGACAGATTTTACTCTCGTTTACTGCTTACAAAAATTACTGTTGCTAATTTGGTCTGATAATAAACGTACAAACAATTTATATTTTACCTTAATTGTTATCGACAGTTATTTACCGTATTAATTAAACTATCAAATTGATTGTTTGCTACAATTAATTCAGGCATTGATAATAAATGATAAATTCAGTTAATTTGATTACTAAAGTTTATCGACATATGTGGTACATTATTAAACATTTTAAAAATGTCTCTATAACTAGCGATTGGCTACGACATCGCACACGTTTCACAATGCATGTATTACCCTTACACCGGCCGGTAGAGCGCATAATTCGTTGCATGCGCTTTCAATAAAATTATATCACTTAAACTATAAATTCAAATTACATATGTAGTTCTTACCTACATTAGATATTTGAGTTGAATAAACAATTTGTTTCAATAAAGAGTAAATTATAAAATAGTTCTTAAGTTTAACGTTGATTGTTTACTGCAAACTGTAACATAAAAATGATTATGAACTGTCTTATGGTTTCACTTTCGCTTGTTAAATCTTTTTTGTTGGGACATTTTCTTTATTGGAGTGAAGATCAACTATTAAACACTGATTTCTATTTTGTATACCACTCGTAGTTTATTTTTTATTACGTTGATTTCTATTCTAGAATTCCAACTGCATTTTTTGTTTATCTTACCCTTTTTATACGGCATCTTGTCATCGTATTGCCTAGATTTAGATTCTTTAAGGTAGAATTCATATAGATTTTGTTTGATTTATTTACAACCCATACTACAGCTAAACATTCTTTCTCTATGGCGGAGTAGTTAATCTCGGCTGGATTTAAAGTGCGACTTGTAAATGCCATAAACTTGTTTTACCTACTGGTCTTGGTTTGAAAAAACAGCTCCTAGTGCAAAATCGATGCATCTGTATGGAATGCTGTATTAAAATTTGGATAATGTAGAATTGAATGGTTCAAATACTTTTTAGTATAATAAAACAGTTTATAAAGGCTCGGTTATTTTCAATTTAATTTATTATTTAGCAAATTTGTCCAGAATCTAACAATCTATGCGGCTTAGGAATAGGAAGATTTTTTATCGCTGTTATCTTTGATAGGTCCAGTTTGATTCCTACTAATGACAATATATGTCCTAAAAATTTCGTTTCTATTGTACTAATTTAAATTTGTCAGGCTGTATTTTCAAATTGGTTTTTTATACATTTGAGTACTTACTTTATATTTTCTATATGTTTTGAGTACTCTTTTTAAAAATGATATCATTCATGTAAGCGAAATACACTTTTCCAATGGCGTATTCTTAAAGTCCATCTTCTACTATAAAAGTTGTCTTAGGTATAGATTATTCTTCAATTTTTATCTCATGGAATGCAGAGCTGAAATCAATTGTGGTCAACATATCTGATCTATCTAGCTTATCTAAGATTTTCTCTATGTTCGAAATCGGATATTTATCTGCTAATGTTTTCTCATTAATCTTTCTATAATCAACTACCATTCTCCATTTTTGAGAAAGATAGTAACTACTTTTTTGGGTACTATTCTTTTTTCTAACCTTACAAATATATAAATTTGAAAGGACTACGACTACTTAAACTGGTTTGAGTTTAACAGGAGTACCAGAAATCAAAGGCTATCAAAGTGCTGGCAGACGTCTATGTTCTAATATGATCGATCAATAAATGCCAGAACTATTTGGTATTTTTACAACGGAGACTTAAGTAGAAGCAGTGAGTAGGCCAACAAGATTGTGCTTTATTTATGTAACCTAACTTGGAAAACTTTACGTCTATTTTATATCTGTATGAAAAGCATAGAATTTTGTAGAAAGCTAGTCTAAAGTACGTGACACTTTAAATAAATACTAATAAAAAATAATAAATTAAGTACCTTAAATACAAGTGTGAAAGGTTTGCAATGTTAATGTATTACCATTTAACATATCTACCTCATTGATACTTATTATTTATTTTTATTTAAGATAAAAATATATTGTGTAAATATTTAAACGAAAAGTTTTATTTTCATATTTTTCTTATTGACGAACTAGAAGTATCTTGACAAATTGGGGACTTTGTTATGTCAAGCTGAGCTTAGTGACCGACACCTTTAATTAATATATGACATATTTGTTATCAGTAGTTTGTGCTCAGAACGCTTAACACTAATTATTATCTTGTTTTAATATTTTATTTCTTTTGTTACAGGTAAGCTCATCTTCCTTTTCTATACCAAACAAGCAAGCATCAATCGGTAAGTTTTCAATTATTCCTCGTCTTATCCAAACAACTCTTATTAGTATCCTCAATACAAAATAAACTTGAAAAGCTGACAAATATACTTCCATATTGTATTCGATTTATTTATTTATGAAAAGATCAAAACTACTCCATAGATGCATCAAAGATGTAGCCACAACATGCAAAACAACTAATAAGATTTTGTTGCATGTAGTTGAGTAGCTGCTGCAAACCTTCAAAAATAGGAACTCTGAATATATAAATAGATAACACTTTAGATGACCAGTTACTAGTTCTAGATCACGAAACGTTAACAAACAGATAACCGTTGTTGGTGAAGCTAGCTCGTAGTAAGGTTGTAGGTCTTGAGTTAATATAGATCACCTGATGTGAAGATATTACTTGAAGGCCGCTGGGTTTCAAAATAATTATGTATGAGACTAATATTAGTGTTTAATTGCACCCAAGCAGCTTGATTGTAAACACTAAGTAATAAAAGTAAATAATAATTCATTCATGTCATTTTGTATGAAATGTGAAATGGCTTCTTAGTAATCAAAGTGTGACAAAGTTACTCAAATGTCCTCGCATTTGTAAAAATGATTTTAAAGTTTCTGTTTTGGCGTTTTTGATTATTCAAAAAATAACAAGAATACCGGCTACCCGTAGAAGACTGTTAGTTTCTTGATGTACTGTGACATTATAAAAAAAAACTCTTAGTTACCGTACCAGATTCAGGTTCCGCAACCAAATGTTGCAATATAACCAGTTCACGAATTAAATTTTGATTCAAGTCTTTCCAACGTTCACGAGAGTTTCATCAAAAATACCATGAATATCACGCAAGTTTATTAGGAAGACGAACGTCACAAAAATATGGTAGGTGAGATACATTCTTGCTACCAGGCCGGCAGCGCTACTGTCAGTTCAAATAGTTTACTCGTTATAGTTGTGAGTAGATATCCAACATATCGGAAGCATATAGAGGCGTTAATTTACACTGCCAGTCGCGATCAACGGAGGGCGCTACAATTATTGGTTCAGCTAGTTACTTGACTAACGTCAAAAGCCCAATTTAACTACCAAAATTCTTGTAACGAAGCAGAAAACAAAAGAAAATACTTTGCAGTACATATCGAGGGCATCAGATCAGAGGGGCGTATACGCCAAATGTGTGATCTTCAATTTATTGGGTCGTATTGATTTCTGGTATCGACCTGCGTGTTGTTACATACGGGCGTATGTTTTGTAAGGCATTAATCTAGCCTTACAAAACATTCGCCCGTTTGTGACAACACGCAGGTCGATACCAGAAATCAATACGACATAAAAATTAAAGATAAAAATTTTGGCGGATACGCCCCTCTGATCTGATGCCCTCGATATGGAATATAATTAACTACGATAGAAAATACAAGTATAATAGAAATATAACTACATTTAAATATGTACTTCATTCAATTACATAATGTTCGTTCAATCTTTGTACAAATCAAAATATAAATTTACATTGCCCTCAAATCTTCGAAAATATACTAACTGATGATTCAGTAACGAAATAGAAAACAAATCACTTACTCAAGGTCTTAAACGGATACGTGTAGTGTGGCGTGCAAAGATGCTTCTTTCAAATCCTCCAAGTTCTGGCTAAATTGTTGGGCTAAAATGTAAAACACCAAAACGTCAGACAAAATTAGTTGTAAAAGGAAAAACTATAAAAAGAATCATTAGCCGCAACCACGTGTAATTAAACTTTTAAACACAGAAATTTCAAGTAAGGTTTTCCACACTCACATAATTTAGTCGCAAAACGTGCAAAACTTTAACCACTAAAACGAAAAAAGACGTATCTCTTATCTCATAAAAAAATTCAACAAATCTAGCGGAGTTTACCACGAAAGTAAAATCAGAAGAAACTACATTTGCAAACGAAAACGTTAGCGAAGTTGGAACAGACTAGCAAAAAACTGTTTAATAATCAACCTAAAAAGTCTCTATGAATACATAGACAAAGGTGAAGATTTATTAATCATAAGTACTCAATAAGCATAAAAAGCTGAATTACTTAGAAAATGATAAAGTAATAAATAAAGACACTCTACTGAAAATATCAACAACTATGCATTAAATTAAGTTAATAAATACACGTATCTAAATTAAATACAAAATGATTAACCGGTAAATTTTGTTCCAATTCGTTTGAGAGTTCCACTGGGATGATTTACATGATTCTTTTTTATATTGAAGCTTTTACTGTGTAGATTAGTCAACAATAATTCACTTTTATATATTTTTAAATTAAGTAAATTTAAAATATTTAATTTGAGACGATTTGATAATTTGATCACGAGATCGGACATCTACTTGAGGCGCCAACTTAAATTCCCCGCATGTTAATTTTTGGAACTACGTTTACAGACAGATCACTTCCATCAGTACTAGCGTCAAGAATCGAAGGCTACGGCTATTTCAGTAGCAGTTGTAATTTTTATTTTAGCAGTTATAATACTCAAAAAATATAAAAATCTTAAAACAGTAGACAAAGGTCAATCCAAAATAGGAAATATATGTAGTTATTTCGGTATTAATGCACTCAAGTTCGAGTTATTATCACGAATGTGGATAAAATTTAGTATTTTAATAAGACTTTTAATGAGTTTTAGGTTAGTGCGCCTCACGTAAATAACTATAAAAAGTATAGTTAATACACGTATCTGTAAAAAGCACTTGCAACAAAACTCATTTATTTTATATTATAAACATACTATTTATTAATAACTATCGTAATTAAACAATTTTGGTTTGAAATAATATTTTCAACTTGCATAATAGCGTATCTTAATGGATTATATTTGGCTGCCGATTGCAAAAGAATATTTTTTGTATTGTTTTTGAAATATGTACTAATAGACGATCTGTTCAAAAATTTGTTGAACAAGATCGAATCTAGATTTTATTTTTATCAATTTTTAATTTCTATGCGTGCAGTATTTAAAAGTACTACATTAAATTAATTCCAAGCGCTAGAGATAGCGCCTGTCGCGTCGGCGGCTGCATCCCCTATAGCCTAGCCTTGTTCGGATGTATAGACAAACCCTACCATGCCGCCATAGCTATCTTTTACTTCTAACTACAAGTTCGATTTGCTGATTCTTCCTTATAATCTTTGACATTATATTTTCCTTAGTCTTTAGATTTTTCAAACCATAAATATAAAATAGTTTATACCTATTTAAATCACAAGACTTGTTTTGATACGCTTCGTTTCATAGTTCTACTGGGCCAATCCGCGCAATTCCAAATTAAAAGTTTTACGCTGCAGATTTTTTTAAATACTTATATCTTTAAAGGGTTATTTGTAATCGATGACTTGTACATGCCCGCAACCGAATGTTTACTTACAGCACTCGTTTCGTCACGACGGAAGTTGACACAGCACTACCAACCTTACAAATAACAAATTTTATGATGGTAAATATAACAAAAAGAACAAACTGAATCCTACGTTGTGATTACTTTTTATAACATGTGACCATAATTGATAACGATTGGCTTGCTTCATAAGGACGGAGAAGGAGAGAAAAACACAAATAAAAGAACAGTTAAATATGATTGTATTATTTTATTAATTTATTCTTAATCTTGAGCTAATGAGGACGGATATAAACTTATACAAATGAATGGTTAGTTCTGTAAAAACCCTCTAGAAAATATGCTAGCCCAGCTTAAATATTTCAACACTTCAAGTTCAATAAGTGATCAAATTATTAATTAGTTCGATTACAATAAACAATACAGACCGTATTTATAGGCAGTTAAAACGCAAATCTCTCAACGACATAAAACATCAAAAGTAAGTGAAATTGAGTCAACAATGTAAAATTAAGTACAAACTAGAAAAGGTAAACGTGCCAAATTAAAATGAATACACAAGAACTACTGAACAACAGTTACATCATATTTGACATAACTTGAGCAACAGATACTTTGTGACCATACATATATAATAAGAAATATCAGAACACGTCTTTTGCAAGACATAGTTTTTCTGTCAGCAACAGGAACAATTACCTAGATAAGCAAACAAAGCAATAGGCACAAATAAATAACATAACGCATAAAAAACTAATATAAACATGCAAAAGTACACAAAATAAATGTTTGAGGGTTCTCTTTATACGCGGCTATCTAATGGGCTTAAGCCACCGTAAAGATTAATACTCTCTCAACTAATAAATCAATTTATCCCCAGGGAAAAATAACCAACTGTTTCGAACCAGAAGATTATCCCGACATTTTTAGTCACAAAGTAAAACATTTAGTTGGGTTAAAATAATTAACCAACAAATTACCAAAGTACTGACAGTAAAAACGCATAAAACCAATAGTCGTATCTAAGCACGTTTAGTTAGCAATAATTAGCTGTAACGATACTACAAACGTTGATTAATCATTATTTTTTAGTTATATTTCCATATCAAAGGGACAAATTTGCAAATTATTATGAATTATCAAACGAATCTTTTTAAAACTAGTTACCAGATATTTTAACTTAACGATAGATTCAAACGAGAGATTTTAGTTTTAGATTAATTAAATAACATAAAATTCACAGCACACAACTAAAATCAACATAAATAAAACAAATAAAATGAACTTACATGAAGGAAAATTACTTTTTTTTAACAAGACTAAAATGGATACCTCCCTAGAAAAGAAATAGCAACGCCACTAACTACAAAAAAATCAACCTACCAACTTTAAAGAAACTGTAATAAACATCTCTAAACATATAATCATGTATATGTTTTTTGCCTGAACCTGTATGTAATAATACAACTAGGTAAATTAATTATTATGCAATTTGTTTTGTGACTTGTTACAAATGAGTTGCTGCAGTTACTTTGATAAATCTTGGTTGACTGTAGGTCCAACCACTACAGAATGTCTGAAGAATTAATGCCCTATCCCTTAAGGTACTTGGACAAACTGACGGATTAAGTTTATAAAGTTGGTATAAGCATATTATATATGAATTCAATGTAGAATTTCATGATGAGAATGGATGTGTAAGCTGACAGAGGAATTAACCAGAGGAGAGGGGTAGGTCAGAGTGAACGATTTGTCGGGAAAGAGGAGAGTAAGCTGGGAGAGGGGAGAACTAGGCAATGCTAGGCTTAAAATTTTCAACTGGTAGTGTTGAGTTTGGTTGAATAATTGCTCATTACAATCCTAAGGATTATAATCACACAACAAACATTGTATACAAGGAAATCGTTCGATCAATTAGCCTTTTGACGTCATGTCTTGACGGAGTTCAGTTATCTGAAAATAAAGAAAATAAATGTAAATTGAACAAGATAACTCACACTCAAAACAACAGATTGCTGGAAGTACATAGTTCTCTAACTTAAAAGAAAATTGTTTTTAGATTTTATTTTAATTATGTTTTTTGTTTCACTTTTTACATCACAGTTTTAGACTAAATACTTTATTAGGACAAATAATACATGGTGTCCCATTAAGACGTAGTCAGACTTTGCCAGTGGTTAGATAACCATTAAAGAAAGAAAATTCCTATATACCATTTTTCTCGTACTTCTATACTTTTGGGGAGAAACGGCATCGAAGTTCAGCCTAATGTTTTGAAATTTAATAGTATGAATGCACATAACACATATTTTAAAATTCAAGGTGACAAACAATACTACTTATTACTTGTTTTCGAGAATGTGCAAGCTATCATAATAAAGTAATAACCCGTCTTTATTTTGGCCAAGTGTTTCGTGGAATAAGAACAGATAAATAAATAAGAAACGTACTCGTGTTTGATATTATGTTTCAAAAACGGTATTTTTGTTTTGTAATTACTGCTTTACAATTTTCGTATTCTTTTAAGGTACGTTAACCCCTATTATGTATAATACAAGCAGGTCTGTGAATAAAAAAATATTTTCGTATTAATTTTGTTTACAGTAAATTAAATATAATATATTTTCGAAAATTCGCGGTAAGGTAATTTAGTATTCTATTAGTAGTATTATGTGTTTTGTTTATTAAATTTTATTTCTGATAACCGTGTGCCAGTTGTGTTATTTTTTGGGCATGCTGTACTGTATTATTTCCAACTATTTTTAATTTAAAATAATATTTATTCCCAGAAGGTACATACTATGTAATAAATAAAGGGTACCGATTTCTAGTGAAAAGCAATAAAATCATCACTGTAGATACCGTAAATATTCCTAAGAATTGTGACTAATAATTGGACACAGCCGCATTAGTACTAAAATAATGAAAACAACCCCGCCGACTACTTTTATTTTGAGTACATATTATGTTTGTAAACACTCGGCCAAGGCAGGGCCTAACAATTTGCAAATCCCTTACACTGCAGTTTTTAGTAAAATAGTATAACAGTACTTACTTATTTTTCAGGCATTGTTTTTATACTATGTAAACAAATTACTATCCATCAAGGTCATTCTATCAAAACATAAAAAATAAAGGTTTTACTAGAAGAACTGGGTACTACTGTATTTAAATTTTAGACTTCCAATAAAATAAATAAAAAATAACAGTTCCTATTGATGGATAGATTAAATTATCGTCTTTACTTAATTATGTTTATTAACGAATAACAAATCAAATTTAATGATATCATTAAGTGGGTCAGTATTAAAATGATGTAATTTCTTTCTACATTTCCTATTAGAATACAGGGGAATCCCCCGGATTAATAGAACCTTTTAAGTTCTTTCAACACCATCCAAAATGGAATTTGCACCGTCTGCATCCTTGTGCTAATTCAACAGATGTCACGGTTTTACTAATGGTGTCAATTTCTAATGAGCTTGCATTTAATCCTATTCTACTTTCTACTTTTCTAAAAACGTCGGTCAAAATTATTAAAAATTCGAACTTGCTCTAATCAAAAAACTTTATTAAGATTTTTTATTCCAAATGCCATCAGAAATGCGCTGATAAAGTCTGGTGCAGGAGCTACGAGACACTTTGTATAGATCAACGTAATTATATTAACACAGGGAAAACATTATAAACCCATGAAACACGAAACTATAATTACTAAACAAAATGTAAGCGCACTCAAAGTGTCAGCACCATTTGAATATGAAAATTGAAAATACAGTTTTGATTAGTTATCATAGAATATAAAAATATATATTTTTCTAATCATAATAATCAAAAACCAATCTATTATCATTTACAAGACCCTTGTCAGGTTAGATCCTGACCATATTTACATTCACAGCAAAATAGCCTGTATTTCCTTATAATACCATACACTTTGAATATTCTATTCTATAATGGAAACACGGTCTGTGATTTCTCTCATAGATAATGGCGACGCCGCCGTCACATTTGAATTCTAATTCAGCCACAACAATAGTAGATAACCCATAAAACCATATATACACATCAAGAATAGTCGTTTATATATACATATTCATAATTTATTGCAACACCCTCTGAACCCATTTCAACCACAGCTTTAACATTCACTTCATCAATACTAAATAATATATTAGAAAACGGCAATTACATATGCATTTGTTCATGAAATCGATGACGGTAAGTATATTGTTCATGCTGTCTGCTCTCATTCTGGATGCATGATTGCATTGAACCGGCCGGTGTTATCAAAACCCTAGAGTATAGCATGAATAATGTAAAAGTATTATGAAACAAAACGCCACGCCCGCCGCCATTTGGATTGTCCAAAACAAAAAGTTTTACAGAATGACCCAATTATAATTGATATTACTGTTGACAATTTGTCACAAAACCTTTTTGTGTGTAATGTGTAGTTTTATGTAATGGAATACTGCTACTAGTATCAATGCAAGCGAATTACATATTGTAAAATCATCCAATAATTTTAAAAATGTTTACCTGACTCGTTTTAAATTATCTGAAATTATTGCTATACTTGGCTTATACATGCGCTCTGTTATATTTATTAGGAAAGTTCCTTATTCGGGCAACAAAAATGCTGTTTGTTTTTTTCTGCATACAATTAGGATGACCTCGGGTTCGAGCACCAAATTATTTTGATTGATATTGATGTTAATGATTTGATTTATATGATAGTACAAACAAACTATACAACGACAGACTTAAAGCATAGTGTCGATATATACAAAATATAAACCACCTACCTTTACTCTTAAAAAAAATTTCTCCGGCTAATTACACGAACGTGGTGAAGGATCAAAATCTCCGCCACACTGAGACTTTCAGGCGAGTCGCTTAAATAGGGTACTAAATAAATATAGATCTATGAAACACAAGTAATTTACACAAAAGAAATGTAAACCAAATTATCTTTAAATTTGAAATGACAAAAATTTATTTAACATTGAACACAAACAACAAATAATAAAAAAATTAAAATATAAAAGAAACTGAAATTTGGATACCATGAACGAATGAAAGATCAATCCTAAGAAAATTTAATGTCTTTTATCTGATGAGTAATATTTCTGGCATCATCATAATCTTAATCATTAAATTTTGATTAAAACTAAATAAATACCTTAAATTAAAAAAAATCAATATTTGGCGCCAATAGTTTACCAACTAAAGTTGTAACAAAACAGCAATTCTCTGTTTTCTATATGATTTATACACTAAAATGGTGGAAGACAACAATCTCGTTATAAGGTCCAAATAAATGGTATTAATAAATAAAATTCGAATCCAACTGCTTGCTTGAAATATGGTACGTCCATTTAATGATTGAATTTTTAAATTCCCTTCCAACATCCAAATTATAACAAAGGTTAAAAGTGCTATTATCCATATAAAATTTTCATCTCGTAATTAATTATTCTACAAACAAATTCACAACACTGATTATTATATTAATTAAATGTAATTAAAGAATAGTCAAATTTAAAGAACTTTGTTGATTATTTAACACTGACATTTCTACAAAATATAGCCTTTTTAACATTTGTTGACGCATGTTATCAACTTACTACATAACCTTAAAATATTAAAATTTGGTCTCAACATATGTGCACTGTTTGAAAGAGCTAAAATAACAGAGGGTTTGTTACTGCATTTGGTCATTCTTTTATGTCTTTTTAGAAACAAACGAGGGTTGTAGTGATATTTTTGGTGGAAAACAAAAGAAGATTTAGACTAAATACAACATAAGCACATAATTGTTTATAACTATTAAATATTCTTTAAACAAATTCAATAAACAGATAGATACTTGTACTGACATAAAAAAGGTCACAAGAAAAAGTCAACCATACACATTTCCCACACAACTATCAGACAACTAAAATTAATTTCATTACCTAAAAATTACCTAATTATATCTTCCTATCTTGGCAAAATCCAACCTTACATCCTAATAAACATTATTTACATATTTTTATATCAATACCAAGAAAATAGTAGCTAAATTACATTATTTCAGATTACTGTGGCAAAATGTACACACTTGCATTCTATTTCAATGATATCTTCTACAAAAAGCAACACCAACATTTGTTTCAAAATTGTGTTTAAGAAACTAGTTGACAAATCAACATTAAAGCATTTCACCCACAAGCAGTATAATTTAACTAATGAAGAAAAAATAATGATATGACTATCTCGTTAACTTGGAACATAAATTTTTTCTGTAAATAACTAGGTAAGGTAGCAAAAATTTGAATACATCATCACTACCATGCACCTTGTCTGTTTTGGTCAAAACTTGCCTTTAAATGGCCTCAACTTTATTTTACTTGCTCATTTAGATAACGATTTCACATCGTTAACTGAACAATGGAAAATTGTCAAGATTCGAAGAAAAATCAACTTTAGAATTTATCCTTTTATTGCCTAGTGTGTTATAGAGTTAATATTTATTAAATTATAACCTTTTCTGTGGCTTTATAAAAAATTATTAAAATAAAATATTTTTCTCCCCTTGCGGTTATACAACCCATTTAACATCTTATTTAAAAATTTTTACCTGCGGGTGCATACTTTCTATTGTATATCAAAAATTATGATATTATGTATGCGAAATAGTTTCATGCAGAACTACAAAAAACTAAAATATTTTGGAAAATAGTTTTTTGAAAACTCAATTAACAATAATCGATTAATTTTGACAAAATCCACAAAATTGATGAAGTGTGTGGGATTTACAAACGATATTCCAGGTTTTTAGTTTACTGTACTTTTATCAGCTGGAACTGACCGTCTGTAAATCCCACTCACATATATACAAGCAATAAATTTAGTTTCGAAAGTTTCGATATCTATAGAGCGTAAACCACACCAAGCAGTCAAAACATAGCATCTATTTGAATTGACATTCGATACCTAAAATATTTGGTCAAGGGCCCACTGGACAGACCCTAGACGAATTATTGTCCGAAACAGCTTGCAGTTTTTTAAACTAAAACCGTACAGACATGAGGAAAATATCATTTAAAATCTAAGAATGTAGAAACTCTAAATTAGAATAAAACATTATGTAAAATTCTAAAGTCTTTTCACTTCCTTCTTTTTTCAATTGTGTTTCAGGAGGTCACTCTGAAGATGTTTGAATAAAACAAACTAATTATTAATAATGCTGTCTATCTACAATACAAGCTTTTTAAAGAGTCATATTTCAAAAGAAATAAAAAAATAGCTTTCCGAAAAATGCGTTGTGCGTTTTCAGTATTGTTATTTTATTTAAAAATAAAATAACCCAAAATATCAGTTTTCCTTCTTTCCACTCCGGTTTTCAGAAGCGGAAACCCAAAAACGTTTGAATTGCATTATTTTTAATTTATTTTCTATAAAATAGCAAGCAGCATCTAATCAATAAAATCAAAATAAAATGTATTGTCGTGATATTTCCATGCTCTCTGAAAGATACAATGCGTTTAATAAAGTTTATTAGGTAAATATCATACATGAAAAGGTGTTTACGATAAAAGGAGTTCCTTATTTGAATAACATGATACAGTTAAGATTAACTTGCACACAAATACACCTATTTTAAGCAAATGATAATAAAGGTGATAATTGTTTTGTTTTGGTACGTGGAATGGATCATACAAGTAAATATTCCATAAATCTAAAATCTTAGCTCGTATTCTACTATAAATTCATCTAGAATATAATAAAACGGGTTATTATAAAACTGTATGCATAATGAAACCCACTTACCATAAATAATTACTGATGATATTTATTGAATATTACTGTTATGGCAATAGGTTTGCTGAATATAATAATTTTTCTTTCAATTTTAACTCTGGTTGGATTGGATGTTTGATGTATTATTGGAAATTTGTGTAATATGGTCTTAACCACATGATTATTATGGGATTATTTTATTAGGGTGGAATTTGTTGAAATTACTAAAAACACGTTTGTAGCCCTGCCCTAAGCAGCTTGCAATAATGCAATAAGTAAATTATGTTAATTAGCATTAAGCTTTTTTAAGTTTCTCGCTGACACTCAAATGTGAGGTTAAGCCTGGTGTGTTATATATTTTTGTAATCAGGGAAAAGGGGCTTTGTTTCTTTCTATCAATTTTGGATTTTATTATAATAATAATAATTACTACAACCCATAACCTTAAATCAAGGCCCCAGAAGCTATAAGCTAGTGCGGGAGGGAGGGGGCGATTATTATTATTATGTAGGCCCAATTATAGTTTTTGTAATAATAGTTTTGTTAAATTTATTTAATCACTCAAATGCGCTTTGTTTTTAGTAAATTCAATTATTTTGTTAATTTGTATAAACATAAGTGGTTCCCAAAAGTAATTCGGCAGCTGTCAGTCATCAAAGGGAAAAGTCTTGTTTCTTTGCTACTCAAAATCTGAAAAAGTGATGTTAAGATTTAATCAATAAAGTAAGATTATAAAAATAACTTTCAAAATAATAATAAAAAGTGAGGTTAAGAAAAAGCTTCAATTGAAATAATAATTAAAAGTGATATAAAAAAAGATCTAATAAAAAAAACCGTTTCTTTAAGCTAATTCAAATTTAATTGGTTAAAAATCAATTTAATAATAAAAGTGAAATTAATTTACATCAGAGTGATTAAAAATTATTTGGGAAAATTCATTGAACTTAACTATAAAAAAAAATTATAACTTACCTGCTTATAATTTTTATCGAGTATTTTATTAACAAGAACAAACTGGAATTATTTAAATGGAAACACCAAATTATATAGATTGATAAGTTTCCCGGTTCAATCAAAGCCAGCTGTCATTTTGCGAATTGAACGTCTTTATAATTAATAAAAATGGGAGATTTCTCTAAAGTTTGTCAAGATAGCTGCTTGACAAACTTATTATGGAAATATAATTTTTTTTAAATTAAATGTGATGCCATCATAATAAAATTTTAACTTCTAATCAAATTAGATTTAAATTGAGAAATTTCAAAATAATAAAAATAAAAAGGTTAGAAGTTTAGTTAAATTTTTTATTTTTAGACTTTTTTTAAATAATTTGTTTTCTTTTGTGAAAAAAGTAGACATATTAATTATTATTCGTTTCATCAATAAACCCAATCGGTCTTTCTGAAATTTTTTAAAATTGATTGGTATCTTGTGTGTTTAAACCTTTTTACATTGTGTCAATCTAAGAATTAATAAATAAAACTTAATTTTGCTTACATTTTATTTGTGTGTCTATTATTTTGTTAACAACGATTTTTGCACAAACCGATTTAAATCGGAATTCTGTCTTATTACAGAAAGAGAACGAGAGTACGTAATATGTTACATTAGTAGTCCTCAACCAAGGATGAGTGGAAATTCTCCACTACAGAACTAGAATGTTTGGCTGTGGTCTGGGTAGTTGGAAAACTTCGGCTATATTTGAAAGGGTACAGATTTACTTAATCATTCGGGTAAGCTTTTGGTTATCGCAATAAAATTAAAAGGATTGAGTAAATTTCGACCTGTAATCTGCAAAACCAGTATTAAAGCTCATTTTAGAACATTTGCTGGTCCCGAATATGACGTCATTGGGATTTTTTTAAACAGAACCATTAGGTTTTAAGTATTTTAATCGATTTTAAATAATGTAACATACTAAAATTCCTATACAAAAGTCCACGCATTGACATCAAAATTCTCCATATAATCTGATAGCAAATAAATCACTTATACTTACTTTAAACATATCCCGTCAGAGCCGTCTTATTTATTTATTTATTTACAAATATGGGAAATTAACAGATATTATAGCCCAATTATAAAATTTCCTGATTAAATTACAAATAAAATAAAAGCAAACTATAATTTATGTGCGTATATCAAGAATTCTATAAATACAATTTGCACAAATTATTTTTGGCTAATAGTTATGTATGCATAATTATGTTACAATTACATATGAATAATTCAGTAAATAGATTGTAAGAAGTTGAAACATGGAAATTCACATTGAAGGCTTTTCATGAAATTTTTTGAATTATTGATTCAAATTGTTTTCAGCGATCGAGGATGTTAATTTCAAAGGCTTGCCAATATTAGATAGGAAGCAGGAATGAAAAACAAGAGAAAGGCGCCACCCAAATTTGTGTTAGGTTAAAAAGTAAGATGAGAATCCACAATTTGGGAAAAGACTCCGATTAATTTACGTTAAATTTCTAATTACCTGTCATTTTTTATTTTTTTAACATTTATTTTGTGAATGAAACACCAACAAATTCTCGTGCCAAACTTTAGGAATGAGTAGTAGTTTTAAACTTCCTTTATTAATTTAATAATTTAATAGTTGCTGGCATGTATAGCTCGCTGAACTGTGAACTTTTTGTTTAAGAAGACGGATGCCTAGAAGGCTGCAATGATTTCCAGTTATCAATTTATTAACTGTTTAAAGATTTCGTTTTATTGAAAATTAGTTATTATTAGACGATGAGCGATCTTAATATCAAAACAAACTCAATTCCACAGTATGGAAATTAACTTGTTATAAATAAGATTTCATAAAACACTTAATTTTTGATAGATAATAATCCAATCAAGACAAATTCTAGAGTTAGTAAAAGTAATTCGTTTGATGATGAAATTCTTGAATTTCAAGGAAACCTACTTCAATATAAGAGCTTATTTTTCTCGAGTGAAGTTATAAAATTGATTAAGTTTCTCTTGAACCCAAATTTTAAGCAGAATTGAAGTGGTACGTGACTAAGTGCAAGAAACCAAACCGTGAGAAATAGATTTTGTTTAGACAAGTGTTAACTTGGTTTTAAATAGATTGAACGAAATTTATACATTAAGATGGACTATCGGCGATTATGAAACTTTTTTAATTACAGCTGCTTGTCGCACCCAAAAACGAAAATGTTTTATCTTTTATGCCAATTTAAATCCAAAACAAAGCGGAATAAATATCCGCAATATTTAGCTTGTTACAATAAAAAAATACACGTACCACAGATCTAAACTGTATAATAACGCAGCTGAATCAACAATTGGTTTAGTCAATTTAACATTCTCCACTCCATTATTCGGGCAAGCTATTAGTTGGTTAGTCTGCTTTATGTACTAAACCAGTACTAGATCTTTATCTTGAGATGAGATTTTCAACTATTTTCTGTTCCATTAAATAGAGAATAGAAGTCTACTAAAGAAGCATTTTTTCCAAGGTTTTTCTTAAATTGTGAAGAAAATAACTTTGGCATGTGTTTATTAGGAGATGTTAAGCGGAATTACACACGTAATTGTAATATATAGATTATTTATCTACATTTGATTAAATATTTCATATTCTAGTATTTGTTCTAGGCAGTCATTGAGTACTCCCTAATGTAATTTGGTAACATTTATATAAATATTCGATGTTATTTTTTTTTATTTCACGTCTACACTACAACATTTATATAACATTTATATAAATATTCGATGTTATTTTTTTTTATTTCACGTCTACACTACGGGGGAACCAATATCTAAAGTAATCTGTCCCCCATCTAACATGCAACACGAATACACACATCCATAGTTGAGGTGGTGGAATTTTCCAATTAGAAGAATCCCGCCGCCCCAAGTGGGATTCGAACCCACGACTCTTGGAACACGAGTGATGCACTGACACCACTCGTCCACCGCCGGCCCTCGATGTTATTGCCTCTCCATAAAGTTTAACATTTCACCTGCTACTACAATAGATATATTTCCGTTTATAGCATAGTCTACAGCTGTTGCCATCGTTGGTTCTGGTGGTTGTTACCTCATTGACATCTGTAAGTAAATAACATTCGAAAAGATGACCCACTCCTCTAACGTGTCGTGGACCAATCTTTTCTTCTCACAAAATAAACATTCACTTTTGACACTTACATCATAAACTATTTTCTACTTTGTAATATTAATTTAATTTAATGATTTAATAAAATTTATCTTTCAATAATGTCTTTAATGTTCTTACTGAATTTACATGGAATTTCTCCGATATGGTTTCTCTATGTTAATTTTCTGTTAATACAATTGACCAATATTTATGTAACTTTCTGTTAAAGCATGTTAGATTTTAATGTTTTCCCTGAAATCCTGGAAAGATCTGAAATTCCACTTTTTTAATTATATTTTTACTTTTTTCTTCTTCTTTGTGTTCTGCATTAAGAATGTCTATTAACAGTAAAAATATTGAACAGTCCTGAACTTCAAGTTCAGCGAAGTCGGGAAGAAGCAAAAAATGAAAGGGTTAGACGCGTCAGTGAACCATCTTACGAGT
This sequence comes from Agrypnus murinus, assembly GCA_929113105.1. Taxonomy (NCBI): domain Eukaryota; kingdom Metazoa; phylum Arthropoda; class Insecta; order Coleoptera; family Elateridae; genus Agrypnus; species Agrypnus murinus. Next base: position 93,549,144 of record OV816031.1, on the reverse strand, counting down.
TATATTCTTAGATTATTATTTTAAATAGTTTATAGTTTTATTATTTAGATTTAATCGTTTTGATGTATTTCTTAGGCCGACGGTAAGGTTTCAAAGAAGCTTTTGTCTGCTAGAAGAGAAACTATAGACAGAATAATACAAATAAAACTTAGCTAGCATTCATGTTTAATGTTTCAAATTAGAATAAATGAACATAATGGGGATTTATTAGAGGCTTCCGTTGACGAGTGGTAGAGATTCTGCATCTCTGTCAGAGGGGTATACTTAGTTGCGACTGAATTTTAAAAATTTAGTACAATCGTATTTGAGTTCATTAAGATAAGGTATGAAAGTTGTATGAACGGTAAAGTATGGGGGAGCGTAATGTACTTGCTTTAATGGCTCCATTACCTCCCCTTCACTCTCAGAAGAATTTCTGTAGAAACCCAACATTGCAGTTGCGGTAAAAGCGGGAATGATTTACATATATTTATATGTATGGAGGGATTTATGTTAAAATTGCAAGAGAAACTTAAAAATCTTTAACCTGAAATTATATTTCCACCCGAGAGTAAAAGTGTTAAATAGTACTCTCTCAAAGATACCAATAGAAACTGAAACGCATGCCTTTTATTTCCATTAAATATAGTATGAGCAAAAAGTAACTCTATCAAAGGTGCCTTTGGAATTTTGCACTCATGTGTATTACAATACCAGAAAATTATAACAACTGTCACTGTCAAAAGACTCTGATTATTTTGTATAATTTTCTGGTACCATAATACACATGAGTTCAAGATTCCAAAGGCACCTTTGATGGAGTTACTTTTTGCTCATACTATATAATTATATTAAAGGCAAGAAGTACGTGTCACTAAATGCATTGTCAGTAGATCATCATTTGCACTTTAGTAACCCCTTCAGCTATATGCCGGAGATACCGCTCTATACGTTATTGGGTATTCGGGAGAAAACTGGCCGTCTTCTACCCTATCCTTGGATCCTGGAAACAGGAAACTGGGCAATGGATGAAGCAGTCAGGTCAAGTGTGTGGTAGAGAAATTCGTGAGAATTCTCGACGGTTACTCATACCGATCAGGGGGAGCCCTGGTAATATGATACCGGTGTGGGCGGATTTGAATCTCGCCTTGGATAAGGTCATTTATGGTCACCGACCGAACCCGCTGTTTGACCGAGGTCATTTATGGTCACCAAAGGAACCCGCTGTTTGACTGAATCTTAAGTGAGGAGAAGCGAAGTGAGGTTTATCCCGCTTTTTGGCATATGGGAAACTGCATGCCGCCAGGTAAATGTGCTTAGGAGCTATCCCGATCACCCTATGATCCGGACTGCAGACGGGTACAGTGATTGGGAGAAGCTCTGAAAGCCATTACACTTAAGGAGAGTTGAAGCGAATACATAGCCTCTCACAATCAAGACAACTTCACCTTAACGGGTACACACTGGAAGTCTATAACGTGTAGACTTACGAACGAAGCTCTGTCGAGGGCCCACCAAACCTATATATGGGTAGATCGGGGTGGCAAAACCATTAAAAACCAAGTCCCGCCACAATTGAGGTTGTATTCGATCGGGCAGTGGCCCCAACCCTGTCTCGGGGAGGAGCTTGTGAAGGTATGAAATAGGACTGGAGGGCTCTCTCTATTCAACTGAGTTAAATTGGGGGAATAATCCGATTGCTGGACGAGGTACTTCACCCCGTATGAAAGAGGACGGGAGGGTACCGGCGGGTGAGCACGTGTTAAGTCGATCGCTTCGGTACTAACTTGGATAGCTAGTAGAGGGTGGATAGGCAACCTCGCTCCGGCCAGTGAGCTGACTGGGAGCAATTGCTATGCAATTCGCGCGCTGATTGAGCGTATCTCAATTACTTCCTCATTGGAAGGAACGTGGAGATATGTTCACACGGGGACTCCACGTAAAACATTCAGATAATCTCTATACGTTATAGTTAGTAGAGGCTAAAATCATTAGCCGGTTTACATCAGCGATTCTAAAATTGAAAAAGAAAAAATTAACAAATAAGGTGATGAAGATCACTAGCTCCATCGTTAGAATTGAGAAAGGAACATTTAAAATGTATGTAACACTTAGAACATGGAATTTAAATTAAGTCATTGAGATACTTTATATCGTGAACGTAAGAGTGCACTGTTTGAGAACTACCGAGAGGTCTAAGACTTAAGGCTAAAGAAAGGTTAATTTATATCAGCAACTAAACAGCAGTAATTATAAGAATTGTGTAAAATTTTAAAATAAAAAAGAAACGAAGACACAACTTACAAAAAGAAAACGCTCATTTTAGTGATACCTTATACATCACCTGAACTAACAAATTTATTGATGCGGCAAGAAATCAGCTAAAAGTCTAGCGTTAACTTAAAATCACTAAAATTTAACCAGTCGATAGGTCTACAAACATTTTAATTTGACTACTAATTGTTCATCTTTTTTAACAATAATTAAATTTCCCACGTGTTTTAAATAACTGAACAACTGAACTGTACAAATTATTTCATTCAGACTATACGACAAAAAAATGTCAACTTTAACAAAATATCTTGACTTGGAGCTTTTTCAAATGACTAAATAGAATTTATTTAGAACCATCGCAAATTATTCCGAGAGCATAATTGCTCCGCGAGCTTGCCGCGTTATCTGGACCAGAGCTTATAACGAATTGACACTTGCAGCGTATGTCGATACAACTTGAATTATTACATCCGAATTTCATAAATGAGAAAATAATATGCGATTTAACGAAGATAATTATTGAAAATTTAAAAACATTTGGTTTATGTCACGGGTAACCCATGACAAAAAGGCGAAATCTACTTATTGAATTTAATAAATTTATCTACAATGCGCGTATTCTCAGGTTGTTTATTTTTTTGTCACAAAGGACAAATAAACCGGAATGCATTCATTCTTTTCTAAATAATTTTATGATATGGAAACGAAATTACGTGAACAAGCAAAAGCTAAGAGATTTGTATACAAAATGATGCTTTCGGTCACATTGGGTAATGATGAAAAGAATGCACAGAACTAAGTACTGTATAGGATATCTAACAACAATTGATGAATCTGCTGAAGATGCAAAATAAGATCAAAGTGCTTATGTGAAAATGGTTGAAAAATTTCTGCCAATTTTACTAAAAGGGAATCCCACTATTGTAGGGCATTTTCTACGAAAATTTATACCGAAGTGAAGCCCAAACAGCCATTGCAACACTTGCTCTGCATATAAAAATAGATCAGTAATAAAAGATACTTATAACTTACATCTTCAAAAAAACGAAGCTCTAGAGAAATAAGTAAAAAGATCCGCGGACGTCACTTTGGGAACCACTAGTCTAGAGTACACAATGAAGGACTCTATCTGCTTCAAGTTAACATTTCCAGATGTCTGAGTAGAGGTACCTTATCTTCAAAAACGCATACTTACGCCTAATGAAGTGTGGTCTCTTCTGCTCTATCAAGGCATACAAATTCGCTTAGCTTCAAAAATTTAAAGAACGAATCATGCGAGACTGTATTTAGACCGTTTACAAAAACATAGAAAAGTATTTATTTCATAAATAGTTATAAATCTTATATTAATTACAGTAAATTGAAGTTGAAAAGTTGTGATATTAAAAAATTCTAACGTATACCTACATCTTTCTAATACTAAACTTTGCTCTAAATAGATTTCAAGAAAAACTAGTTTCCCTTTATGTTTATCTAAACAATCCATCTTATCAATTTTTACATCTGGGACCTTTCACATCCAACAAAATCGATCAATCTTCTGCGAATAATTGGATGACGTTTATAAGTGGGCGTATTTTTATGTTATCTACCTAGCCATGAAACAAAAAAGTGATGTCAAACAAATTATTAAAAAATTGCTGTCACTGTTAGAAGTACACGTGCTAAGTTGTGTTTAGTTTGTGCCGTTTATAGAGATTTGAGACGGTCTATTTGTTGATAAAATGAGTGAAATTATCTCCAATGAAGTCTGTATATCCGAAACAAGTGTCCTCAAAATTTTGCATGACGATTTGGGTATGAAGAAGTTGTCTGCACGGTGGATTCCCAGATTGCTTACACCTGAACAAAAACTGTACAGAAAAGAAGTTTCCCAAGAAAATTTGGCCGAGTTGGAGAGGGACAAACTTTTTTTTCTCGAATTATCACCGGGGATGAGACTTGGGTACATCACTGGGACCCTCCTATTAAACAAGAATCCATGCAGTAGATTCATAAGGGCTCTTCACCACCAAAAAAAGCCAAAACACAATTTGCTGGAAAAAAACTGTTTTCTGGGATGCTGAAGGAGTCTTGCTAATTGAATATATGCCGAGGGGGTCTACCATAAATGGAGAGGCCTACGGAAACAATTAAAAATTTAAAAACCGCTGTGGAGGAAAAACGCCCGCATTCTTATCCACAAAAAAACTTGTTGCTGCACGACAATTGTCGGATTCATAAGGCAAACCAAGTTCAGCAAATAATCAATGACTGTGGGTTTATAGAGTTAAGGCATCCACCTTATAGCCCTGACCTAGCTCCGTCAGAATTCTTTTTAGTCAAAAATTTAAAAAAGCATCTCAGGGGAAAGCGTTTTGAATGAAGAATGAAGAACTCAAAGAAGCTGTCGAAGAATATTTTGCAGGGTTACCGAAGGAATTTTTTTCTGAGGGTATGGGGCAATTGCAAAAAAGATGGAATAAGTGTATTAGTGTTGAAGGGAGTTATGTAGAAAAATAAATTCTTTTTGTTCTCTTATGTGCTTTTTTTCATGGCTAGGTAGATAACATAAAAATACGCCCTCGTACTTGTATCTTTTTCATTTCCAACTAAAGTATTCTGCTCTTTCGAAGCTTTACATTTCGTTAGCCAAAATATGAATCAAATATTTAATAAACGCTGTTTTATTACAGGTATATCTATAAATATTAAAAGCCTGTTTATTAGTGCAGAACTAATTTGTTTTTACCTAAACAATTTTATAATTCAACCTTTGTATGATACTAAAATTTGCAAAGAGCAATTGTGATCCTTTAGATACCAGAGCTGTAATTAATTTTTGTGTTAGTCGAAAACAAGCAATGCCAAGCATGAAGTTTATTTACGTGCCTATTACAACATTTCTAATTACACGTTTCAGGAATAAAACAGGAATTCTTCTCCGCAATTAATTTTTGTTGAAAGCAAATGAAATTGTAATGTTTGTTGCGGTTATGTCAGAGGTATGATGAAGATTTCTTGATTGGTAGTTATCATCAAAGAATCTTGTTATGAAGGTTACTAAATAAGAATATTTGAAAAAATATTTACACAAATGCCGAAAGATTTAGAATACATAAATCTATTGCATTTAAGAACAACCAGTGTCGGATATATACCGGGGAATCCCCGGTAAGCCGGTCGGCCGCCTTTGCAAAAAAATATATAAACATTTAAAATTATAAAATTTTGTAGAACAGAAGTTCGTTAAAGGAATGTCCACTGTAAATAAAAAATAAAAGATTTTTCAATTTTAAAAATATAAGTTAGTTCATTGATATTTTGCAGGGGATTGATCGTTTTTACGAAAGGCCGTGGCCCAACCACGGGGTCCCATACAAGTTTACTTGTATCTAGTGCGAGTTCGAGAAAATGCTTCTAGTCTCCTCGAGCCCGATTTATCTTTTTTCCTTTGATGAAGTGCGCTTAAATTAGTATAATTAGTTTTCTTGGTGTGTACGGTTACATGTGCAGAGGAAATATATTCATGTTCATGTGAAATTATTATTAAACATGTTTTGATTTTGGTCGGTTTTTTGCGGTCGGTACTAAAAGACCAGTGATTCTTCGGAGTGAACTTGTGATCCCTTCTTCTCCTTCCAGTTGACACAATAATGGCCGATAACGAAAGGAAAAAAGGAAGAGTGCGGCGGAACAATTGTGAGAGAGAAGAAACGAAACCCAGTGAGTAGACTGATGTCATTTTAATGTCGAGTATTGGTCAGTCATTACGTCATTTTTACTTTTGATATGACTTTATAACGACGTTAGTAAGACGGGTAAATGTCACAGCCCAAAGACGTCATTTTACGACGTGAAAAAGACGTTGTTTTATGACGTAAAGAAAACGTCATATAATGAATTAAATGACAGTTTATTGACTTTATTTACGTTTTAATGACCTATTTATTTCTACTTCTGCAAATAAAGCACCTTAATTTGAAAAAAGAGATTTATTATTTAAAATCCTGAAACAAATATAATCACTATTATTATATTATTATACTTATATGGCGGCCATAAAACGTCTGTTGTTTTAGAGGCGTCAGCCAACACGTGTATACTTCCTCCATCCTTTTCGGTGAATTTTATGAAATGCCATTCTAATTTGTTTTATCAACATCGACATAAAAACTGCAAGAAATGTCCAGACATAAAATACTATAAGCATATATTTTTTTAATAAAATATGTACACATCAAGCAGCTGAAAGGAAATCAACATCAACCAACTTAAATACCTAAAGAAAGTTTTCAGGGAAAAATTGCCTGTGACAATCACGTAAAAAATCACGTAAATAAAACGGCACTCTGATTACTGGGAAATTATTAGAAAGCAGCGCTGCCAAGTGGGAAGAAGTTCTAAGGAGGAATTGGACATCGATCCTTAATCTACCAAAGAAACTAACAAGGCCGCTGTTTCAGATGATCATGATCCGGGGGATACCACTGAATATGAAACAGAAAGAACTTTTATACAAGAATATACTGCAACAACTCAAATACCTAAAGAGAATTTTTGGGAAAAAATTGCTCGTGATGATCAACCTACGGATGAAACTCTACTTGCGGAAGCAGAAGATTATTCCGATTATTTTGTGTTCTAATAGAAATCATTTTCATCAGAGAATTCAGGATCACGAAAAGTCTACGTCGCACGGATCAAGTGCCCAGGCATGTTTATTGTATTTGAAGAAAGTAATTATCGAACACTTAGTTGCTGGCAGTCAATTGTCCCTGAAATTTGAGGAAGTGAAAAAAAAGTGAAGAAGTAATGAAGCAAATTATTGACATCTTGAAATTCATTGGGAGATGTTTAAGTTACCGAGGAAAAGCTGAAGCAGCTTACACCTGAGAAAATAAAATTTTTTTCGGTTACTTTCAGTCAATGAAACTTTGTTTTTTCAAAATTAAGTGATTGCGTCTTAAAGAGACCAAATTTACAAAATTTTGTGAGGGGGGGTTCCCGGACCCCCTCAGTGGGGTCGGTACCAACCCTACTTCCCCGGTAAATTTTTGAATTTTTGAGCAAACCAATTCGTTATTTGTTTTCATTTTTCAAAATAGTTGTATTTAGGATTGGTTATTAATTTTCTAGATAAAGCTTTCTATAATTAAACCTAGAGCATTAAATTTGCTAGATTACGCAGAGCTTCTTAAATATTCAAACTGAAAAGATTATCAAAAGTGCTTGCACGTCTTTAAAGAAATATAAATATCTCGAAAAGTATTTATCCTAGAACAAACAATTTTTTATATATTGCTCACAAGAAGACGGTCTTTTTGGTAGGCCTAATAATGTTTTGTTACCAAACGTATTTTTCTAAACGAAATATTTTAAAATTGCAGAAAAATCGGTGTGATTGTATTTTTAAAAAATTTTGTATAGATTCTTTGAACATTTCTGTGTATTTTATGTGTTACAGTAATTTTTTTGTAATACAAAATTACTAATTTATGGCAATCTAAACAGTCACCCTAGTTTTATAATAAACACTTATAAGATATACATACGTAAGGGCGCAAGTCATGTAATCAATATTTTAGCATGTATAGGTACATTTATTTTATTGTAACAATTATATTTACACATTACGTAGTATTTTCCTTTTTTGCATCATTTAAATACTATGCTAGTTAAAGCTTCTGTAGTGCTTAGTATAGTTGCAAAACCTCTATTCTAGATACTATAAGCTATATCGTGACTAATTGTAAAAAATGATTTTAATAATCTCAAAATGAAAACAATGTAGTTCTTAGAGAGTTAACGAAATATTAATGCGAATTTTAGTCATATATACAAATTTATGAAACAATAAAAATATTCTATTCAGATGCTTTACGAACAGCTCTTTGAAGAAGGTCTAGCAAACACAGATACACGTGTAGAACATTCTACATAATTTATGGAAACATTAAAGTACAGTTACGATCATTTGCTAAGGAACGAAGACAAAATTATAACCGCCGATTTTCTAGTTTTTTGTATAATGTAAATGAAAATGAATTATATGGCATTCAAGAACATTTCATTCTTTAAAATGTTAACTGCCTAGTTCATAAATCAGGTCGAGTTACAGCGTACATTGTACAAAAAACTGAAAAATCAGCGGTTATAATTTTGTCATCGTCCCGCAAATGATCGCAACTGTACATATAAATAGTTTTCTTAAGAGTGTTTTATACAACGTTTCACAAGGAGCCTCTCGTGATTTCAATTTCACTAAATAAATAGTAACCCAATTAATCCTCTTTAGGGATTTAGAGACAGGTAAATTCAATAAAAAAGTGTATTTTCAATAATCGTTTCTAAACAAAAGATATCTAAAAGAGAGATTTTGAGAATAAAATGAAAAAATAATAACGGTTTTTGAGATGTTAGTTTATTAATAAAGAAATTAATAATTAGTCTTGTACAAATTGGAAGAAATATAATTGTAAATGTGGTCTTACTTGATTTTTCAAAAGTCCTTGTATTTTATTATCTGCAACCAGTTTATATATAACACAATTATATGGATACTTATAATTCTTCCCTGGCAGAGAAGACTACAAAATAATACTGGGTCATATAAAACATAATAAGAGTAAAATTTGTGTTGGAACTGTAATAATTTTAAACGGTTTTTTGCCAGTTCGAAGAACGTCTACTCAACACCAGTCTGGTATACTTACATCCTGAAGCTCTTGGTACGTTTAATATAAAAAAATCCCTGTTATTAAGTTAAGTAATTTACAAACGACAATAAACGTTTGCTAACCAGGGAAGTGTGTACACAAAATTTAATTGCATAGTAGAGAAAGTTAATTGTGAGGTGTAGTGCAACTATTGCTAAATGAAAATATAGGGTAAATAAAAATGCAAATCTAAATATATATTTAAAACACAAGGCTTATTTTTGTTCCAGTTAGTTTGAGAGATCCACCTTTTCTTTTTTAAATTAAAGCTTTCGCTGGGTAGATTAGTCAACACTACTTAATTTATATATTTTTTAATGTTTATCATTTTAATTTGAAAAACTCTAAAATATTTAATTTGAGACGGACGATTCGGACATTCACTAGGGGCGCACTCTCACCTTCCACGGTGGTGAGTTTCGTAAGTACTCTTCGCTTAAAAATATAAAGGGGGATGCAGCCGCCCTCTTCCATCATTAATAAGCGTAGACAAAATCCGCATAGTTGAAAATTATGAACAGACGAATTATACAAATAATATCTGATGGCAATTGCTTATTCAGAATAGTTTCATATAGTTTGTATGAAAGGCAGGAAATTTGCCAACACTATGTTTATGTTATGTTTTTGAAATATGTACTAATAGACGTTTTCAAGAATGTTTTAAACAATATCGATTTTTGATTTTATTCTTATCATTTCGTAAGGTAGAATTTTCGTATGTATGTATTTATGTAGAATAAACCGGCAGGGAGGGGTAAGCTAGAGAGGAATATATGTCGGAAGAGAGGAGGGTAAGCTGAGAGAGAGGAGTGCTAGGCTTAGAATTTTCAACTGGTTATGTTTGGTTGCGTTTTTTTAAATAATCACTTATGAAAATCTAAAGGATTGTAATGACATATCGAATGTTGTACCTATATAGGGAAATCCTTTAATTTTTTTGAACGTCATGTCTTGACGAGATTTCCCTAGTAATGTTTAATAACCTATTAAAAACTTTAACTTAAACTCTAGAAGTTTTAATAAGTTTAGTTGAACATATAAACTATTTCCTTGTTTTAGCTAAAAGACATGGGGTTATACTATCATTCTTGAAAAGTTTCTTGTTATATTAACAAAGCTTTTATTCATATGTCGCTTGTTATCAAATGTCAAATCGCGATAAATTTGACTTTAAAAATAATAAAATCCCGAATTCATAAAGACGGAACTCCCTTTTTCGATTCAAAAATTAACAAATAAAATAAACTTGAGGAGGATAAAGTTTATTTTAAACAAAATAAAGCACATAAACAAATTAATTGAAAAGGTAAAACTTATTAATTTTGATAATTTAAATCCTGAGGTACATTTTTACGTATGAGACATTTTTTTTATAATCACTGTTTAGAGTCTCTAGATTTTATCATTATACTAAATATATAACTTTATTCGGGCAAAATTTAACCAATAAATAGAAAGGAAATAATTTTGAATTAAGCATTATTAATAATACGTACTCATATGTAATGTAAATAAACTAAATCGGTTATGTTCGAGGTGTTCACCCTGATAATTTCATTCACATGGTTTACACAGAGAGTGAGAGTTACATAATCAATACTTTAGGATATATACAGAGTGTTCCGGACAACTATGCAATCCTTTAAGAGAGTGAAAGGTGACCATATAGAGACCCCAAAATTCATAAAATGAAAAAAAATAAAAAGATTTTCAGAATTTTTCCACATCTTTTTGCAAGACACGAGTCGACTATGGATTGTTTTTAAGATTTTAACCATGAATTACTGGTAAAGCAAACAATGATCTCACATCTGCACTACTAAACTAATAACTGACCTATGCTAATGAGTAAAACTTACCGTTTAGATGCAAACAATCTTTATAACATGTGTTCAAATAAGTCGCCGTTTGTCTGTACACACAATTGTACACGACTTATGATAGATTCGTTTATGCTAGCAAACATATCGTTTTAAAATCTCCCCTAATACAAAAATCGAGGGGAGTCAAGTCCAGTGATCTCGCAGGCCAGGAAATGGGTCCTCCACGACCTATCCATCGGTTAGGGTATTCGTTATTCAAAAACTCCCGTACCTGGCGAGCAAAGAGCGGTAGTGTTCCATCATGCATGAACCAAAGCCTGGGCAGTTCAGCTAGTGGGAGTCCGTCGAACACTTGATTGTCCAGAAAGTGTAGGTACCAGTCACCGGTTAATCGTTGGGGCAGAATAAAAGGTCCTATTAAACGGTTCTGATAAATTCCCGCCCACACATTTACCGAGAAACGCCTCTGGAAATAAGGTTTTCGGGCAGTATGAGGATTCTCGTCAGCCCAAATGTGGCTGTTGTGTGAATTGAAAAGTCATTCGTCTGTCCACAGTACATTTTGTGCAAACTGGGGATCTTCCTGGTTGCGTTCCAATAACCACTGGCAAAATTGACTCGCGGAATATGATCTGCAGGTTGTAGTGAGTGTACTTTTTGAAAATGGTATTGATGTAGGGAATCATTTTTTTTAAATACGCCAAACGCGAGTAGAAGGTACACCAATTTGTGCTGCTAAGATACGCACGCTAAGAGTGGGATTTTTTTCCTCCGCGACATCGCTGTGGTGCGGATTCCGTAGTCTCCCACCAGTTCTTGACATAACCGATCCTGTATCGAACATTCTCTGTATAGCTTGTACGATTGTATGTAAATTTGGATGACGGCGGTTGGGGAAGCAAAGTGCATATACTCTCTGACGGTGGCAGCAGCATTGCGATGACATTCGCTGTATAAAATAATAAGTTCCGTTTATTCAATAACGGTGTAAGGTTCTGCCATAATTTAAACAGTAACTAAAAACACTTAATTAAACTACTTAACACTACCTAACCCAAGTTATTAATTCTAAAACGTGTATTAATCTAAACTTAAGTTTACCACCACCTAACACAAAGAAAGTTGACGACAAACTGCATACTGCAGATTACAAATCTCAAAGATCTGAGTCATTAACAGTTATTACAGATGGTCAGAATGAGTGTTTATTATCATTTAGCTAAAAACTTTTTAAAAAGCACGTACTGCTATTTGGTTTTGGTTACAAATTTCGAAGAATTTATTTACCTAGCTACCTGCTTGGGTTTGTTATGGTTCTTTTGTTGATGATCTTTAAAAGTATGTACTAGTAGGCATATTTTTTTTTCATACACTTTTATCTATTACTTTGCAGTGGCGTGCCTATTATTTTTATAAGGGGGGTTGTCATTTCAAAGGGTCATATCAGGAGATTGTTAGTAAGATCTTACTCTACACGTGACGGACACATTTTCCAAAACACACTTGTATAGGTTCTAAATTTATTTCATTGCAACAATTATATTTATGCATTTTATGTACATATGTGTTTTTTTTTCTTCATTTAATGTTACAGCTTTTGTAATGCTTAGTACGGTTCCAAAAATTCTTTTCCTTAGATACAGAAGCTATATTTATACTAACACCTTCGATGCATATAGCCGATGTGACCATTTCCGCTAAGGCTTTTTTTTCACTAAAAGTGACTTTAAGAGTGCCTACGTGCCAAATCACACATAATCTAACGTTGGGCAGAGTCGTGACAGAACAAAGAATCACGTGATGATGAATATTTTCAATAAAAAGAACTGAAATCCGGCCCTAATATCAGATCTGAAATGAATAGCGTGCGAAATCCTTCAAAGTGTGGCAACAATTTTGAAAAGTGTAGATATGTTATTTGTCAAACTTTGTCAATTAACTATTACTTATAAACAGTATTTGAAATTCTTTTCTTCTAAATCAATTTTTTAAAAGCGCTTTACTATGATATAGGAGTACTATTTATAGAATTGATTAATTAATTTTATCATTTCACATTATATTTATTTTAATTAAAATTTCAACATTTATTCTAAAGCATGTTAAAATAAAACGAAAAATACTTTCTTTATTTTTACTAAACGCAGCTGTTGTAACCAATTAAAAGTTACTACTCTTGTCATTTATTGAAAAGTAATTAAAACTTTATTCCACTGATGTATTTCGATTGCGGTTTTAATATTATTTTTATGGAAATCAATCGACTTCAAAGCTCCTTTGATGTATTTAAAGTTTTATAGAACTAGGCGATAGAAAAAATTATGCTTTTAAATATTCATATTAGTAATCACTTTTTTTATTAACCGCAATAAATCATTTTTTTATTAAAGATATAATTTATGCATAATATAATACACACCTACATGATCTGTAGTTACGTGGGAATATACATGCATACTTTATTTACATACATTTATATAGTGTCGTTGTATGTGCTAAAAATATTTATTATTAATGGAGGTGGCCTGTATGTACTTTTCTACAAAACAAATAAATCATACACGTAGACCAGAATGCATATGACTAATGATATATGCATTTTAGAATTGTTGTAAAATATGACTGTTAAATAATAAAAGGCACAGTTCATTTATTTTACTGATTTAAGAATACTTACAACTACCGCATGCTTAATATTTCAAATAATAATGGTAGTAATACATATGTGGTAAATGTATTTCTGTCACTTTTTGCCATAAATGCCGTTAAGATTGAAAGATAAGAAACTTCTCGCTTATACATATTTTGTTCGATACAATTAAATGTTAAACAGAGTTTGCACCTTCTAATTCAGGGCTTCCCAAAGTGGCCGCTACCATTCGCTTATTGGCGCTGATGGGATCTGTGAGGGCGTTGCTGACACCGGGGGTAGCAGAGGCATTGCGAGTCAAGTGTACAATAAGAAGGCACTGAAAACATTTGGAAACCTAATGCCAAGCATTTCTTTTAAGTTTAAAAAGTGAATAATTGTGTCTGTACAGTCAAATGGATAAGTGTTTAAGGTTTAAAGTTTAACAAACCTTTGACTATGTGGACATAGCTTACAAACAAATGTATGCATCGTCGTAAGTCAATCATACCGATTAACCGTTCATAAAAAATTGGTCTAACGTACTAACGATTGTACAATACTGTAACGGTTGCTTTATACTCCAAGGTAACATACAAAATGCAAGTTACATCGATCGGCGATCGATCTAAGTCCAGCGCGGTTATGGTTACCAAGAGTTCTGGTTTCAAAAGCGCATATCCATGCTTTTCCTGTATCATGGGCTACAGTAAGACAATTTTTATTGTATTTCCGTCATCTTACATAGTTGAATATGGATTTAGTGCGGCATTTCACAAGCATTTCGACTAAAATTTGGACTCATCTACAAATAGTTGACCGCAGAAACTTTAGGATGTTTCTGAAAAAAATGAAACAAAATCAACGATCTTGTGTATTATATGTGCATTATTAAGTCGGAAGAGAGTGTGGTTAAGTCAAGGGATAAGTCGATGAGTAAGCTCCTCTCCGGGGAGATGTGTTACAAAGGCGAGTGGAGAAAAGCCCGATGATAGGTAAGTCGCGGCGGGGGTGGGTGGGTACGTTTTTAGGGGATAGTTGAGTGGGTGGGTAATTCGGTTACCAAGAATTCTGGTTACAAAAACGCATATCCATAGTTTTCGTAGATTATGGGCTGCAGTAAGACAATTTTGATTGTATTTCCGACACCTTACATAGTTAAATGTGGATTTAGTGTCACAAGCCTTTTGACTAAAATTTGGAACAGACTACAAATAGTTGACCGCAGAAATTTTAGGATGCTTCTGAAAATAAACAAACAATATGAAACAAAATCAACAATCTTGTGTATTTTATGTGCAATTCTACCTTCATTATTTTGTTTATCAGATAGCTTTAAGTTTTAAAACTCAATTTTAAGTTGTTTTATTTCTAAGATACCTTTTTAAATTCAAAGATTATAGCAACAATTGTTAATTAAGATAAGCTTGATAAGCGAAAAACTTTTGGAAAACGCTTTTCTAATCTATACCAGACTAATATTTTGGTTGGTATTACCGCCATTTGCCGTTTTAACTGAAGAAGGTGGTGTGGCTAACTCGGGGTGTCGATGCTAAGAGACGAGACAAGTGAGTATGTCGGAAAAGGGTGTGGTTAAGTCAAGGGATAAGTCTCTGAGTAAGCTTTTCCCCGGTAACCCGGGGGAGATGAGTTACTAAATCAAGGGGAGTAAGCCCAGTGATAGGTAACTTGTGGTGGAGGTGAATGGGTGAGTAATTCGGTTACCAAGAGTCCTGGTTGCAAAAACGCATATCCATACTTTTCCTGGATTATGGGCTAAGTAAGACAATTTTACATAGTACATAGTTGAATGTGGATTTAGTATGGTCACAACCCTTTCGACTAAAATTCCGAACAGCCTACAAATAGTTGACCGCAGAAACTTTAGAATACTTCCGAAATAACAAACATTGATTTGTATCACAGCACTTCTTTATTTTTTCACTATGACTGCTTACAAGAATTTACCTACTCGTTTGGTTAATATAAAAGTAGGTTGATGTAATCGAGTAATAATATCTTATAGTGACTATTAACAAACATTTTTACAAACTCTTGAAAAGAGTACGTATCTGGATTCGATGCAGTGTGCGCGGGGGGTTGTTTGTTTGGAACTTTTAAATTTTGACTTTAGATTCCACTTTTGTTCAAATAGTAAAACAGGAACGACTAAAGAACTAATCTCCTATCTTTTAAAAAACATGAAGTTTACACAAAAAGTTTATCCATAAAGAGAGTTGCTATATTAAGCAATAAGATATGCATTAATTCACTGTGAGATTTTATGGTAGAGTGAATGAGTAAGTTCTAGAGGTGGATGAGTAAGTTGGAAAAGTAGGTAAGTAAACCGGAGTGGTGGGTGGTAAGTAAGATGGGGGAGTAAGTCCCGGGGAAGATGGCTGAGTAAGCCTAGGGAAAGTAAAGCCGGAAGATTAAGTGAGATAGGTAAAGTCGGAAGGTGGTAAGCTAGGGGAGAATAAGTAAGTTGAGGTGATTAGAGTGGGTAAGTTGGAGCAGGGCATGTTTAAGTCGATTGGGTGTTAAGTCAGAAAGGGTAAGCTCCTCCCCAGTAACCCGGGGCAAATGGTTGCTAAGTCGAGGGGGAGCAAGCCCGGTGAGGGGTAATTCGTAGCGGGGTGGGTGGTAAGTCGGGAGGGAATATTTAAGTTGGGGGTGGGTGAGTAAGTCGGGATGTAACGTTTGTTCTCCAACAGATGAAGTTATAGTTACCTATAAATACAAAGATTGTTGTCTGAGATTAAATGTTAGAATTCGTGAGTTTAAAAACGTAAAATAATCTGTACTGTAAACTTGATAGTCAACAGATCGTTAATAAATTGATAAATATTTTCAAGGGTATGACTTAATAACGGCTAGTGAAATAAAACGGAAACTCTTTTTAAAAAATTTTTGCTAATAGTAGTAATGCTATTTCAATAAATTTTTTTTTGTGTTTGAGACACTTAACCTCAAAGATAAGTCGATTTAATAACCTCGAAGATTTAATAACCTGGTGGTTTACCACCAGGTTAATAAATTTTGGAAAGTATCTATTGTTTTCTTTTAATGGAGTTGAATGTTAATAAATAGGATTGAATAAAAGCTTTCAGTCTTCTCCACGAAATATATATTTCTTATTAAATTGTATTTTTATTGCACATAAATTTTTAATAAAGGCTTACTATGTACGAGTTACATAGTACAAAGTTTTATATTCGACTGCTTTGTAGAAGATTTTTTTTGCCAAATGTGAAAATTAATGGAAAATTTAATATTTCCATGTGTGTTTCCATAAGGCTAATAAAACCTTTATATAGGGCTAAATTTGATAGGACATTTCCCTTTTATTTGGAGAATTAATTTTACATCTTCTCTTCTAATTTAAAGAAACTATTAACATACTAATGTACAAAATGGTATCCAGTTCCACATCACCATAGAAGGTAAGATTTCGTTTTACCACTTTATGATAAGTAAATAAACCTTTAAAATTGACGCGTCAAAAGACGCCAATCAAATCCATTCAAATCCAGTTGACTGTTGCCGAGTAGCGTGTCTTTATTAAGACTAATAGTTATTTATTGTACTAGTGTTTAATAATAACTTTAGTCACCCAAGAAAAGTTTAGAGACCGTTAAATCTTATATACCTGCTGAACACTAAAAGTCGATTCTGGCAGCCCCTTGCGGCCGGGTTATACTACCCCAAAATTACTAAGAGGGTGAGAAATAAGATTCAATTTATTTAAAGTAACAGTCATGAAATTTAAGGAGGTTACTTTCGATAGTTTTCTTTATTTATAAAAAATATTGCCAGAACATTTCCTTCCCTTCTAAATGTTGCCAGAACGCTGTAAATGTTGATTTAAAAAAGTGACATTTTTGTTATTTTAAAAGTCTTGAGATTTTGACACAATAAATAAAGTAGGTATATGTAGGTTTACATGTTAGTGCGAGCGAGACAGTTATATAGCGGCCTGCGGGTTAGAGATAGAATCTTATTTCTCACCCTCTTAGTAATTTTGGGGTAGTATAACCCGGCCGCAGGGGGCTGCCAGAATTGACTTTTAGTGTTCAGCAGGTATATAAGATTTAGTACCCAAATTTTCACGACTGTTGAAATGACAACTCAAAATACGTTGCTGGCTCTTGGTCTACGAACTTACCCATAGTATGCTAACACGCTATACTGACATTGAAAATTAATGTAATCTATTTGACGTTCAAAGAATTATTGTCATGGAGTAATAAAACACATACATTTAAAGTTTCACAGCAACTGAGATGTCGAGGGTTTATAATCATTCGTTAGATCGCATCTGTTTATGGACACTCGTTCTTATTATTCGAGTTTTGGTTAGAAATCCTTTCCAACTTTTTCCAAATTTGCTTTACTTTTCCAATTCATTCGATTGACCACTGCTTATCAAATCAATATGAACTATTTAGATCATTATGAAACCCGGATTACCTAGAACAACGCTAAAAAGACTGATTAACAAGAAACCAGGCTGGCAGATTCTTGAGGTACAATAGAATTTGCCATGTCGTAGAAACATTTCATGGTGGCAGTAAAATGTTACGTATTTACAGATTTATTATATTATTATTATTATTTATATAGAGATATGCAGTCCAAAGGTTATAGAAAAATCGTCAAAGCTCTATTTGTAGACATACTTACGAGAAGAATATGACAACAACCATTTCGTACTAAAGTTGCCACATGAGTTTTTAGAAAAAATCTCAACGTATCTGTTAAGTTCAATGAGTAATGTGCATTAAAAAACTTCAATCAGTGGTCTTACTTATTGTTTCTCATTATATCACTTTATTAGTACGCCCTATCGCTATCATTTCAAATTGTCCATTTCTTAACAAAGACAAGAAATTAAATAATCCAGAGTGATTCGAAAAAAAAGGGATTAATAAAACGGCAGCAACCTGAGCCGACTATTTCTAAACTACTGAAAGTGAGTTTAAATATCTACATGTGTAAAATATTAATCGATAAAAAGCTTTCTAATCGTAGGTAATTGTTGCAAGAAGTTTATACTTATGTGAAGCTACACTGAGGACTAGAACAATTTCTTTAATGGAATGAGATTCAATGAAAAATTAATAATGTATTGTTCATGCATAATCTAATATTTTTATTATCAGAGTTTGTATTGACAAAATTTATTTTTGTTTTGCGGGTAATTTATTAAAAAAACTCCATATTTACAATTCCTTTGGAAGTTTTTGTCTATTTAGACACTATCTAACCTTAGCACAAACAAATGTTAACCGAGTTTTTACATTTTTTTGATAATACCAGGATGGTCTGAAAAGTTTCCGACCTTAACGTGAAGATGACAGCACTCGTCAATAAAAGCTAAGGAATGTAGTGCATCTTTTGACAGGTACTCACCAAAATTTCAGCCATTTTGGACGCGCAGTTGTTATTTGACAATCGTTTGAGTGAGTCGATGTGAGTGTTTTTGTGAGAATGGAAAGAATCGAGTATCGAGCTGTCATTAAATATTTGTTTTTGAAAGGCAATACGCTTACGCAAATCAAAGATGAGTTGGACTCTGTGTATGGGGACTCTGGGCCATCATTTACCACAGTGAAATTTTGGGCAGCTGAATTTAAACGTGGCCGTACCAGCTTGGGAGACGATGAACGTTCGGGACGTCCAGAAACTGCAACCACTGACGATAACATCGCTAAAGTTCACCAAATGGTGCTAAACGACCGTCGAATTAAAGTGAGAGAGATAGCAGAGGCTATGAATATGTCCAAAGAACGTGTTTGTCACATATTGAATCAAGATTTAGGCATGAGAAAGCTGTCCGCGCGTTGAGTGCCGCGTTTGCTCACGTTAGACCAAAAACGTGTTCGAATGAACATTTCCAACGCTCTGTTGGCGCAGTTTAGGCGCAATAAATCAGAGTTTTGGCGCCGATTAATTACTGTAGAGGAAACTTGGATACACCATTATACGCCCCAAACAAAAATACAGTCAAAACAGTGGACTGCGAAGGGGGAATAGGCTCCAAAAAAAGCAAAAACTGTTATGTCGGCTGGGAAAGTGATAGCGACTGCTTTATGGGATAGTCATGGAGTTATCTTAATCGATTATCTTCAAACAGGAAAAACCATTACAGGAGCATACTACGCACCATTACTTGACAAGCTGAAGGCAGAAATTGCGGAAAAACGACCACATTTGCAGAAAAAGAAAATCCTGTTTCACCAAGACAATACCAAGTCTCACACCTCCGCGGTTGCCATGGAGAAAATCCACGAATTACGGTTTGAACTGCTTGACCATCCTCCTTACTCACCAGATCTAGCCCCAAGCGACTTCTTTTCGTTCCCTCATCTAAAAATTACGCTCGGAGGACAGAGATTTTCGTCAAATGAGGAGGCAATCACCTTCGTGAACAATTATTTTGCAGAGAAAAACGCCGAGTACTATTTGGACGGGTTAAAGAGATGAGAGCATCGCTGGGAGAAGTGTGTAGACTTACAAGGAGACTATGTAGGAAAATAGATTTAAAGAAAAAATGTCTTGTATCTTTGTTAGGTCGGAAGCTTTTCAGACCACCCTCGTATTCATTGATATCTTTGCATATCGAAAGTTATTCTATACCTTCAGTACAGCTGCCAGATTAAATCGTCGTTACAGTTTTTTGTTGGGCGCCACTGTGATTGTAAAATTTAAACAAATACCCCATATATGTATTAAATTCTTTCATTGGAAAAACTATATCTAAATAAATTAAGTCAGATAAACATCCATTCTCAACCCAGAACATTAATTCTGTATACAAATATCTTCATAATATGCACCGTTAATATTAAAACTACATAATAAGGTTGAATGAAATTGTAATGTGATTTTGAGGTATTTTTATACGTTAGGGAAAATCATAAACATAAATTTATAGTATTTTGTGTATCAAGGGCAGAAAATTAGCATTTGTAGCGTGCAGTTGTTTGATGCCCGAGCGAAGCGTAGCGTAGCGAGGGCAGCGGACAACTTAGGGCTACAAATGCTTTTCGGTCCGAGTGACATACAAAAGTTTTTCGCCTACCTGTTTTAAAGTTTAAAAAAGAATTCCAAAAGTTAAACAGTAACGTAACTTATTAGTAAATTAAATAGGCATATGTTAGAGGGAATGAATGAAAATGAAAATAACGCCAAACGTTTTTAGTAATTTATTAACTAAATTAACCTAATAATCATTACAGTACATACAACATGGCCGTATAGTAAATGTTTTTATTATTATTGGTAAATAAAAGGAACAGGATATGACTTTTAATTAGGATGAGTAACTAATCTATCATTGTATAATTTATTGAAATTACAATTTTCTTTTTATTAATTAATTGTCACAACCTCCATTTATACGTACAATAACACTGTGAAAAGAAAAAAACAAACGACAAATTTATCGACGAAGACATGAAAATCAAAGTTGTGATCTAAGAAGGCTAGAAAAATTTGACGTATGTTTTTTGTATTTTTAAAGGTTAAGTAAAAATATGTTTCAGATTACATTTTCCGTCATATTCCGTTGCTAAAAGTTTTACGAATGAGTTATATTTTTAATGTTAAAAACTAATGATTTCATTTTTTGATTAAAATCTTTTTAGGATAATGCACAGGAGTGCTCAAAGTATGACAATTTAAAAAACAATTTCAATTTTTACAGTATCTCCAACTTAACATAGATAAGTCGTGCTTTCATCTAGTAGTAGTATAGAGGTTATGTATTTGACATAAGAGGGCAGTAAAAAGTTTGACATAAGAGGCCCGCAAAGAAGCCTTAACTGCCCTCAAAACAGGACATTTAGAAAGCACTTTCTGATCAGGTAGGCGAAAAATAATTTTACTGAGTTTTCCTTCATATTACTGTGTAAACTAGGTCCATTAAAAAACATATATACTTCCTTGTCTTCTTTTATAAACTCATATAAGATATGCAGTTGCAAGCTTGAAGCTTTACAATCCTGGAAGATAATCAGGTCACCTCCCACAGTTTATTATTTGTAAATGTTCACAAGAGAGTTTGCTAATACTTCTTGGTACATCAGAAAATATACTTAAGAATTCGTGTACTATATTAATTGAGCGGAGTCATTAATGTTTAATCGATGAGTTATTGAGGCGTTATTTATTTTAAAGTAAGAAAATACAATTGCTCGAATTTTAAGTGTCTCGAAGAGATTTCTAAGTTTGGGTAACTTATTAATTGACTCCCTTGACGCAAAATCATTTTAGATTTTTTTTTTATTTGTAAATTATGTTGAATTATGTTGTATGATACAGTTACGTACTAATATGATGTTTTATCTACGGAGCTAATAAATAAATAATTGGGAGAGTCCCAAATAAATCGATGATGATTGACAAGTGATAAATTTTAAATTTGATTTATAATTGTTTAGAATCAATACCACATAAAACAGACTGTGGCAAAAGTACAGTGAAAACATACACAAAATATAAACCACTTACCTTTACCATCAAAGAAAAATGCTCTGGCTGTAATTAAATTTTAGCTATAAGTAAAATGTAAGTTCCTTACATAAATGAGACTTCTCAGCCGGGTTGCTTCACTAGGGCACTAACTAAATGAGATCTATACCACACAAATAAGAAGAAAACAAACTAAATTAAAATTGAAAAACAAAACACTTAAAAATAAATAAACAAAGAAAAAAAACGGATACTATCTAAAAAATGAAAGAGAAATGAATTATAAGACAGTAATAATTCCCTTTGTGTTGTTAATTAATATTTCTGTCACTACTAGAACTACTTTAAAAACTAAATATTTACCTTACATTAAATTCAAAATATTGACCACTTATAACATTACCGATTTGAATTAGTAGTAATTTGCCAAAAAGAAAATTCAATCACTAATTAACTTAACGGCACTGTTTATTTATTTAATTTAAAATGGTTTATTATTAATTGCACTACTTAAATTCAAAGAAACTTTATAACTCCTAATATTTGAGACGTAACATTAAACATAACCTTCAATTTTTGACAGGACGTTGACTTTGACGTATCATAATACAACATAACCTCAAAATTTTCTAATTTTTGCTCTCCATGTAAACGCGTGTTCTGTACAACTGATAATATGGATAATGTTATAACAATATGGATAATTATAAACAAATGAATAGTTTTGTTACTAAAATTACATATCCATATTGTTATTAAAAATTAAACTAATTGTTTAAACATTTATTATAAATGTATAGAAGAAAATCTCCTCTCTTTAATGATATAAAATACTTATACAAAAATATAAACACAATCTTAGGATTGAATGGAAACCAACTTAATTTTCTCCTACACAGAAAGATTATTAAAATTTGAAATTAATGTTTAAAAAAACTTTGTTGCTTTTTTTCTTTATACTTAAATCCTATAGAACAATTATTATATAGATTTTTGGTACCCAACTCTTAATTAATGGCTAATTTTCATACTTTTAGTATACAATGATTAATCGCATCAATTTTTGATTTTCAAATGCCCAGATTTTCTACAATAAATGATCCCTATATTGGCATTTATGTCTTAATTGTGCCCAAGAAGTTGCTTGACAAAATCAAAATCAAATATTTAAGTTCAAAGACTTGTCAACATTGAAAACTACAAATTTAACATGAAATTATGTTAAATAGTTGTATCTGAAAAAAATTTTTAATTGTTCCACAATAAAAATAGCCGTTAAAGTAATAAATATCTGTGTACATTTCCACAACCATACTCCTGGTCTGTTCTAGGTGAAAACAAACCTTGAAATGGCTTTAATACCTAATTATGTGCAGCATCGATAGTAAACCGTCAACTGATCAAGAAAACTTACCACAATTAAAAGAAAAATCGCTTTAAAATTTATCCTTTTTCTACTTAATGTGTCATAGAGTGTTTCTTAAGCATAACTAAAACATATTTTTTTTAATAAAAAAAAATTATATGTAATTGTTTGAACTTTCTGATGGTATGTTAAAACATGACAGTACATTATGTTAAGATTAAATAAATTATTTGTACTTTTTAAAGAATTATTGTATCTGAATTGTTTATTTCAGATATCGTGTCGAAAAGTATTAAAGGTTTGATTTTCGAACGTATTTTTAAATAAAGATTATTAATCTTAATTTCATTAAAATGTAAAAGTTGTTAACAATGTTAAATCTCAACTCCCAAATAAAAGTTAAGTTTTCAATCAGTAATCACATATTAGGCATAGCATTAAACAATTCTACAAATATAATTACAAGATACTATCCACAGCACATATCCCCTCCGTAACAATAAAAAATAAATTGTTTTATTTAAAACAAAAGTAAATTGTTTTATCTAAAACAATCTAGATAAACCAAAATGAGCGTAAAAATCGTATTAGTCTTTTATCTACTGATAATATAATACAAATGATTGTTAAACAATCCGTTCTGAAATCTGTTTCCAGTGTATGCGAAAATGAATTTAATATTTTCTTTTTATGATTCAATTCATATTCGTGTTTCCATAGCAGTTCGGAACAAGAAATTCATGATTCACTATAAATGTATATGCCACATTACTTCCTTTGTTAACTTTATAATAAAAAAAATATAATGGATCAAATTTTCCTGTCAGCAATTGCCATATTCAGGTTAAACTTACCCGAACGCATTTGCGAATGTATTCAATGCATGAAACAAAATGTGAAATGATAAAAAAATACTAACAGTCACGAATTGCTAATAAATTATTGTCAATGGTTGAAACAACTTGTAACACAATGAACGCTATGCCAGAGGTTACTGTAAATGTTATGTAGCAGAGAGAAAACATAACATCCCAACAATACTTAGGTGGAAAGTTTGCATTGTTTGTGCTTCGGTCGGTATAAAGCCTAGGGACGTGGTTCAATCCCGTGAAATTGTAAATTATTCATGTTTGGGAATTTTCGGATGTATAACAACGCCCATTTTGGTAAGTGACAGGGAAGAAATCAATATTAGTTATAGTAACTACCTTCTATGGTTGTTACTATATATAAAGGAAATTGAATTTTCAGAAAATTACTTCTGTGTGGTGATAATAATATAACTAAATACATAATACTCAACACAAAATAACGTATAAAGCTCATAAAGACTTGAAACGAAAAACAATATTGAATTGTATGAAAGTAGGTGAACGTTGCACGCGTGACCAATTTAATGAAAAATAATTTTACCTTATGCAACTCGCTAAAATTGTATAACTTTGTAATTTTTACTAGGTGAGGGAAAAATCCCCCATGTAATGAATATTTAATTCGAATATTTATGAATTTGCAAGTTCTAGATTAATTGGAAGATAAATTTCAACACCACGAATTTTAAAGAAAAATAAGCCCCGCTATGCGGTGAAGCTCCCTAAAGTAGCTGTCTGTTAATGAAAGACAAACAGAATTTTATTTTTACTGATTAGCGTTGTCGTGTCTTTACTCTTCGTTTTTTCTGCTTTTTTACATAATAGTACGAAATTCCTGATTGATGTTATTTTTGATTAATTGAAATCAGGAATCAGGAATGAATTTTTGTTGATAAATCGATACGAGAGACAAATTGCTTAATTTCAGATTTGATGCGTATCGGTAGTAATGATGAAGCTGTTAACAGTCTGCTAACCAAGTAATTCTTAGGTTGTTACTGTCATTATCAAGTTACAACTGGTAATTAACCGATGTAGTGTGCGACAAACGATTATTGTAGCGCACTTTTTATTATTATTAAGTTAACTCTATTTTAATATTTAGATCAGTTGAAAATTCTTATTCTAATGTCGGATTCTCGGATTTTATATAGTAATTATTGTAACATTAAATGCTCAAACAAAGAATTCAAAACACAAAATAATTTTACTTACTACAAAAGAACTTGCGCAATAATGCTCAAAGAACCGATTGAGACTTACTTATTTAATTTACCTTCAAGTGTCATTACAGGTGTTAATTACAAAAGTTTAATAATTTTAAATTAAACTCAATAAATAAGGACGCCACCCAAATTGTTTGTTATCATATTATTGTTTAAAAAGACTGCGACGGGAATCTACAATTTTAAAAAATCGTTTATGGTTTTGAAAGATTGACTACAAATAATATGGTCGAGTCAGTCTATAACAGGTGATTATGTTTAATTCTCGTTCATTAAATAAAGTTAATAGGTCTCAAGTAGTTGAAAATAAAGTATAAGACATATAATGTACGGTAAACATGTCCGTTTTCTTTTTGTTTAAACTTCTAAAAAGAATTGCTTAATTGGGGATTCCCTTCTAAATTACAAAGTTTGATTACTACTTAACTAGAGAATATAGGCAAATATTCAATAGGCATAGGCATATTCGTCAATGTCTTTCAAAAATTTGGCAACACGATTATGTACAGCACATTAGTTATCCAGATTGCAACATCAAATACTTAATTGCCTTTCTTTTAACCCCATTAAAAAACCTTCGCACTTTAAACTTTGAACTATTTTGATACACAAACTCAAGAACTTTTTTAATTAATTACATATTTAAGCTTCACAATGTGTTCCGCTAGTCGAGTTATTAAAGTTTTTTATCGTTTTAATTAGTAATAGCTTGGTCATAATTTAGATCAGATTTAGAAAATAAAAATAACGTTTGTCTATGTCCTTGTAGGGGTTGGAGATTATTAAAATTCCACAAAATACGCTCAAGTTCACTGAATATTAACAGTAGAGATAATCCCACACATAACGGATTCAAAGATCCTTCAAAATTCTAAGGATTCACCAAAATAATACAATTCAAAATAATTGATGTACATCTTTCAAATGAAATACAGATATCTTTAATTCCCACTTGAAAGTTTAAGCCGTAAGCACTACGATGCGGTAAGGTTACATAACCAACGGAGCGTAAAAACTAGAATTTCCTTCAAATTTCTCTTTTTGGTATTTATGGTATTTAATCCAAGGACGTGTTAGTCCGTTTTCGCGGAGAGGCCGCGCTGCCCAACCGCCGCGCTCCTAAAGCAAACGCCCGCAACAGAATAATGAATTTTAATAGAAAGGAAACACCCCATTACATGCGCTTTAACGAGGAAAGAGCTTTATCAAAGTTTCGAGAAATTTTTGTTTAGTCAATTCGAAGTAAGCAGACTTTACCCCTAATATTTTTGGATAAATGCAAGCAAGTGCAGGATACCGCGACACAGCTAGGTTTTAAGCAAATAAAACTTAGTACTTAGTGCAATTATGGTTTGTAAAATATCAAATATGGTTCTGAAGGTGATATATTTTTTGTGGACATTTTATTTTTGAAAGGTTTGACTCAAAATAAACACACTATTTGCTTAATTGCTGTAGATTTATGATACAAAAAATTTATTACTGCACTTAAAAGAAATACTTTTTGTTTAAGATAATCTTAATGACTATTACTATAAACAAAGTGATCTCAGTACGTTACCAGGGGAGTAACAATAATATACATGTGGTAAACAAATTTATTTTTTCACAAAGCAATAAACCTTATTTGGAAGTATAATTGAAATAAACATTTTATTTAGCTATTTTAGGGCCGTAAACAGACTAAGAAGATCTGCAATTTAAACTAAGCTCTACATACCAATGAGAAAATGATTTTTCTTTTATACAATAACCAAATTTAACTTTAGAATAAAGCAAACTAAAGATTTGCAATAATGAGCGGGTTACATTGTGTTATAGTTTTATATGCTTAAACATAAAACTTGTATGCTAATATATGCTATATTTTGCCATTAATAGTGTTACGAAGCTTGGTTTGCTTCGTGTTTAATTGCCTCCACCATATCTTGAATTTCACCTTCCTTTCATGTAGCTTTACATTAAATAAGGACACTTACTCTTTATCTAATCTACTTTATTCATTACTTAAATTTACCTAACTTATAACTACGACTGTAATTCTATATATAAATAACATAATTTGTACTTACCAACTAATTACAATTTGTAGGGCCATCACCCTCGTTCTGGTTATCAACAATCGAAAAGACTTTTTACTTCTTCCAATCCACAATATAACTAACTATTCCTTTTGATTGTCACTTTCCATCTTACCTCCTAATCCCTACCACATTCGCTCCTTGCTATCAAGGATAGATCAACATGTCCCTATTAACCAGGGCAGAGTCATAATGCTAAGTCAGCATTATGACGCACTTTAAAAATTGCAGACATGTCATACTTGAAATCCATTTGTTTATATTTATTACTGGGTCAAATAATTTAGAAATGAGTTTGTAATAATTGTTGTAATATATTTTTGGAATAATAAATTTCTAGAATAATGAATTGATTTCGTTACAATAGGCACAGACATTTTGATTCAGACTGTAGTAGATACTGACATACTATATTAAACTTTGGAAATTTCATTTTTCTAGTAATTATTGAAGATCATGCCGTGCACGTAAAATGACGGCATTGTGAATTAAATATTATTATAATTATTAATCATTTTATAAATTTGCAATGATCTGCTTCGTATTATTATCTGGTAAAATAAATACCGTATCTAAGGATGCGTTCTACCGTATCACGATGAGATCTTCTCAAGCAGCCCAATAACCTTTTCTAGGTCTGCCCTAGTTTCAAGTTCCTGTTCGAAAATAGGGTGTGACTGACATATTTATCCCCCCCCCCACTCTGGGCCCCAATATTGGCCTCGTTAAGTTACTCTCAACAAGCCTAATATTGTTTAATAGGTTTATTCCGGTTTGAATTTTCCTTTACGACGATAAGATATAAGTAGACTGAATGGTCATAATAACGTTGGTTAGAGATCACAACACTTTAGCAAACTGCACTTTAAGATGTAGACGCGCTTGAAGCTGTTTTACACCTTGGACGACAAACAAGCATTTTTATGTCCATGGTGTATGAATATTATACAACAGACTGTTATAACTAGGTATAGGATTTCTATGCATTAGCATGTTTTTTCTGCTTATAGCAAACATATGCAGAGTTATATTTCTACATGTTTAAGCCACATATGAATCACATATGTCAATTTGAAAGTGCATATAAATGCATATTTAGGTGTTTTTTATAAATGCATGCATATTTTAGCATTTTTGAACGAGTGTGCATATTTTACCACTTTTTGGGCGTTTTACATGCTTTAATTATGAAATTTCTAATATTTTCTAAATAATTTTAGAATTTTAGACAACCAACCAAGGGCGGCTTAGTTGAGTATAGGGAAAACCCATAATTTAAGCTTATTGTTAAATACTAGGCTTTAAAATATTTTACTGCCTTAACCATCTGTTAATATTTTCTAAGAAAGAAAAAGTTTCAACTAAAATTTAAATACTTACATCCTGCGGTATTGTAATAAATAGGTATTAGGAAATTCCAAAGACTCTTTGACAACTTCCTGTTCATAGAAAAACTTGCCTGTACTTTTTTTTACTAATCTTGTAATCTTTCAATTAAGACAGTTCAGAAATTGCAAATTGCATTTCAGTTTGAAATTTTAGAGTGTAAAGATAGGTAAAGAAAAACGGTCTGTGTCTGTTACACTTCGAAGTTATGTTAAGGAATTCAGTGTTCTTACAACTGACGATAAGGTGTATTGTACAGTGTGCGACGATAAAGTGACTGCAACGAAACGCTTTCAAGTTACACAACATCTGAACACGGTTCGACATCAAAAGTGTGTTGCCCTGAAATCAAAAAAACAAACATTGTTACCGGGGTACCTTAATAATTCGCGCGGTGAGTCCAGCAAATCGATCGAATTTAATAAAAAACTATGTAGTGCATTAGTGGCTGCAGATTTTCGTAATTTTCTGGAAGAAATTTCAAAAATGCCAATACCTGACGAGTCTACACTGAGGAAAAATTATTTACCTCGTTTATACGAAGAGACCATAAAATCAATTAGAAAACATGTAGCGAATAACTACATATGGGTTTCCATTGACGAATCTACTGACACTACTGGAAGGTGCGTAGAAATTTCATTTCCTTCGTTTTGTTAGTAAAATTTAACTAATTAAAGGCAGCAGAGCAATTGACGGATGTTTTATTTTCTATTTTGTTAGTTACATATTTAATCACAACAGCTATTTATATTTTTGCTTGATTAAAATATAATTTTTTTCAAATAACTGTTTTGCGCTAATTGTTTGTAACCGACTAATTATGTATTTAGTTCGATAAAATAAAAATCAAATTTTCGTTTTCAGATACGTGGCTAACGTTATAATTGGCGTTTTAAATTCGGAGAACAATCCCAAATTCTATCTATTACCAATGGACGTTTTCAAGATCACCAATCATTGTTCTGTGGCAAAATTGTTTAATGATTCGATGGCTATTTTGTGGCCGGACGGCATACAGTACAACAAAGTACTCCTGTTCGTCACCGACGCGGCACCGTACATGACCAACGCTGGAGCAGGCTTACAATTTCTGTACGAAAAAATGATCCACTTAACTTGTCTTGCCCATGCAATGCATAGAGTTGCGGAAAAAGTGCGGGAAATATATCCTAACGTAAGCTCTATAATTTCAGATGTAAAAAAATTGCTTGTAAAGCTCCATATCGCATACAAATATTTAGAGAAACTGCTCAAAAAGTGCCTCTCCCACCTGAGCCTGTAATAGCAAGGTGGGGTACTTGGCTTTCTGCAGCAGAATATTATGCAACTTATTTTGATATTATTAAAGCATTTGTAAATAAACTTAATAAACACGATGCACTATGCATACAAAGCGCACAGGATTCTTTTAATACTAAGGAGGTGAGGGCAGAATTATTGTTTGTTTTGACAAATTTTGTGCGTTTAGCTAAAGTAATTCAGAAATTAGAAAGTCAGGGAAATTCATTAGATGAATCTCTTGCGCATTGAAAATTGTTAGGTGTTTCTTTGAATAAAGTAAAAGGGCCAAAGGGTTTGACTATAAAACAAAAATTTAAATCCGTTATAGACAAAAATCCTGGTTTTCACTTAATTAAAAGCGTAAACGATGCATTATCTGGCCAAGACATTTTAGACGAGCTAAAACATTATTCGCTTGTAGAATTAAACAATTTTAAGTATGCCCCAATTACGTCTTGCGATGTGGAACGGAGTTTCTCAAAATATAAAACAATATTTAGGGATAATAGGCATATGTTTACTTTTGAAAATTTAAAAACGTACGTCATTGTGAACTGTAACGCTCTATGTTTAGAAAATATAATTAATTAAATTATTGCATAGGATGTCTAATTAAAATTGTTCATGTGGCCACACTACACTATACATATACAAAATGAAAATTAAAACGAAGTTAAGCATAGCGAACTTCAACTACTTTTTCTTAAACTCCAGAATACTAGATTAAGTAAGATTGGTCTAGATAAATTGCAATTTTTAATAAATATCCAAAATAATTGTTCAACTACAATAGAACTGGATCTACTACTGTAAAGCTGATTAAAAACTGATTTTAGATTGATGGTAAACAGCTCGTCCCGTTTTCAATAATTCAACCTGTATAATTTTTATATTTTAGCAACTATTGTCTTTTATACACAGGATCCTCTCTTTTTTCTCCAGTACTGAGCTGTGTTCTTGTTTAATCGGGAACCTGTCTACTTAAATGACTTAAAAACAGCTGGCGCCCTGATCAATTATAGTTTATCGCCTTACCAATATTAAAATAATTCATTGAATATAGTAAACAGTAGAGTTTTTAGATCCAATTCAAAGAAAACCTGTAAAATAATCTAGTTGTGGTAAAATATTTCATAACGCGAAGCGTTTCGTTGTCAAGACAAACAGACCTCCAGAGGCAATACAGAGAATGAGCTCACATTCATCTGACTGTCAAGAAAAGGGATAATAATTGTAATTTTACTAAGAGGTTATAATATTTTCTTTAAATGACTTATTTTTACACGAATCGTCTTAACAGGCCTACTGCATCATTTTTATTGGTAACATTATAGCCTGGCAACTTCCTTGGTTAAAATGTAGTTAAAAGTGCAAACATCGCTGTTAGCATAAGACATCTTGTACAAAACTGTACAGTTAATAAAGGCACTACAAACATAAATCAGTGCTATGTATTATCGTCATCGACAAGTCAGTGCCGATGAATTCCAATAAGAATAAAATGAGACAATTTCCACTTAAACGCATTGCGGAAAGTGGGTAGGAAATAACAAGAGGAGCAGTACAACGAATCTGGTACATACGATACTACGTGGGTGATAGCACAATAACCCTTTAAAATTGAATTCGTCGGATGAGTAAACTACCGAACATATTTTCAACTAATACAAAAGCTAAATTTGAAAGGAAAATGTCAAGTTCGTTATCGTTATCATGAAAGGAAGATTATTAATTAATTAAATAATTATTTATATAATAAAAGTTGATATTTATTTAGAATCTAATGTTGATGTTATTTTAAAATTATTATCAAATAATTAAGACGGTGTTATTTAATATTTATTTAGTTTGAATTTAATTTACGCAATGACAGGTGGAATTGCTGTAAAGATAAAATTGTATTTATTAGCTAAAACAACTTTTAACAAAACACAACAGGGAAATATTCTTTTGTAAACTAAATTTTTTAGGACATTTACTGATTTAATTTATTTACTAGACTACGCCCGAGTTTTTATTCTCTTATTTAAAGCTGGGACATAGCTTTATTGTGTGATTGGAATTTTAATATAGGTTTCGTTTTATTTTATTAGCACGATTTATGATATTACACTAACTACACTGAGTATTATACAGGGTGATTCAGAAATAAAGGTAATCCTTTAAATGGTAGGTAGAGTGGAGGCAGTAGAGCTAATTTACAATAACTGACAAGTCAAAAAGACATAGAGTCAAGACATGGGTCAAAAACGAATAATTTTCCAGAAAATGAATTTTAAAGTTCAATAAATTTTGGATCCAAAAGCATCCAAAGTCAGGACCGGATCCAAAATTCAATAAAACTTTAAAACTAGTTTTCTGGAAAACTTCGTTTTTGACCTATACTTGTCAAGGTAAATTAGCTCTACTGCCTCCTCACTACCTACTATTTAAAGGGTTACATATTTATCTAAATCACCCTGTATACTCCAAGGTTATATACGAAGCAAGATACCTTAGTATAATAAGTCTATTTCTGGCCGAAACCTTGTTCGTTTAATGCAACTGTACCATCACATGGGGTCTTGCCATGTGAAGTGGCAAAAAACTGCCACTCTACTAATAAAACAAAATCATCTTTATGGTTGGCCAAGTTATTGAAATGCTTTTTGTTTTTATTGAGCAGTAGAACAATCACTGAAATAGTAAACTTTCTTCAAATCATCTCGGCACTATCTGATAGTCATGAAGCCTTACATAACCACGGAGGATATAAACCTGCAACATGGCTTTGTTTGTAATCGATTTACCGTCACAAATTTAACAATCTTTACACAATTTGCTTCAAAGGTTTCTATTCTATTTCTTCGGGCGTATCTCAGGGATCCAATCATGGTTCTTTGTTGTTTTTTATGTGTATTAACGAACTGAGTACTATTTTTAAATGCAATAGATTATTTTTTGCTGATGACTTGAAAATCTTCAGTATCTATCTTGGAAGTTATTCTGTCTCTACAACAGGAAATTAATAATTTACAGACCTGGTGTGTTATTAATAAATTGGATTTAAATGTCAATAAATGTAAACTGTTAACTTATTCTAGAAAAAGGTGCACGCTTGAATATCCATACTCTATTGATGGTATAGTACTCTCTCGCGCTGTGACAACGAAATATCTAGGTGTGAGATTGTTATTCTAAAATTCCAAATACTAATTTAAAAGTTCCACAATGGACTGTCACTAAAATCTTAATAAAATAATTAAATAATAACTAAAAAACTCAAATCACTAAATACTTACTGTACTATATGCACCGGCTGAGATCTCTAATTATACAAATTTAAATTCAGATGTGGGTGTTAACTCCAAAAGCTTCTGATTAATTCAAGAAATCAGGAACAAACAAAAAAATACAAAAATAGTGGACGCCACCAAATTGATGTTAACAAAATCTAGGAATCCCAATTTGGAAAGATTTCTCATTTAAAATTGACGCTAATTTAATCAAACACATATCATTCGATACTAATGAATTTTAATTGACAAAAACATCAGCAATTTGTTGAGCCAAGCTATATCATACGATAATTAAATTTGAAATCTGCATATTAAAACATAAAAGGAAAACAAAAAAGAAAAGCAAAGCACATCAAAATCAAAATGTTATTATTCCTACAAGTTAATTAATTTCAGGATACCAAATAGGTATCTTGGTTGCTAGTTCAACAAGCTTAAGGCATCTATAGATTTTTAAAATTACACCTACATAAATAAATAGGGCAAATAAATACATGATTAAAAATAGAGGGTGTTCCGTTTAAAACGAGATTGTAGCCTGTTGGCGCCCCCTACAATTTAAAGCAGGTAAGGAATTACATCGTGTATTTCAATTTTACAACAAAAATCATCCATGGAAAAAAATTTACTTGAATACCAAGATCTTAGAAATAAAGGAAATTAGAAGGATTTCTAAAAAAGCGAAACACCCTGTACGTATTGGGTTTGATAGAAAAATTGACTAGCACAGTGTACTCTCCTAAGAATTATTTTGCCAATACGAAACTTTCATCTGACTGGCACCAAGGATAACGATAATATCGCCTGATGGATTTTGACGAGGAGATGCTAAGGTAAAAGAAGACTGGACCATGATCGCGTCCGGCTCTCAACGAATTTTTCTTATCTATTTCGTGACGAATATGAGACCACAAAAAGTTACGTCCGAAAGTTCCTTGAGTAAATTTACTGGAGCAAATTGCTCATTTATGTATTACATATCTTCTTTCGTCGATAACCCAAAAAGAAGGCGAGATACGAAAAAACATTCAGATGTTTCTGGTAGAGATTTAAAGAAACTTTGATTTACCCAACCTCCTTCTTCTTGATAAACCTAATAGTTTCCGAGAAAAACGACAAAAACCGTTAGGGGGCGTGGTTTACCCTCATTATCTCCTCGAGCTCGCCACCTACAGACAGTGACTTTTAGGGGGTTATTTAACAGCCCTCCAGGAAGGCCTATGCAAAAATCCACGGACTTCCCTCAACTTTCCGCTATTCATGAAAATTTGTTCTAAATTGACTGGACTATTTCCTCATTTACCCGATTTAGTAAATTTTGCGGATCTTCCTCACATCCCGCTATTAGAGCCGTGTCGTCAGCATATCTTATATTGTTCAACAAAACTCCGTTTATTTTTAAACAACCCTGGAGCATTCCTCTTCTAATCTCTATACCATAATTATTTAATAATACAATGTGTTTACTTTAAAAAATATTGTTATTATTCAATATTTACAGGTTGAATGAGTACCTGTTATTGCCGAAAAAATGTAAAAGTAAGGGAGTCACTCAATGCCCGTTTGGCGAAAACTTTAAATAGTGAGGTAATTATAACAGCAGTAGTGGTTCTTGCGACAAAAATATAATATTCTTACTCGTGAAACTGTTTTGTTTTTATGGTGCTGATACAGCACTTGCAGTCAGTATCAGAAGTTATGTCTTTTTTTGTTTTTTCCAGCCAAATCGTAAATTCTATTAACCGCATTTAAGTTTTCAAATTGGCAATTTATCTTTATTTCCAAATAAAGTCCCACATCTTCTGGTACCACCTCCACCACCTTCTGACGAAAGGTGTGAGAAAATCGCGAAGAATTAGTTGTATGCCTGTGCACCAAAAAATCGGAAAATGACGTTATGGCTATGTTTGGGGGTACCCACTCATCATTTAGATCGCCCTAAAATTTTGTTTCGTCCCATAGGCATCGGGCAGGAAAGGCACCTCTGAGTTTTTGCAAGATATTGCAACTAAGTGTACGGTTAGGGACAGCAGACATGTTTACAGAAATATGATTCTCCACCCTGCAGTGGCGTACGTATAGAGGGGGCAATTTTAATCTTAAAATTAATATAGCTCAGAAACTATATAGGCTACGAAAGGCCCGTAGCCAGAATTCTTTTTGGGGGGGGCTAACTATTGAATCAAATATAATTATTACAACAAAAATTACAATAGCATAAACTTTAAAGTGAGAACATTCGAAGTCGCAGATATGCTTGGGGGGGGGGGATGACTTTAGCACCTTGGAAAAACCTACTTTAGTGTTTTTGAGTCTTGATCATGGTAATCGGCGCCTTGATGTACTTGAGGCTTGCGCTGAAAATTGTTAGTTATAAAAAGACCGTTGAATTTTTTAACAAAAAATCTTTATTGTTTTTCAAAAAATCTCCATTCAGACTAATACACTTGTGCATTCTTTGAAACCACTTTTTAAAACATTCGGAAAATTCATTTTCTGAAAGGTCCTCAAAAATTCTTTGAAATTCTGTAACTGCTGCATCTGCGCTGGAAAATTTTTTATCTCGCATCATTTTGTTTAACAGTTAGAAACAAAAAAGTCGCACGGCGCCAGATCTGGGCTATACGGAGAATGAGTTACCAATTGAACTCCCGTATCTTTCAAAAAATCTAATGTTCTGGCAGCAGTGTGGGAGAATGCGTTGTCATGATGGATTAAGATGTTACGCAAACCGGTCCTTTGGCGACCTGTCTGTAATTTTGCAAACATCTGTGGTAAAGCCACTTCGCAGTACCATTCAGAATTAACAGTTCTGCGATCTTCAAGTGGAATAACAGCAACAGGACCACTTCGGCGGAAAAAACAGCAATCATTTTCTTATTGACGCTTCTGCCACGAATTACTTTTGTGGGCAAGTCTTCATCTTCGATTACCCAAACACACCCCTCGTACGAAGGATGCTCCGCCATCCTGATTCCTCATCCAAAAATAAATAAATAAATATTTTTACATAGGTACACAAAAATCCAAGTTTTTAAAATCGCTTTAACCATTTAATCGTCTAATCACTTTTCCCAAAAAGTTCTTATTATTAGAACCTCTTCTGTTTAGCGCCGTTTGTCGACAAGTTTTTAATCATTCGCAGCTTTTACAAAACGTTTTTCCAAAATGTGAAGATGATTCAGTCAAGCAAGTATGATTTCACAAATTTGTTTGAAGTTTCATAATAAACAATGTTTTAAATACATTGATCCTTGTAAACCATTTTGCTATTTCCTAGAAAATAATACCTGGTATTGCACTAACAATTTTTTATAATTTCTGGTTTGTTGGGTGGTCATAAATATCTCTCTGAGTCAAATGAGATAAATTCAGAAATGTGGTGAAAACTATAAACAATTATAAAAGCATACTATTGTCTTTACAAGAACTAGCAAAACTTTCTTGGAGCCCTTTACCTCTTGGAAACGACTGCTTGTCTAGACCAAGACTATACTTCAAAATGAATTTTTAAGTAAAAATTTTTATTTAGGTCTTTAGGAAGACTAGTATACATATAAAAATAGTAGTACATGTTTATAAATAAGATGGAGAACTTAGAACGGGAACATAATTGAATAGAAAATACTAGTTTACTTAATGAATGACCTGACCAGATATCGTATCTCACGACAGTTTCTTACTAAGACTAATCCCTTGATCCGTGTTTCGGATTATTTTTCCCAGTACCCGAATATTGAAAAATTGAGAAAATATAACTATTACCACTGATCTACCACAGAGGCGCCTATGAAGTTAATGGACATTGCGTAGCTAGCATTATGTTACATGCCGATTTTGTAACACCCTGTTAGGTGCTAACTTTGCAAAACCTTGTAGTTAGTAATTTTTGCGTTATCTCTATTTGTGTTGCCGCTTTTACAGCTAATGTTTAAAGGGCATTCTCAATGGGTGACTAGATAAAATACCTAAAAAATAATACTTACATTATTATCAGCCATTAAGAATTTTCCTGTCGACATCACTTATTAAAATTACGTTTTCTTTTGGTTGATTGTGTCGGGAAATGCTTTAGGAGGGTAGATTTTTTTCGTAGGTTATGAATTACACAAGGTCTGTAGAACGATTGTATTTAACACATTTAAGTTGCTTTCATGTGTGATTTTATGCAGGATTTATTGATTAATTGCCGGACTGAGATTACAAATCTGTAATCTCTGAAGACCGTCTTTTAAAAAGACCATCTTTCTGCACTTTAAAAAGTTGTTTGTTTGTTTGTTTGTAGACGTTGTTTTTGTTGTAGTTTGGTCGCTTCTTTTATAAGCCTTGAGTAAATAATCAATATCGTACTATTAATCTGTTTAAAACTTTTTAAATATTTGTTGGCCTTGCATCTTGGAGTAGCCAGCTCTAACTGTAGGCACATTTAGAAGCCAACAATTATGAGCAACACATTAGAACACTCCTGTGTATTTTGTTTAGGCTTTAATTTATAATTAGTAGAACATTTAGTTACCCCAGCATTCACTTAGTTATTCTCCGGTAGTCATTATTGAGTTTAGCGGACGTTTCCTTTTTGGATGGTTTTCTCCATTCAGGTATTATTGCTTATTAGAATATATTTACTATATCTTAGAATTGCCACGTGAGTTAACAGTTTATTTTGTAATCGTATAAAGCATTTAACAATTTTATAAACTATTGGTATTATCTGAGGTTGGCCAATCTTTGGTCACCGGTAGTTGCGTCATCATTGTTTTTTTAATAAATTTAATAAAAATTAAAAATTGGATTATTGTATTTCAACTGCTTTTACTAGGTCACTAAGAATGCACATCATCAAATAATTAAAACATAAACCATCAAAATGTTATGCATTTAATTTAACAATTTGCTAATGTAGGTACATATAATAATATATACATACTTGTAATTTTCTGAGCGTTATATGATTTGAAAAAAATACATATCAAGTAAATATATCATTCGTAAATTCTACCGATCAATTTTATTACTTAAAATCTGGTATCGTTGAGATCCTGAACACCTAGGGAGGTAAACAACAGCACCCCTATGCAGAATTTGGTGTCGTTAAGGCACTAGTTTCTAATTAATAAGCGCAAACAGAAAGGTATGAGGGACGATCTATTTGTATTATAGAGTCTTTAACTGGATTTTAGTACACAATTAGGCTACACACTAGTCTTTAAGTAAGTACGTTTACAATACTATAATTTACTAAGTTACTAGTAAAAAACAGAAAATTGGAGTAAATTACATTAAAAGGCTCATTTTACAGCTATTGTAATAAACATGGTCAATATAATATGCTTTACACTAAGCATTTCCTTTCGAAAGATTTATAGCTTCAAGGAAAACTGAAGTAGCATTCACGCAATCTGAAAAGTTCCCATTCAGTTTATCAATTTGCCCGTCTTTTCCAGACACTTAACCTTTAAAAAGATCTTTCTTTGATCCCATTGAATTAATTAATTATCTACGAAATTAAACAATCATTTGAGTTTTATTTCTGAAAAATTTCTTTAAAATGAAATTACAACAAAGCAATGCCGATGTGATGGTTTCGGGACAATTGATGTAAAAATATCATAACATAAAACAAAAATAAACTAAAAAAATGATTTCGAAATTAAAGCTTTGCGAATTTCTAATAAAACGAAAATAAATTAATTAAATCGCGAAAGAATAATTATTTTCGAGATTCAGTTTAATTAAAGGCAAGGTCGAAATAAAATTAAAAGCAAAAATAAAAAAATTTCTTATTTAAGGTGGCTAACCACTACAGCAGCGACACTCTCCTAAGATTCTATGAAATAAACGCTCTTAAATTTAAATAAATATAAAATGGAAGTCATAATCAACTTATTAGAATAAAATGGAATAAGAAAGACAATTTCTGAAAAGAACGGATGTAATATAAAGTCAAAAGATTATTTTATAAATGAAAATATTCCAATTTTGACTTTAAATCATTTATATGAAATTAAGAAAAATACAAATCTAGAGAAGAAAGTTAGGTAAAACATAGTGATTTATTATTTTTATTATAAAAGATTAAGAAAATTTATGAAAAAAGCGTCATATTTAATAGTATTATAATCTAAGAAAATTTATTACATAAAACGGATTTTGGTTGGATAAAAGTCATGTCTTAAGATATACTGCGCTTTACATGAAACCTAACGAAGTGGAAATCGAATTAACCAACTTATAAAATAAGGGGAAAATATCAGAAAGGCCCAGAAGCGACCGTAATACCGAAGCAGTAACAAAGAATTTAGGAAAGGAACTTACCATAATATATAACATGAGAAATAACCCAGGAACACGACGAGAAAAGAAAAGGCGATAATAAGACATAAATGTAGCAGAAGAGTTTTTATAATAAAATTTTAATACAAAAATTAATTTTGTAAATTGTACTAAAATAATTCTTGATTCGAATCAAAATTAATCTTTGATTAATGTTGCTATTAAATTAGATTAAAAAATCCCTCGGATGCTGGAATAATTATGTATTTTAGTACTGCCATCGTTAATTAATTTTTTTTTCTATTATTTTATTTATTATTATTTTATTCTATGTTTATTTATTTAACATCAAGGTTAATTTATTTTGTTTAAATATTGTTTTACATTAAATTATATTTTGAAAATAAATCCACATAGAAATATTATTACCCCGGTTGGGAATCGAACCCCGGATCTTCCGTTTTTTAAGTGGCATCTACATCTCTGAACTACCTGAGGCGAAATGTCGATTCATTTACAAAACCAGGGAAACATCTAGGTATATTGTATGTTTCCTAATTATCTAATTCATATAGAGAACTTATCACTCTACTGGTAGTCGCCTCAGATAGCTCAGAGGTAGAGATGCCGTCCTTTTTTTTTTTGATAAACGAAAATTTATAATGAATATTTAGTATAAGAGCATTGTCTTAGCAACGAACTGACCAACGAGGACTGTATTGATTTCCTTTACACACTGGTAAACAACAAAGCAGGAATGATGACCTTGTAGCGTACATGTCTGTCACACAAGCGGCCCGGGGTCTACTCCCGGTACAGGCAAAATTTTATAATAAAATACAAGTCCTTTTCAAATGATCATTGCAGATTTAATAATCATTCTTCAGTGCATAAATAAAACTGTAATATAAGATTATATTTATATAATATTATTAAAATTAGGTTAGTGGAAGAATTGTTTTTATTGTTATTTATGTTACTTACATTTTGAATAGACTAAAATTAAATATGATATAGTTGTGTGGTGGAATAAAAATACACTACATTCTTTTTGTTGTTCCATCTTAGATGAACCTTTTTAATAATTATAATTAAATTTGTGTTTAAACGTTTGTAACAAATTTTCTATTCTTCCTTTTGTCTGTTTTTTTTTAAGTTATCAAGAAAAGAACCAATAAGCATATCTTGTATTATATTTGCATGTTACTTATTGAATATAATTAAATATTTTTTAATACAAAGATTTTTGATCAAAAGAGATTTTTTAACCAAATATGTTATAGTATAGTGTATTCGAAATTCGTATTTATTTGAGGAATAAATTGAGAACCATTTAAAAGACAATTCTATTTATATATTATTCAATAATAATAAAAAATGTAGAATTTTGCTATTTTATTTAATTTAATAGTATTTAATTGTTATTTATAATTTAAATGACAAGAAATACTGTATTTTTTTAAGTAATTTGCATTACAATTATTAAAATTAATTTGATATACTAGATTTCTGTCGTTTTCTATACTTATTTTATGTTTTAGATTACTGAAAAACAATTGCTATTGTTTGAGATAATTTAATATTAATATTGCATACAAAAATCATAATACAATAGGAAAAGTTTAGTAATCTAAAAGATAAAATAAGTATAGAAAATGACAAAAATCTAGTATATCAAATTAATTAATTAAATTAAATGAAACAAATCTATTATATCAAATTAATTGTAATAATTGTAATGCAAATTATATAGGACAAGCAAAACAAAATTAAAAAAAATAATAAACCAACATCAAAATTCAATTATAATAAACATATCAACACCTCATAAACCAAACTTGGCTTTATCTGACCATACATTTGACAACTTTCACAATTTCAATTTTAACTCTCAAATATTACAAAAGGAAAAGAATTTAAAAAGAAATTAATTTTTGATTAATTAATAGAAATAAAAAAAAGATCAACGGCTATCAATTACAAAAAAATTTTGAAAATTTAAATATAATTAACAATAATTTATTAAAAAGGAACAGTATTTTCTGTCGTTTAAATTATAAATAAAAAATAAATACTATTAAATTAAATTATATAGCAAAATCTTACAGTGTTTATTATTATTAAATAACAATAATAAATGTAGAATAATTAAATATAATTTAAATGTTTCACAATTTCTTCCTCAAATAAATATAAAATTCAAATATTATATTACTAAAACCATATTTGGTTTAAAAATTTCTTTTTGATCAAAAAATCATTGTATTAAAAAAGAATTATATTTAATAACTAACATGCAAATACACAAGTACAAGAAATGCGTATTAGTTCTTTTCTTAATAAACTTTAAAAACAAACAGAAGGAAGAATAGCAAATTTTTAAACATAAAATTAATTATAAGTATTAAAAAAAGTTCAGCTAAGATGAAATAACAAAAAGATTGAGGTGTGTGTCTAATGTCTAATTTCAGACGCATGGATTGGACATTCACATATGGCGCCATCTGACTTTGCACGGTGGCGTTTCGTAACTACTCCCGTTTATCTAAATTATTTATTTAAATAAATAAATTTAAAACATTTGTTTTGATACGCAAGAGCATCCAGTTAATTGCGATATTTTGTTTTTGTATTTCACATAAATATGTGGTAGCAAAAGGCACCAACAAATAAAATAGTTATTAGGCGGTTATTGTTGGAAAGTTTAAAGCTTTGCGAATGATATCCTTTTGTTATATTACAGGACTAACAACTGGTCCCGCGGAACCCCAAAATATTTCCACGAAACCCCAGAGTTCCAAGGAACACACCTTTGGGGATCAACTTTTTTTTTAAATTTGCCATTTCAATAAGTTTCCGGAATTATTTCCATGGAAACTTACCAAAAATAAATTTCCGGAAATTTGCCAACACTATTTTTATGTCATGGTTTTCAAATATGTACTATTAAACGTTTTTGATTGATTTTTGATTTTATTCTTGTCATAATTCTCATCATTTCGTAAGATAGAATTTCCATATGTATGTATGTACAATAAACCGGTGGGGAAGGGTAAGCCTGAGAGGATATGTCAGAAGTAAAGAGGGTAAGCTGGGAGATAGAAATTCTAGGCTTAGAATTTTCAATTGGTTACGTTTGGTTGGGTTTATTTAAATAATCACTCACGAAGATCCCGATTAGAGATTATTAATTCCTATAAATGCGGATCATTATTTTATGGTTGTCGCAAACAGGCCGTTGACAGAACACTGAAAGGGCGTATCTCAAGAATAGTCAATTATGAGATATTAGAGATTTTATAATATGTTGATCAACACAAATTTAAAAAATAGAAAGAATATTTAAGTTTTCTCTTAGTATAATTGACTTGAGCTACGACTATACTATAGCTTATTTCTGTTTT
Organism: Agrypnus murinus; assembly: GCA_929113105.1. Classification (NCBI taxonomy): domain Eukaryota; kingdom Metazoa; phylum Arthropoda; class Insecta; order Coleoptera; family Elateridae; genus Agrypnus; species Agrypnus murinus. Next base: position 93,506,093 of record OV816031.1, on the reverse strand, counting down.
GGGTATACGTCTAATTTTATTAATGCTTTATATGTTAAGTTACGGCCATTTCTTAGGAGAAGAGAACTACGTATTAAAAAGTCTGTAGACAGTATACTCCTACTCGTCCGTTATATTTGTAGTGACGTAAAGTATAGTACACTTGAGTATGATGATTAACTACATGGCATTTCTCCCAGGTGAAACTGATAAAAATAACACTAACAGGAACAGCGAAATTATATCAGTGTTTCCTAACAACGCAGGTTTAGTCGGCATTTTCTTGTAGCTGCTTCTATATGTTTATTAATAATTCCCATGATAAATATTCCCAACTACATCACTTACATTCTTGATAATCGGATTATTAGTTACAATGCTTAGAATAAACAAAATACCGGTTTAATCAATGCAAACTTGCATTAATTCAAAGATCAATATGTACACACAATTTCTCCGCTAAAATCAAGAATTTTGCGTATCAATAATTTCAAAATCCATTTAATCTCATGAAAATATGCCACACAAAAAAATATCGTGGTTGCATGTAAAGCAACAAAGTCCAGGTTAATTGTAATGTACATTAATATGCATATGTAATTAAGTACTACAACGCTGAACAGGCAACCGTTCGGGCTGCAAAAACGTCAAAGATAAGCATTAGCCAGTTACGTTCATATTGCAAACAGAAATAAAGTGCATGCCAACGCATTTAAATGTGTTAGTACAATTTATAATGGTGACATTGATTTAATGCACTTTAAGAATAAATATTCTCAAGTTAAGGTGTTTATATAATCCCAATATGCATTGCTGGGGATTTAAATATTTAAAAAACGCCTCGAGTTTACTTACTGTATCTTGCATTCATAGGCGCCCGCAGAAATTTGTGCAGGGGGAGCAAGCCTAGAATGAACGGCATGCTAGGGGGGGACAAGCCTAGAATAATCGACATGCTAGGGGTGGGGCAAGCCTAGAAAAAAACGGCATATACAAAATTTTCAATAAAATTCAAATTGTTTTTATTTCCTGGGGGGGGGGCTCGTGCCCCTCGTTGCCCCACCTTCCGGGCGCCTATGTTTGCTTTGAAAATAAAAAGTGAGAGCATTATGCACAAATAGGCAACCAGTTATACAGTACGCTATTCTATACGATTTATATACAGTGTGGAAATAAAGTAGCGGATAAGTTCGATAACTTCGTTAAAATTAATTTTTTCGAAAAATCTCGAAAGGGTATATACCGATTTTAATTACTTGACGCTATACTGTACCGTTTTCAACTTGTTACGTCATTTGTTTTTAAAGTTATGACGTCATCGATATATTTTTTAAATGACAACCTATATTTTTTATTGCCGATTTCGATAGTACTTTTTATTCTCTTTTCAATTCAATATGTTACATTTGAAGAAAATTGAGCAAAGCTGCCCTAAAGTTCGAATATTAAAAATTCTCAAATTATTATATTATTATTATTATGGCGACAAAATTCGAACACATCAAGAAGTGTGTCAACTTTTTAGAGAAACGCACCCGGATCAACCCATAAGTCAATCAACGGCGGTTAGTAGGATTGAAAAGAAATTTCGAGAACATGGCGTTGTAAAGAATCTTCCAGAAAGTGGACGTCCGGTGACATCAAATGAAGATGTGCAACTTGATGTGCTACTAGAAATTGAAAACAATCCACATGGAACTAGTAGAAGCATTGCTTTGGACCACGACGTAAGCCTCACTTCAGTTGTAAAATTTTTGAAAGTTCAAAGATTTCACCCATATAAGCTGCAATTCGTTCATGAGTTGGCAGAAGATGACTTTGATCGTAGACAAGCATTCTGTGACCAGATGATGGAAAATTGGATGCAGGAAACTCTACACAACATCCTCAGAAGCTTAATGTATGAACAGGGATTATTGGGGTTATAGGTCCATTTTTTTCGCAAATAATTTAACTGGAGAAAAATACCTGCAATTTTTACAGTTGGAACTGATGCCTGCATTAGCTGCATTATTTCCCAATGCAAACAATCCCGAGCTACCAAACAATAGCGTTTGGTTACAACATGATGGCGCTCCGCCTCATTACGCAATTAATGCACAACGCTATTTGCACCAAGTTCTCCCAGGAACTGGTGCATAGGAAGAAGAGGTCTGATGGAACGGCTGGCTAGATCCCCTGATTTAACGCCATTAGACTTTGTTCCATGGGGGTACCTTAAAAGTAAAGTGTATAAAAATCGACCCAATAATTTAGAAGATCTCAAGCAAATAATTCGACATGAGATCATGATGGCGCTCCGCCTCATTACGCAATTAATGCACAACGCTATTTGCACCAAGTTCTCCCAGGAACTGGTTCATAGGAAGAAGAGGTCTGATGGAACGGCTGGCTAGATCCCCTGATTTAACGCCATTAGACTTTGTTCCATGAGGGTACCTTAAAAGTAAAGTGTATAAAAATCGACCCAATAATTTAGAAGATCTCAAGCAAATAATTCGACATGAGATTAGATTAATATTACCTGAAACTCTTCAGAATGTGAGAAATGAATTTCATAATCGCCTCGGGTATTGTCAGATGGTACAGGGTCGTCACTTTGAACATCTAGTGTAATAAAAACTGTTATTTCTGTGCTTATATTTTAGTTGATGTTATTGTTATTAGAGTTTTTTTTTCTTGTTAATCAATTTAGTTTCTTTTTAGTCTAATTAAAGTTTTAGACTGTTTTTATCAACTTTTTTAAGCGTAACGTTTTCATACGGTAACTAGATTCATTTTGCAAATTTTATAGATTTCTCGAATATTCGAACTTTAGGGCCTTTTTTTCTCGATTTTTTTCAAATGTAACATATTGAAAATTGTATACAGTTGAAAAGAGAATAAAAAGTACTACCGAAATCGACAATAAAAAATCTAGGTTGTCATTTAAAAAAATATCGATGAAGTCATTACATTAAAAACAAATGACGTAACAAGTTGAAAATGGTACAGTATAGTGTCAAGTAATTAAAATCCCTATACCCCTTCAAGATTTTTTCCAAAAAATTAATTTTAACAAAGCTATCGAATTTATCCGCTACTTTATTGCCACATTGTATATTGCATAGTAAATAAATAGCAGTGTATGATATACAGGGTGCCCATTATGTATGGAATATAGTATATATCTCGGTAAATATCGACTTTATAAAAAAATTTGTTATATAAAAGTTGTTTAAAATTTTATTTTCCATAATAAGATAGCATTCAATTGTTTTTATTTCAGAAAACAAATGAGTAATGAATAACACTTTAATTTTTTTAAATAGCAATGTACCCTTTCATTAGGCTCATTTGATAGAGATTTTTTTTCTCTTTTCGATGACCTAAAATCTTAGTACCCTTATATCAGAAAATTTTTGAAAAAATGTAGAAAATGTTAATTTCACTAATAACAATAATCTAGATATCCGAGATCGTAAAGTATCTCGAATTATTACCCTAAAATAAACAGATGTGCATCTACATAATGTACAAAACAAAACAAATAAACAAAAAACAAAATAAAACAAATGAACAGAAAATTATGTACGTCTCTTATAAAGCTTGAAGACAAAACGAAATTAACAATAAAATGGTTTTCATGGCAATAAGTGTTCAAGACGTTCACCATTAACTGCAAGGCAGTGGCCCAACCTATCACGAAAAGCTTGAAAAGAATTTCTGAGCGATCTGGGAGAAATTGCTGCAGCTTCATTTTGTATTCGTTGCTCTAATTCGGCCAGATTCTGGGGTCGGTTTGTATACACTTTTGATTTTCAATATCCCCAAAAGAAGAAATCGCGAGATGTAAGATCCGGAGATCGGGGAGGCCACTCCACAGACCCTCTTCTGCCTATCCAACGGGCCGGAAATACCACATTTAAATATCGGCGTACATCTAAATGATAGTGGGGCGGTGCTCCATCTTGTTGAAACCAAAGATCATCAAGATTTGCTTGGCAAGCTGGAATAATTTGCTGTTGCAATAATTGCAAATAACGGTCACCAGTTAGAGTGCCACGAATAAAGAAAGGTCCAATTATGTGATCTGCACAAATTCCCACCCATACGTTTAATTTTTGTGGTGTTTGGGTATGATTTTGGATCATCCAATGGTGATTTTCAGCGGCCCAATATCGACAATTATGCCTATTTACATTTTCATTTAAACAAAACGTAGCCTCGTCAGAAAAAACAATATTATTAAGAAAATTTGGATTGTTGTTGATTCGCTCCATCATAAATTCACAAAATTCAACACGTCGATCGTAGTCATCTTCGGATAATTCTTGCAATAAAGTCGGTTTATACGGATGTAATTTTTCTGAATGTAATATTTTCTGTATTGAACCTTTACTTACGACATGGTTTAAACTTAACTGACGAGTTGAAATGTTTGGGTTTTCTTCTATTTCTATTAAAACATCGAGCTTTTTATCTTCATTTGTCGCAGACCTCTGCGGACCAGTCTTCACCAGATCTTTAACATTGCCAGTTTCCCTAAACCTAAATCTAAAGGTTTTGCTAACTACTGACTGGGTGATTGGTTCTCGATGTGGATAACGCTCATTAAAAATTCCACATACTTCTAATTGTGTTCGTTTGCGATCCCCATAACCGACCATAATTAAAATTTCTATACGTTCAGTTTCTGTTAAATGAACCATTTTTATTTTTCCATGTACCAACAACTTAATTAAATAAACAAACTTTTGTCACAATAAAAACCTACAATAAATTGTTAAGACAAATGAAAGAAATCTCGGATATCTAAATTCATGTTATTAGTGAAATTAACTATTAAGCATTTTCTACGTTTTTTTTTTTAATTTTCTGATATAAGGGTACTAAGATTTTAGGTCATCGAAAAGAGAAAAAAAAATTCTATCAAATGAGCCTAATGAAAGGGTACATTGCTATTTAAAAAAATTAAAGTGTTATTATTAAAATGTTAAACAACTTTTATACAACAAATTTTTTTATAAAGTCGATATTTACCGAGATATATACTATATTCCATACATAACGAGCACCCTGTATAGTGTAGCAGATATATTATATTACAGGTTTGATGCTGAAATACGTAATAATAACCTTGTTGAAACGGTTACGAAGCTATTATTGTGAAAATATATTTCGACTCTTTGCCAGAATGTCAAGTTGAGGATATAAATAAAGTTCGCGATATAAATGCTCATTTTACTAGTCCGACGAATATAACTATGAAGCTATAGTTATAACGTCCAAGTCAAGCAAACACAAATGATGCAAAATAAGACTTACAGTTAAGTAGCGGCCAGCAACTTAAAATGTTATTTTAAGTTCATACTACATAAACATGCAATTCAGTGTACTATTTCTGTACTTTACTTCAGTGTAACAGCTCTTCATCTCTTCTTATATCATTCGAGTAATCTTGTGTGAATATTTTCATTTCAAGCAAGAATGCAATTAACTTGTTTTGTTGACTTAGAAATCATTTATTTTAAAATTCATAATTTAATCTGAATGTTGAAACGAAATATAATTAACTAAACAACACTCTTGATTTAACGACACAACGTTATAAGCACGTATTATTAATGCAAACCTGATGGTTTTAATTTCGCTCTATACAGTCACATATTGTGAGATACTTCCTATTAGCATCAATATAAGTGAGATTAAAACCACTAGATTGTCAATTTCGAATTTTAATTAAAGTTTGGTGGTAAACTTGGGTGCTGTATATGAATGAACATAAATTCGTCTTTTGTATAACTTCTGGATGTTTAAAACTTTTGTCATTAATACTATCCTAAGTTTTAAATTAATTTAAAGTTTTAATAAATAATTTATAGCAAAGATTAATTATTATCGTATTTTATACATGTTCCAAACATAATATTATACATCTTGTGTTTAAATAATTGAAGCATTACACATTTTATTCTAGAAAAGCAAATTAGCTTGTCATATAACGCGTTATCCCACTTTGTCATCTGAAATTTGTTTGTATAACGTCCTCCTCTATTAGTATCTACACCGACTGTAATTTTAGGGTGCAGATATGAAATTATTCGATCAATTAAACAGTCACCATCATTAGCACTATTAATAATTAATTTTAGTGCTGTTAATAATTAAGTCTTGGTAACTGATGAGAATCCGATAGGATTAGTGTTTGTGTAGGTATCATACAATACTATACTAATGTACATTGTACCCTATGTACATCCATTAGCAGCACAATTAATAACTGATTTATAAATAAATAATTAATTTAAAATATTTCAGTTGTATTGAAATACAAACTCGGCTTTTCCTTTTAGATTAAAACTAGAAAATTCTGTAATAATCAGCAACTATCATATTACAATCTGTGAATGTGCTGTACAGAACGAAAGCTCAAAATTTAGCCACGATGTCTCCTGTAAATATACCCTTTGCATACTATTCTTACACGGTGTGAGATAGTGAAAGTAGGACATTCCGCTTGAAATTCGTAACGCCTTTTGAGTGTATATCTACTACGTGCGGGCATGAAAGCAGGTTCCATTTAAGCAAAAACAAAACCGATCTCCCTTTTTCGGGGTTCGAAAACCTTTAGTACGACGTGTACAACATATGATTTGACCATCTCCTCCACCAAATGTCATAACAGAGATTCAAATTTGAAAGTTAAAGTATTTCATGTAAAAAAATACAGTTTCATTTAAAGAAAAAGTCAAATAACAGCTAAGCGTTGATAAATTGTTTCATATTTAAACTTGGCATTGAAACATTGAACCTTAGAAATTTAAAAAAAATATTAAAATTATGAAATTAAGAAACTTCATTGCTTTGAAGATACGACACCTTGAAACTTTGTATATATCGGAATTAATGAAACTTTGAAGCTTTTGCACTAATTTTTCGGTTACATTCTTTCTACCAATTCGTGTTTCTCAAGTTCTGAGGGTTTAAAAAACTAAGACTATATTTCTAATATAGCTGCAAAGTGAAAGAACTGTTTGTCGGTACTCAAACAATAACCATAAATGATTAATACTTACGTTACTATGCCTACTATAATTCTTAATGCTCCGACCGAGACATCTTATTAACTCTAATTATACTTAGGCGTCGTGGGTGTTAATTACAAAAGCTTCTGATTAGATAATAGAACCAGGAACTAATAAAAAGATAGATGGCGCCACTCAAACTGATTAGATGTTATCATTATTTGAAATAAAATATGGGAAGTCCACAGTCTGAGAAAAAACTTCCCTTTAAAATTGATCTGAACCTATTTCTAATAAACATTTTGATTGTGACAGAAACATCATCAGTTTATTGAGCCGAACTATAAAGATTAAATTTCAAATTAAATTTGAAATCTGTCTATTGCATAAAAACATAAAAAAATATTACACATAAATCACAGCTTCTTAGATTAATCAAGAGTTCCTAACTAAAAATTTCCTTCCTACAACAATTTACGTTAAATTTCGGGGTCTGAGAAATAAATTTTATACAAATAACATACGTAAATATTAAAATATCTTAAATGTTCATAAATACCAAATTCAATCTTCAATAGACATGTTTTTAGAACTTACGTAAATATACGTGACCTTAATACTTTAAAAATGGTTAATTTAACTAAACTTCACCAAAGAAATAGCTATAGCCGTTAAATCCAGAAACCAATAACCACTACACAGAATGTTACCAAAACAAAAGCGACAGAAACTGGAACGTGCAGGAACACTTTGTGAATAAATTAAAAGATAAATTAATTATTGTTAATAACTATAACGGTACTAGAACTAATTTTAAACTGTACGGTACGTAAAAGCTATTAGTTTGAATGTTGCTGGAATTGTTATTGATGAATCCTCGTAGAAAATGCAGTTCTTCATATTCTTATTCTTAAACATGCACTTTAACATAATACCAATGCTTACTAGCTCTAAATAGTTCTTTAAACAGCTACCGAGTTCAAACGGAGTACTCAAGGCACTAGCCTTTATTCTGGATAAATTGTACCGAAACGCAAATAAATCAACATCAACTCTCAAAATTGTTAATCTATAAATAGATTTTTACTAAATGGGAAGCACTGATTCACACCTAGTGGTGCCAAATGAGATTCACTATACTGAAATTATAAACTAATCTTCTTACTAGCGTACACTATTAACGGTACGGGAAAGAAAGCTTTCGCTAGTATACTAGATTAACTTTGTAAGCACAAAAACTATTCACAACGCTTAGTCCAAGGGCGAGCGCGCAGCGGGCAAACGATTCTGCTTAGGGTTTCAATAGTCATGTCAGAGTGGACTCAAGAGGGTACAACACTCTTGCATTTTTGCGAACTAAAAGAGAAGGGAAGATAATAGTATCCAATAAGAGGTCTACAAGGTTTCTCTTTAAAATGCACATTTTAAAAGCGCTTATCAAGTTCTACTGCAAGTCTACAGTCTTAAACTTAATACATGAAGCGAGATTTATTATATTGTTGACTGCTAAAGATTTTATTCGTAGTTTAAAATACAAAGAGATATATCACTTATTTCAATTTCTGCCGACCAATAAATTATTTTTATATGATATCTGAAAAGTAAGCTTTTAAATTAAAAAGAAACTCAATAAATTTATTATCGAGCAAAATTATCACGAATTGCGTCTACCAGAACTATCTTAACCATAAGAAATGATATGAATACTATATTAATTTAAACTATTTGCAATTTCTAAGGTTTATTAAAATGCATCTATCCTGAAATATTTGACAAGAACTTTATCCTTTTCACAAATTTGAAAAAAGCGTTTTTAGAGTGTAACCACCAAAACTTCTCTCAAGAACTGAACAGGCCTCACAATTTGGCTAGCTAATTGTAACCTTCAGAATTTTATAAATTAAACAAACAAACAAAAGAATAATTGTAAATAACCAGCAAACTTCTTCATCAACAAATAAACAATAAACAAGGAAATCATAAAACTCTTATACTTACACAAATTGTGCTCTGCGTCGACAGAGACTTCTTATTTGAATTATTTTCAGAGTTTGTGGGTCTCTATTGTGAGTTAGAAAAACTGCAGATGCCATAAAATCCTTAACCCCAAACGAATTTATCAAAGTGCAATTCTTCTTAGGTATAACCAATTAACCATGTTTCGTAAAACATGGATTTATGATTCTGAATGCGTTTTATTCTTTTGTGAGCATTTTAATATTGGAGAAATTTGTCTCAAACTAACAGTATGTTTACCTAAAAGTAGATAAAGAAACGCGATAGGTATATTTTGTTAAAACAAATTTATTAGAGTACTATAAGAAAATTAACATTTATCTCGATTATTTTTTACGTTACAGCAAGCAAAGATGTTTTACATACAAGGTAAAAACAATACGATCTCATGGGAAGACAGTTTTGTTTACTCAAACGATAATTTTGTTGTAACAGATACAAAGACGGAAATATTGTAGGCTTTTTTTTTAATTTAAAACGAAGCGAAATAAATGTCCTGGCGCAAAATAGGAATTTGTTGCAAATATTTATTTTAAAACATAAAGAACAGAAGCAATGAAAAATTTCTTTTGCACGATAGATATTGTTAAGCAGGAGCAACAGCGAAAGCCACTTTTCGTTGCAGTCTAAACACTGCCTCGATGAGGCACAACTACTTTTATTTTTCCAATATAAATGGTTTCATATTCGTTTACCAAACCTATCAAAACGAAAAAATTGTCTAACATTCAAACATAATAATGGATTGTAAGGACTGCGGTTTATCATAACACCCTCCCTGTCCTAACCGCGCATTGTATTTGACTATTCTCGGCATAAAACACGATGATGATTTTCCGGATTTTGTTGATATTGGAAAAAATGAGATTAAAGAATTCCATAAATCTACCAATTTGACAACTATAAATTTAGTTACGAGGGTATGAAACAATGCCAACTGAATATAGTAAATAAGAAAAACGTCAATATACAAGGTGTATAAAAATAAAGGTAAAAATTTAAGCAGCTAAAACTCAAAGAGTGACCGCAAAGCATCTTTTGCTAATACTTAGCTGTTATAGTCATTTCAAGTGAAAAAGTCTTACCCAGTTTAGAGTAGTAGGAGTTTAAGTAGGGAGTACACCTTTAACACCAAGGCAGTTATTAGAAATTCTGAACAACACAAAATGTTTTCTACATTAACTAAGTGTGAAGTAGTCACATTCCATCAACACAACTATAAAGGCTGATTCTCACTATACGGCAGGCTACCAACAGTCACCGGACCGACAAAACATGATACTGTATATTTTATATGGTCGGGACGGTCCGTGTCTGTGATGGTTGATGTAAATACCTTCATATAAAATGTACACTAAAATGTTTTGTCGGTCCAGTGACTGTTGGTAGCCTGCCGTATAGTGAGAATCAGCCTTAAAGGAGCTGTAATCGGATAGCACCAACTGCACATGTAAATTTTTACTTCACTCATCCATGCATGCCAACTTTTACATTACAGCAGGACCATTTAAAGATGTCGGTTGCACATTAAAAACTTAATGGCATACGAAGCACTGTACTTGTCGTTTTTGCTCGCTTTTGCTAGCTAGTTTGTACATTGCAGAAAACACTCCAAAAGTAGGTATTTAACCTTTCATTAGAACTGTAATTTTCCTAAAAGGTTTCTGTAATAACTGCCATTCATACAAACATTTAAAATAACGCCAAGAAATTCAGACGTCTTAACCTTAAGCTGCTGTTAACGGTATATTAATTTTAGTTTAATAATCAGTAAACTTTAATTAATTCAAATTTGTTTCAGGTGTCTCGCATATATCCCACGTTTTGGAAGATTCCACAGGAGAGACGATAATAGTCGATCAAGTAAGTTTATAAGCTTATAAATTACTGTCAGAGATTATGACCGCATTATAACGGAAGTTATTTCCAATTTAACCAAAGTTGATTATATGAATACCCCAGCTAGTATTCTTAATCAAATTAAACAACAATTTAAGTCACTTTTAAAGAAACCCATAATTTGATAATTAGATAATCCCTTGAGACCTTTGTTAACAAGTTTATAAAGTAGCTCTGTATATTTTCTAGCCGAATCAGTTTCGCACAGAGAAACATCAAGGTAAATTTTAATTTGATTCTACGAATATATCCTTGCATGCAAATGAAAACTGAAAAATGTGTTTAGAAAACAGAAATGTGTTTCATCATTTCAGTTTCCGGGAAACGCAGAATTACGCAGCAAATAAATATTTTTCTTAGTCTAAGTCTTCAAGTCTAAGTCTAAGTCTTCAAAAAAAAATCCTTATTGCATTCCACCAAGCCAAAATAATGTAAAATTGGACATTTTTTCTTGGCATTATTAAAGTTAAGTATATACGTGACTCGGAGACTATTAGACAACACACAAAGAGAAAAACAAAACAAAAAAGAGAGGCAACCCAATTTTAGAGTTGACATGAAACAAGTTTAAAAAGCTTTTTAAATCCAAAATACTTATTTCACGAAAGCTTCCTTTTCTTCGGTTCATGAATAATAAAAAATAATTTTACTGAATGAAAAGGAAGCTTTAAGAACTCGTGCCTATTTAAGTTCAAGATAATTCTAAAAAGCTTCCTGTGTCGCCTTAAGGACTTACAGGTCGATCGATATTAAGGCACACTGCGTTCCCAGCACAGAAACACGTAAATGTAGTTGTACCAAGTTGGAATTTCTTCCAGATCTAATGTAATCCGCTTGGATTTTGGAGATATGTTGAATTTTTGATCGGAATTTAAATATTTATAAGTTGAAAGGAAATTGAAAAATAAGTGGAATAATTCTGCGTTAGTATTGTTGCGGAAATGCATTAGTAGTTCTTATTATTGGCTTGCAAACGGGAAAAACCCATTTAGATTGGAACCTCTTGAGAGCACTTGATTTAGTACTTGAGCCTTATGTTTTTAATAGTTAACAGAAAAAAAAAGGAATTAACGTTAACAACTTAATTTGTAACTTACACTCTGTAACAAATGTAGCTGATAGTAATTTAGTATCGAAACGACTCATTTTAAGAGTATGAACTTGAATAAGTAATTCAAATTAGAGCTTGCTGTGGAATACAAAAGTGAAATAGACTAGGGAATACTACATTCTGGTTCTTTTACAACAATTGGGCATGGTCTAGAATTTTACGCAAGGGAACCTTTGTTCTTCTGTAAATCTGTTTACCGTCATTATTACTGAAGCCCAAAATGATCCAGTCCTACATTATAACCATTAATACTAGACTTATAAATGAGTCCATTTCCTGTACATTTATTTATATACAGAGAGGATACCAAAGCTATAAACAATTCTCGAGTCTCGAAGTAGTCATCCTGCACGGTTTACTGTATTGTATCAGCTGTACTTATGAAATAATTACTTTATTTAGGCACCACTCACTCAAAATATTGCTAATGTTTTTTTCTAGGTCAAAATAGTTTTCTGTAGTAACTAATTGAATTATTTGAATGGGAATAAACAAAGTAAGTAAAAATTAACAGTTACAAATTGAAAACAGATTTTATTAAAACAACCCAAAGAACTACGATCATTTAAATGATTCAATAGTTGACTGCTTTTGAAGTATTTATGCTTAAGATAAGTATTTAAACTAATATACTATAGTAACCAAAAAATACTTCAAGTAATTTAATTCTATCGATGGTGGGTAGAAAATTTTGTTGTTCTTTTCACTTTTCTAGTGCTATCTTATAAACTTCGATGGATTCTTTATTTAACTCGTAATCAAAATGGTCCATCAAGCCCAGGGTGATTTTTACTTATATATGTAGTATAATTGTACCTGTCAGCCTTGTAAAAAGATATTTTGTTCTTATCAGAAGATGAAAATGCAGAAATAATGCATTACAATAGCCACTTTTTGAAACATATTGAGGTGATTTTTAATCTGCGCCACTATCAGGGTAACCCATAAAATATCTGCGGTGAAATGTAATAAAATAAAATAAAATACACCCCAATATTTTTTCTTTTCCCAATCGGCTAACTCAGGTTTAATTCGATAGAGCATGAAATAGTTGAAATAATAAAATCTTATTGATTCTTATACCTGGAAGAAAAGAAAAACTTACAATGAAGACACTTGGACTTCCGTAACTGGACAACAGCAAGCTAAACTCTAAATATGTAAAGAAAAAGAAATGGATGCTTGTACACACATCAAATAAACACATAGATAAATTTAAAAACACAGTATTTATTTTATTAATGAAAATAAATGAAAATCAAATTTAAAGAAAAATAAAGGAAAATTATTTAAAAACAGAACAACAGAAAGTGAAATAGGAAATTCTTTCCTGAGCTTGCTCAAGTGTGTTAATTAGTCTTTAATAACCTGACATAGGGCTATAACAGTTCTCCACTTGAGCAAACTGACATCAATGTAATCAAATAAAAATATTTACAAATGTTCAAATAAATTTGATTTATGATAATTAAAATTTTAATAAAGAAATTTAAATTGTTTTATTCATAAGAATTTAATTATTTAAAAACCTTTAAAGTTAGAAAAATGAATTCTAAAATTATTCAGATTGTCTTTATAATTTTTGTTTTTGAAAAATTAAATCAAAACCTTTTAATTTTGACCAACCTTGTATATAACGTACAACGAGATTCACTTCAATATTATTTTAAATTGCCAGTACTGCATTCAAATCTGTCAGATGATTTTGTATTGTAAATACGTCGAGTATTCAATACGATAATGGAAATAAAATCTCCTTGAATTTATTTTAAAATAACTCGTTCAAAATTCTATATAATTGTTGATAACAAATAAATCTTCTTTTGATTTTAAAATACCCAGGTACAACTTTATTACACTTTATTAAAATTTTCCTTTGTTGACATCCAACCTTATGATTATTACATAACCACACTTATTTTACAGATTTTTAATGCGGAGTCGAGCGTGAGTTCTCTCAAAGCATTTTATCGACTGAATTTGTTAATTTTAGCTGGGGTTTATATATGATTTGGCGAAACAAATAAAGATTCTGTCAATTTTTCCAAACAACCGCCTCGCGAAAGTTTTACGTGACGTCACTATTCAAACACAGCTGATAATAATTAACACAGATCTTAATTCTACAAAGATAGGATTGTAGCTGGCAAAACAACGATTAAAACAATATAAGACACTCATATTCCAAAGTCTACCATAACTTAGAAAATTAACAAAAACGATTGACAATGAACAAATCCCATTAGGACATAATTATACACAAAACTCAATAAATCCAGCTTTACCCTTTACAGTATGAATACATAATTACACTATGTAACTAATACATATAAAATTTACATAAGAACATCATTACAATTTAAGAAAAACACAAATTAAAATTCCTCTCTACGATCTGAATAAACCCAACGATGCTTCTACTCGTACAAGATCCATCTTCTAATCAACTCAAACGAAGTCAAATTATAGTCAAATTGTCCAGCATACAGTCCTCCAAGTGTTTGCATTGAAACAATGGTGATAAATGTTGTATAAGAATCAATATTTGTAAAACACGAAGCATTTCAACAAAACCGAAACCTTCATTACAATAAATGCTATGGACCATTATATAAGAGTTTGTAAGTTTATTGTGCTAGATTAGTCTTTACAAGATTGACCTAATTTACATAATTTTAGTTAAATATTAGCCCGAAACTGAGTCAGTCTCATAGAAAACAGAAAAAATTTTCCTACGTTAATGATCGTAGATCCTAAATTTAACCAGGAAAATTAAATCTTTCAGACAAATGGAAAAATCATCCTAATATGTGACTTGGGTTGCATATAACATGTATTATCAAGAAATAATTTAAATGATTAATATCCTTTTTAAAAACCAGGCCTCTTTACATATAAAAATTGAGGTTATGTTTGCATGAGATTTTATCCTTCTTGATTTCTATTTTAAAAATTGATGAATCTATCTGTGACCTAACATGTAGCCTTTAGATTAATAGACCTAACATCCTAGCATGTCTATCCTTCATTTTATTTTATTGCATGAAATAATTATTTTTTATGTTTACGATTGAATCGTTCAATAAATTTTCAATGAGATGAAATCTAGACATCTCAATATATTTCCAAACATCATTTTATTAAGATAGGATGAAGGAGTAAACATCTACCTCGTTACAAAGAAATGTACTCTTGAACTATAGCAAATAATGAGCTTGCATGAGTAAGATCTAATTGTGTGTTTTAATTTTGTTTATATCCATTTGGCTGTATTATTGTAAGTTTAGTTAAGTACTATTTTTAAGCTTTTTAATTTCATTTTAAAGACATAAATATTTGAGTTATGTTATTTACATATTACGTGCCTTATTTTAAGTTATTTAAATCATTCATTTTCTGTAACAAACCTAACAAAAAATTATGATTGCTGTTCGATTTTAAAAAGATACTGTTACGCAGCAAATGATTAAGTCAAGAGATGATAAAACAGAATAACTCTACTAAATCGCAAAGGTTTTTTCCTCATTTATTCTTTTAACTGTTAATTAAGTAATGAACTTTCGAAACAGTCAATTAAATAAATATGAAATATTGCTTCATTATTGATTGGTTTTTAAATAATAATAAGTCACTTCTTGCGACTTGAATTAAAATTTAATAACTATATAAAACTGTTTTTCATTTTATAATAAAAAAGAATTACACACGAAAATCGAACAGCAAAAAATTTACACCACAATATTGATTTTGGACTGCTTTGATTAGTCGAAAATTAAATTTTGATACCTGTATTAGTAAAGTGCTCGGAGGGACTTCGAGGTAAAAATATATAAATTACATAGAATTGTAGCTTTGGTTCTGTAGGTTCTAAAACTGCAACTTATCAAAAAATTGTGTGGTGCAAAAGGGCACTATTTAAAAATTTCGAATTAAATAGGTAGATGAAAATAGAAGATATAAGCTATACCTCTGTAATAGAAAATTATGTATATTTTTGTACAGATTCTTATTTCTTTTAAAGTCTTAATAAGAGCTTTCGTTTGGAAATGCACTTAAATCCCATAAGCGCAAATTGAGAAGGTTTCACATTTATGCAAATTTCTCGTTTCAATCACTGCACAAATCTTAAATAAATTCGACCAGTTTATGCTTCATACCGTTTTATGTCGGGAAAGGTAGCATTTAGCAACTAAATGTATTCTTGTGCAATTGTAACCACGTTTCTCGCAATTACGATGGTTCTTGATTTACAAATTTTAAATAAATATTAACCAAGATATGTAATAAAATGTAAGACAATATTCATTGTGATAGATCACTGGCCGGCAGGTGCTCCTTGCTGAATCATAACCGTTCGCATCTCCCGTTTCACCGCGCCTGCCCCGCATGTACATATTTATTTTTCTCTTATCATTTACTAATAAATTTTAATTTTGTTTTTTGCTTGCAATTATTCGTAACAAAAGTATATTGTATAACCAACAAAATAATTTGCATACATAATTAGTAGCTTATATCTTCTATTTTTCATCTACCTATTTAACTCGAAATTTTTAAATAGTGCCCTTTTGCACCACACAATTTTTTGACAAGTTGCAGTTTTAGAATCTACAGAACCAAAGCTACAATTATATGTAATTTATACATTTTTACCTTGAAGTCCCACAAAAGTCATAATTTGATGCAAATTGCATTCTACTATATACTTTATTTAGCGTATGGCCACACATGTTAGTATTGCAATGCTACAATTAAGAAATAAAATAAAATAACATGTACATTGCAAAGTGTATAGTGCGTCAATGAATACAATTACAATAAATACTATTACAAAATATAATAAATATATGTTTAGGTATATGCATAAATATATGCCTGTGTCACAGTTCCTTGATCCAGGTTCTTGATCCAGTCTAATGAGGGAGGTGGTACTGTAACGAAGTCTGTCGTGTCCCCCGTGTATGCCCTGTTCTCACAATCCTGGACGATGTTGGAGATGGTTTGACGTGGGTGTCCGCAGTCACATTCTGCCGAAGGTAGCTTTCCCCATTTGTGTAATAGGTCAGCTGATCTGCAATGGCCAGTTAGGATTCTGTTTGCAGTCTTCCAGATTTGTCGATGGAGGTTGTGTCCATTGAGCTTCTCGTTAACGGGCAAATTCATATGTATATTTGGTGGTGTAGATTGTGTCCATAGTTCCATCTATTTTTGTTGTAAGTTAAAGATTTCCGAGCACAGTTCTTCTGCCGTTCTGATTGCTGGTCTTCGAGATTTAAATCTTCGCGAGGATGCGCTGACAACGTCCTCGTGGATGGGCAATTTTCGGTTTATATTAATCTTTTTATATTGGCGCAGTAGGGCCTTTTGCCTTCTGACATATGGCTGGGCGATGTGGCTAAGTGTTGTGAGCCAGTGTGTTGGGGTGGATTTAATGCATCCCGTGATGGTGCGCATTGTACTATTCAGTTGGGTATCCAGCCTATGCACGTGCTTGCTATTCAGCCATACAGGTGCTCCATATTCCACCGTGCTGTATACGAGGCCTAAAGCTGAACATCGAAGCACAGTTGCAGACGCACCCCATGTGGAGCCGGAGAGTTTCTGTATAATATTGTTCCTCGTTCGGACTTTGGCGGCCGTGTTGATTAGGTGTTGCTTATACGTTAAGGTTCTGTCGATAGTGATACCTAAGTATTTGGGCGTGGGATTGTGTTTGAGCTGGGTGCCGTTAAAGTAAATTGTAAGGTTTTGGTTAGCCAGCTTGTTATTTAGGTGGAAACAAGCACATTCAGTTTTGGGTTGGGAGTCTCCATTTTCGATAGTATTCTCCTAGGGTTTGGAGATCCTTGGTTAGTATTTGTTCTGTGCTCTCTAGATTCTTCCGTCTGACTGCTAATGCCAGGTCGTCTGCATACGCGAACTTTTTTTCTGTTGTTTCTGGCATGTTGGCTATGTATAGATTAAATAGCACTGGGGCCAGCACTGAGCCCCGTGGTAGACCGTTCTGCAGTCTCACCACCTTGCTGGTTTGGTCTACCATGACTACCTGGAATGATCTATCACTTAGCATGCTATTTACTAGTCGGGCCAGTCCGTTTTTGGGGATCACTCGTAGGAATTTATATATTAGGCCATGCCTCCATACTGTGTCATAGGCCGCTGTAAGATCAATGAAGACGGCCGATGTTTTGAAGCCTTCCGGAAAACCAGCTTTGATAAAAGTTGTCAGGCTTAATACCTGGTCTGTACAGTTACGTTCAGGACGGAATCCTGCTTGCACAATTGGGACATGTTCGTTTATCTTATCCCCTATTCGTTCCAAGATTATTCTCACCAAGAGTTTGTAGCAGAAGCTTAAAAGTGAGATGGGTCTGTAGCTCTCGGCCCTGTCCTTAGGTTTCCCCGGTTTTAGGATGGCTATTATTTCCGCCTTTTTAAACTCCTTAGGGAGAATACCGGTATCGAGTATATCAGTAAAGAAGTCGGCCAGCCATTTTCTGGTATATTTGTTTGAGTTTATGATAAATTCGTTATGGATTCCGTCCGTACTATTCCGTACTGTTCCGTACTATATACTGACTTTTCTTCTTTCAACTGCTACTAGGAAGTCCCATTTCTCCAACAATATTAGGACTTATTGAAGCCGTTAATCCTGTTTTATCGACTATTATTTTTCCTGTTATGATTCCAGTTTTTGTTTCGTTTAAAATTTACCGGCTAATACCAGCTTTTTAAACTAACTTATTTAAGTTTTGGAAGATTCCTAAATATACAAAATTTTCCAAATTATCCAAATTCATTTTTAAAGAAAAAAAATAACAATCAACGAACATGAGTTGGATTGAGAAATATCTTTTATCTTTTAGGGAATTTTTTAGTTAGTAAAGCTTCAAACACGACCAACAGAACTAAGTGGAATGAGAAAAATAAACTTACAGAAACAGTCAGATAAATTAGAGATATGACTATTTGATAGATTGGTTTTCAAATAAACTCATGTTCAAAATTAACGCACCACTCAAATAAAACCAAATAATATTTTTAATTTTTTTCAAAATTTATTATTTTGTAACATAATCAAGAAACAATTGAACTGAAAATTACTTTGTAGTGACATAAGGCTACTTACTAGGTTATGTTCACAAAAGATCAATTTTTAAACAGAAGGAAAGGTTGTACAAAATATATCAGAAACATTGAGTGGTGCGTTAATTTTGAACATGAGTTTATTTATAAATGACTTTCTACAACTCGAACAAAAATTTAGTAACTCTAAACTTTAACTATTTTTAATTTTAAA
This sequence comes from Agrypnus murinus, assembly GCA_929113105.1. Taxonomy (NCBI): domain Eukaryota; kingdom Metazoa; phylum Arthropoda; class Insecta; order Coleoptera; family Elateridae; genus Agrypnus; species Agrypnus murinus. The sequence continues at coordinate 93,486,781 of OV816031.1, read as the reverse complement.
ATAAAAAAAAAATTACACACGAATGTTAAACACCACAATAATAATTTCAAGCTGGTTTGATTAGTCGAAAATTAAATTTCGATACCTGTATGCTGTATTTTCTTCTTTCAAGTGCTACTAGAAAGTCCCTTTTTTTCAACAATGTTAGGATCTATTAAAACCGTTAATACTGTTTATCGTTCATTCTTTTCCCTGTTCTGATTCCAAATTTTTGTTAGGTTTAAGATTTACCTACTTTATTAGCTTTGTTTAATAAGATGAAATTTCTTATTAAAAATAATATTTGAAAAAACGTAAATTAAATGAATAGGAAGTCTCTGACTCAGGATTACGTTAGGTATTTAAAAGGTAATTAAGTGATTCGAATTTAATCACAAATAATTCATGTATTCAAAACTAATTATTAAATTATAATTTATTTTTACTTTTTAACCAAATTACTAAGTTCCATCTTGGAGAACCAATCTTCTTTTTCATCTTTTATTTGGTTTATTTTATTATTGGCTACACTTTGCCTTGGTATTTTAATATACCTAGACTATAGACTACTTCTTCATAGTTTTATAAACGGCTAAACTTTGCCTTTTTATTTTAATAATCGTAGAACGCTTTTGTTTTATTTTTATAAAAAAACTAAACTTTCGTTTTTTATTTTAATAATCGCAGAATACTTTTGTTTGTAAAAATCCACTTGAATTATATAGTAATAATGCGTAGTGCCATAGTACGCATTTTTATTTCGTCAAATACTTTTTAAATAAAACTTCATTTAAAATTGACTCACATTTATTATAATAAACACAATTGTTCAAGACGCAGCTTATATTTTTAATAGAATTTACTTTTTACATTTAATTAGGTAGATTTCCATTATAAATTAATTAAAACGCACTTGAAATAATATTACTTTTTCTATTCGAACATTTAACTAGAATAACTGCTGTTTTTGGTTACATGATTGCGATTGATCCTTAAAATTAAAAATCGAACTTTATATATAAATTTACATAATCGTTATTATTTAATTTATACAGTATATAAAATTATGTACAAAGTTAACAAACGCTTTATAACCACACAGCTTAATTTTTCTTATCTAAAAATGCCATCTTTTAAATGATTCATAAATACACTATTTTACAATAGATTGCATCATATAACATAACATTTAAAACAGAAATTATTATATAATATTATTATTTATAATTTTATGTAATTGCATCTAGAATAACAATAACTTTTTTCAGAAAACAAGATCAAACATTTAAACTGTTTAAAAACAGTTTTATTTAGATTATACTAGATGAAATTCTAACCTGAAAACAAAAACCTTTAAGTTTCTGACATCACCAAATCGTTGTTAAAATTAAAAGATTTATCTCACAAAAGTAAAAAGTCTTTCCAAAAGTAAATTTAACGTTCATTCAACTATTACGTATATTTAAGCTTTTATGACTAACTCTTTACACACGACCAGCTTCCTTAACATTCATAAACAGTATACTGTATGAATAATAAATGCCAAACAAAGTTACATAATAGTATATTTAAGTATTAGTTTGATAAGACACGTTTTTAGCGCACGCGTCCGAGTTTAGAAAACGACCCGCGTAGCGGGGAGTTTTCTAAAGAGGACAAGTGCGCTAAAACGTCTTATGAGACGAGTATTTTATACTATTTTTTCTATTTGCGTTACTTCATTATTAAATAATTAAGAAAATTACTTGGTTTTAAATAAAATTGTTTAGGGATATTTTGGTAAGTAGCATAACAGTTGGCAACACTAGAAATTATTGAATTGTTTTTTACATAACCTCGTTTAATCCGCGCGACCTAGAGATTCTTATCTCATATACACAAAACTCGCTAGTAGCGGGCCGAAACTAAGCAGCAGGACCTCGTTCAAATTTGCCTAATGAAGCCATTAGGACACGCAAATATAAAAATTATATTTAACTATAATAGTTGAAAATAACTTACCTTTATAATAATCCCACATATATTCTTTACCTCCCTTTAACTAGCTCAGGTTTGTACGGTGGAACATAAACTATTTTACTTTCGAGACTCTTATATTCTTTTATTCCTGGAAACAAGAATTGGCAGTGACATAAATTATAAAACATAAATTGTAAGCACTTATGCTTCTGCAAGCTGGACACCTGTAACTGTACTCTGACTTGGAAAGAGAAAAATGCTGTATGCTTGTATTAGCATCAATTAAACACATACGTTAATTGAAAAACAATAAAACCTTTATTTAAAAACAAAAAGAAATTCAGAAAAGAAAAGTCAATGGGAAAGAAAAAATATTTACAAATGTAATTAGGAATAAATCCTGTAGTTTGCTTAAACGTAAAGGAAAGTCGTATTTAACTGACAAAGGTTTAAATACCGTTATCCGTTTAAACAAACTAACAAAATGATTATTTATAAATAACTAAAAATTATTCAAAATTAATAAATCTTTGTTAAAACAAATATGACTTGTTTATTTATATTGAAAAATCAAAACAAATTCTTACAAAGAATTTAAAAGAAATTTAATCAATTAGATCTTTAATTCCCTAAGATGAACTTTACAACTTAGTATTTATCTTTCTTTTTATTTACAAGAACAATTATTTTCAAAATCAACCTTGTATTTTCCGTACAGTTTCCTTTTTTAAAACCATTTACCAAATTGGCAAGACTGCTGTAACCAACAGCTGACTGTTGTTTATAAAAAAATAATCGATGCGTAGATCGATGAACACAAAAATAAATTCACTTTTATTTAATTTCTATTTAATAAAGAAATGCTTTCACTTTTGTTTTTATATAACGAAGCACAATGATAAAAACTTTATTAATCCTCGAAGATACTTCAGGTAAACACCTCTTTCAATTTATTTCAACTTTTGTTTATTTCAATAATCTTTGACAGTTGTCAACAACATATGTTTAGTACTTATAACCTCAAATTTTTGCAGATTTTAAACTGGAGTCAAACGTGGTCTCTGCTTTAAATATTTTGTGACTGATTTTGTTGGAAAATGCAGCGGCTTTTATATGAAATGCCATAACAAATAAACTCTATGACAGATTCTACAAAACAAACGAACATCGCCGCTTCCATGACGTCATGATCCGGAAAACATATGATTTTAATCTGCTCTAATCCCAGATCTGATATTATCAACTTGTAGCTTTTAAGACACTGATTAAAAAACTATATAACATATATGGTCCTCAGATGAGTATTAAAGGAGATATGATCGAAAAACACTTAACGATGACGATTCTCGTTTAACATGATTTACATACATAAATTACACAAATTATGAGTTTATCTTTACAGATTAGCTAAATGGGTATACAAAGTGAGTGGTACGATTATTACATACATAAAAATCTTTTTACAATTTCATGCAAAGATGGTTTTATTACAGTACAAACATCAATATACACCAAAAGATGCTTTCACAAACCACAGCTTGAATATAACTTCTACGTTAACCAAATTGTGCATAAAATGTCCAGTGTACATTGCTTAAGGCACACATATAAAAACAATGACAATAAAAACCAGGATAAAGGCTATAAGAGTGCGTTTTCCCGAACTAAGCGGATCTCAAAACCTCCATAACTTTTAATGACCAGAATTCTGTTATATGAATTAAAATTCTAATTGTGTGATATCAAACATAACAAGATTAATCTACTTAAACTATTTACAGAAAAATAACCGTGTAAACTTGAGCTGGCCTCAAAGAATGTCAAAGAATATGCTTAACGCTGCATGATCGTAACTTGAAATTTTAAAATATGAAAATAACTTTCCCTGGCAAGTGGGAAAACTGGCCTAAAGTGTAACTTAGGTTGCCTATACATGATTGTGATAAAACAGTCTAGCTAAATTATATCCTATTTATTTATAAATGTAATTTATTTATATGCATGTGATTATTAGCAAAGTAAGGTTATATTTGCATAAAATCTTTAATCATAAGTTATTATTCTAAACATTGATGAATCTAACTAAAGTCCTAACTATATTCTTTAGTAATTATATGCCCATGACATAACCTGCCTCTCTATTAATTTAAGAACCGATATGAAATATTCTTTTTTAACGTTACCGAACATCATCAATGAAACTTTCAAAACGGTGAAACGGTATCACCTCAATATGGAAACATTCAATATTTCAGCTCCTGCGAATAAGGTATATGAGCTTTCGACTTGACGTAAAATGATTTATGTTTAAACATTTTACGGTATCTGGCTGATGACTTCAAATGAAGATGAAGTTGCCATACTTGGCTCTTGATGTCAAATTCCGGTCACTTCATTTCGAATGTGATGTGTTATAGCCTAGGAATTGCTGTTATTGATATCCCACATAATCCATGTAATTTGTAACCTACTTTTAGATTAAACGGTTACGAGAAATCATTAACATGTTTTTGGATTTCCCTTTAAATAAGCTCTTCGATGATACCTCACATGATCTGTCCTTTAACATTTAAAAATTTTATGACCCGCGATTTAGGTAATTCTTTGTCATATTAGGTTGCAAATATAAATTTGAAGCTGTTCAACGTGACCCCTATATTTAACCCTGTTAAGTTCGATTTCAAATCGGACGGTTAGTTTTCGAGATATCGGGAGTCCACAATATTGTACTGTTATGTTCAATATTGATCTTTTCGAATACCGCGAATACCATGCATAACTATTCCAGGTTGATATTCTCGAAGTGCAAACATTATCGCAGTATCTATTTCTATATCACGAGCAAACCCACTTATCGAAAGCATGAGGATGTGGTAAATTGCTATCTGCTTGTAACATTAATGTTGTAAAGATTAGCGGTAATATTAACTACACACTTTATAATTAACACAAAATTAGTAAATCGATTAACGCTATACATACATAACGACATATGGTAACTTTAATGTACACTGTAAAAGATGCTGTTTATAAACTAATCTCTATATTTTCTTTCACTATACACATTAGATATACTTCAATACTTGCAACAACTTGCAAGCCCGATACAATCACTAAATGACCGTAATGCTATTCTTCTACACTTGTTTAGTAGAACATCTAGAGCAGCGTTTCCCAACCGCCGGTCCGCGGACCGGTGCAGGTCCGTCAAAAGTTTTTCCGGTTCGCAGAGAAATAACAGTACTTTTCAAGATTTTTCTGAAAGAATTTTTTTAATTCGTGTTATCCTGGAGCTAACGTAGGGTAAAATAGTTTATCGGAGTTGACCAAGAGTCCAATCTAACTAAATTTATACAGAGATGTGGTGAAGTAGTATCCAGTAATAGCTAATAAGAAACATCTCCCATTTTAGAATTTTTAAGCAGGTTTGGCGCGCACAAGTCATGGCATACCGGCACCGAAAGAATATCTGTCTTTCGTCCCCGATTAACGCAAACGATAAAATTCCGGGTTTCTAGGGGCCGCAAAACTTGCTTCGATCCGGACCGTTTTTTTGTGTGTCGATGCGTTGGGTACTTCCAGTCTTAGATTTAAAGTCTTGACCGTTTTCGGCGAGCCGTTTAGGCGGCAGCGGCAAAAACTGCCCCTGCCTTACAGTAGGTTGGAGCGAAAATCTGACAGTAGAATCTTTGCCAGCGCAGTACCCCAATCGTTTCTACCGGAAAAGTTTTTTGCTGACACTCTTCCGGGGTCGGGGGCTAGGGGTGACATGGGGTTTTTGGGGGCGATCGAACATGTTCTAGCGGCATTCGATGTCACGCGACCTGCTACGAGCGGTGCATTTATTGGTTTTTCCGTACCTCCGGTCTAGGGAGCTCCGCCCGTTTTCGAGAGGAAGTATCTCGGAATCTATAGGAGCCAAAACGACTATCTGGGCGTCAAACGACGGGTAATCTTAAAGTGTGTCCCCTTCAAATGCCGTGGGAAACCATAAGAAAGAAATTACAGCGGAAAAACTGGAGATTTTCTATTTGCTTTTCACCTGAGAATCGTGCTAAAGTAATATTGCCGCCACCAGCCTAATCGGGTTCCTAAGTGGAAACCACTTCTGGAGGTCTTATACGATTGCCTCCTGGGTCGTTTGTGCACGTTCCCGTTTTTGACCGCCGCTCCTGAAACCTACTCGCCAGCGTTTTCGGTTATATCTCTGCTCCCTGTCGAGATATCTTGTTCTGGTTTTAAACGATGGACCGTCCTATGTGTCTAGAACCTGGTTATGGTCTTCGGCGCCACACCCCGTCCTGCGATCGTTTCTCGACGTTCATTTGGCGAAAACAGAAAAACTCCGGCCTCTCGGTACCCGCCGATTTTGGGTCGGTTCCCGTTTTGTTCGTTCGAGATTTGGTAAGCGGATGAGGTACGAAAAGCGACTTTTGTTATTATAAAGAATGAATTTTTATTTATTTTAGACTGTGCTTGTACAATGTAAAAGTAAATTTATTACGATAAGATTTATTTTACAAAATGTTTTCTTAACTTTTTACCTTACCAGTCCGCAATAAAATGCGACGTCGTCTGGCGGTCCGCGAACGAAAAAGGTTGGGAACCGCTGATCTAAAGGACTTACACCCAAGATATATACCAATATAAGCAAAGAGTTTCTTTAATGTATGCTTAGCTTAAACTCGCCGATTTCTAACTATTGAAGGTATTTGATATACGTTACCTAAATATCCCTATACCCTTGTGTTTATTATTTGTTTATCAATTTCAATCTTTTTGAAGTACCACTTTTGAGATTTTAGTACTTTTTTGAGTATTGTTCTGTTTTATTTCCAAGTATCTTAAGGACGACGTGTTTTCATGACAGTGAAAACGTCGATTTTTGTAGCGACGTATTTTTAATAAAATTACCTTCGAGCACTTCTATGAGCTAATTTCATTCTCACTACATCTCGTCTTCATCTCCCATTCTTTGTATTAACAATAAAAACGCTTTAATTTATATATAACCCACTTTATACTTAAAACCTGTTATTCAGTTGCTGTTTGTTGTTTCTATTTGTATGACAATGTTATTTTACAATTACCTTAACAGACAAATAGTTAATCACAAATACATAATATTTGAATCTGAAAAATATACTCTGATTAGGATTACTCATCATAAGTTTCCAAGAGTAAACGAAATTTTCTGAAGTATCTGCACACACTTGTCAACATTTCTTTTAACTAATCTTAACACTTTTTCAATAATTTGTGTGGAAGGAAGTCTCGCATTTTGTGATTTCTTGATTGGTTCTTCTGTTGTAGTTGGTTATTCGGTTGTGTGTGTAATCTGGATCTCTAAAAAATTCATTTTGTCTGCTAAAGAGATGATTTGCTTAATCCAAGTGATAGAGAATGTAACATTTGAGTAAGTCGCCAAAGATGTTTGCCCGTTTTCGACAAGTCGAGAATTTGTACTGCTTCTAAATCGTACGATTTAGCTTCCATATGGAAGCTTAACGGTACACTCTCATTACTGATGCAGGTTGTAAACAACGAAAATCTTTTTAAGGGTATACAAGGCTTACCTTTTAGTGAGAATAACTCGTATTAACTAGGCTACTGATCTCAAAAACTACTAGGTGGGGTTGCGAAATAGGAAAATAATGTTGCTAAGCTTGCTCTTGATGCTTACTGCATATCTAGAAAGCAGGCAGCTATGACCTTTTTCAGGACTAGACCGGTCTCAGGCTCCTTAATTTGGGGATGGATGGTCGCAGATAAAGACTGTACTCTAGTACGCAAAAGCTAATTAGGTATGTACCATCCGTGCCCCCCTGACCACTCTACACTATTGGAGATCGTGATTTTAGGAAGTTTTTGGTGTAGCCAAAACTGTGGATTAGTTATCCTAGATTTGATCGTCCGACTCGTTGACTGGTTTGACTAGTTTCAGGGGGTCGCAGAACAGGCAGTGTATCCTGATCCCTTAAAGAGGGTTCTTGCGGTATATACTACCTCTACTTTAGGTAGAAGGTGGACCGTTGTCGAAGGCTCACTAATTTTTTAATTGGTAGATTGTGGTAAAAGCATATCCTACGTAAATCTTAGGCATATCTTAGGACAAGCCCAGCCCATATTTGAGATAGACTCCATCAAGCAATGGTTAGTCCGCATGCTGGACTAGGAGTGAAGGAACTGCCTCATGAGACGAATCCCGACGGGTAAGAGAGTAACGTGATAAGTAGGCGTAAGTGTAATATAGACTCAGTGGGGGATAAGGGTATTTTGATAGATTCATGTAGTACTCAATGAGACAAATCGATTAGTATCAAATAGTCTAGCCTAACCTGTCTATGGCTCCCTCTACCACCTTTACCTGCGTTTTTCTTAATGTTCCCGAAAAACAATTTCAATAATTTTGATACCAATCAATTTGTATCGTCGAATAACTAATACAAGAACCTTTTATAAAAAGCAAAGGGCATAGCTATGTGCACCAAGTATTTATCTCATCTTTAGAATGCTAAATTTATATTTTTTTCATGTTTTGATACTCCGTTTGATCTAATTTTGTTTTTCGATAAACCTATTTTCTACAATGAACACAATGTAATGGATAAAATAGTAGAAAAAAGCTACGTACCTAGTAAATGCTGGAATCATCAGCTGCAAGTATCGGGATTAGTCCAATCGGTCAATCAACGTTCGATGCTGATTCCTTTGTAACTTCCTTTGGTAAACTAACTACTTTAAGCTGTTTACCTTTTATATTTTGTAGTCGTCTTATATGTACTTGTGTTTTACTGTTGTATTGAGAGGTACTGCTTGCATTATTGATTGCTTTCTTGACTTCTTCAGCAGTTACTAGAACTATATTCTTTATCAGCGCGCTTTGTTTTTCTTTTCCGTATCCTTTGGTGGTAATTCCACCCGCTTAGTTTTGTCTCTGCCAGTTGTTTAAATGTCTTGGTAGCTTCTTCCTTCTTCTCCACCATAATCATCGTGACTCCCCAATTTTTGATTTTTTTTTAATATTTTTGATTTCAACTCCGACCTTCTTTACACCCAGTTTTTGTTTTATTTCTTTTAGTTTGTCTGTGAAACTTATCATATTAGTCTTTCTTGGTATATGTCAATTATCGTAAATTTGGGCTTCTGCGTTTTGACGTTCCAGTCTTGCATTTCTTGCTCGTCTCTTGTTTGTTCGGTATTTCTCTAATTCACTATGTCCGCATAGTTTCTTTTCTTCCTTTCGTATACTTCTATTTCTGTTTTGGTATGTCGGGAAACATCTGAACATAACCTAGCCTACCTAACCTGACCTGAATTTCGTTTGCCATAGACAGATTTGAACAGAACACAGTATAACTGTTTAATCCAGTGATTCTCAACCTGTGGGGCGCGCCCCCTTATGGAGGTGCAATATAACAAAAGGAGGGACGCGAATATATGAAGAAATACAAAAAATTGGAAAAAACTCATTATGGTAACCAAAATAAGAAAAAATAGATTCTGTTAATACAAAGATGCCACAAATTGCAACTTCTCGTGACAATGCGGCTAGGACAACAATTTTATCCTTGTTGCCGCGTATCAGCAGAAAAGAATAATAATTATAGACAAAAGATATTAGGATTTCAAGAAATCATTGGAAGGGGGCGCGCTTAAAACTAATGTGACAAGTTGGGTCGCAAATATTAAAGGTTTAGAACCGCTAGCTTTAATCCTTACGATAAAACCGGTATCAATGGACTTCGCTTATCCAATAGAGTCTACGGTAATAGTGCTATAATTTTCAATGGTGGATTGCGGGAAGTGAATTGAAAAGAACATGCTAGAAAATAACGTTTTCTAACGTGTGGCATAAACTTAACTAACCTACATTTTGCTGTGGAGTCGTAAAGTCCAATTCCAAGCCCAAGGCACCCATTTAGAAGGAAAACACGGCCAGCATTAAACCTCCTAGTCCGTTTCAGCAATTTCTTTCGCCTGATAAGAACATAAAGTGTTTTTTAATAATATTTATTTTTCATACTTATAAATTTTTATAATTTTTAATTCTCTGAAATTTCATTTCACAAGAGCAACCTACCAAGCTGAAATTGATCTAGATCGCCGTGGTAGTGTAGCGGCTAGCGTATTAGTCTCTCTCACTTAGGCGGGCCGGATGCCGGCAGATCTGGTTAAGGTTTTTTGCAGTTTTCCTTAGCTGTAACACAAATGAGGAATGTGTCCTATACCTTTTGTAAGTCGGCTGCAGCCGCAAGATTTGCCTACGTAATAATAATAATCGCCCCTCCCTCCTGCACAAGCCTCGTAGCTTTTGGGGCATGGTTCGCCGGGTAATGCAGTAACATCAGCAATAGAGTAGCCGCATTTGAGTGATTTCAAAAGAATCAATGGGCCAAGGTGTCTTAACTTCTTATATGTGGTACATAGCCTTCCGGAATTTCTGTTATTACAGCGAAGAGAATCACGGATTTTTACTTTTTTCCAAATATTTCAGTAATTCGTCATTGGGACAATTAATTTTATTAAATAAATCAACAGCGTTTAACATATTCATTTTGTAACATTAATTGTGTGTTAATTTACCAAAATTTATTTTAGTTATAAGTGTTATAACACATAAAAAATCTGGCATAAAATAAAATAACAAAAGAAGTCTTTAAATTTAAATTTCTACATTACATCAACTATAAAAAATAAAAATTACATCAGCAAGTTACATCAGTTACGTCTATCATTTTTTTATTCGATTGGATTAAGATTGGGAAACTTAACCTATAATAGTTATATCGATAAACCGCGATTTTATTACAGAAACGTTAGCCATTTTTATAATAGAAAATCTTCTGCTTTAATGGAGTTAACCGTTACCAGAACCACATATTCTTTCGATACATAGTTTTAGATGGCATCTATGAATACAGAGATAAACCCATTACAAAAGAATTTTCTACTAATTACACATTAATTTACAAAAACAAATAAAGGACACACTGGAATGAAACCATGGTGCATAATACATCTTCTAAAGGTTAATAACCTCTCCCCGTGGTGGTCGACTAAAAGTCCTTACTGCTAAGGAGTGGGTGAACGGGAGACCACACGACGTTCACCCCTAGAACTGGCTGCCTTCTATCCTATCCCTATCAAGGGCAATGGACGAAGCTGTCAGATAAAGTGTGTGGTAGAGAAATTCGTGAGAATTCTCGACGGTTACTCATACCGATCAGGGGGAGCCCTGGTAGATGAGACCGGTGTGGGCGGATTCGAATCTCGCCTAAGAGAGGAGGTCATTTATGGTCACCAAGGAACCCGCTGCTTGGCCGACGGCAATCATGGTCACCAAGGAACCCGCTGCATGACCTAGGTCATGTAAGGTCACCAAAGGAACCCGCTGTTGCCCGAGGCCATTTATGGTCACCAAAGGAACCCGCTGTTTGACGGAATCTCTAGTGCGGTGACTAGAAGTGAGGTTCATCCCATGTGCTGGGAAACTGCAAGCCGCCAGGTAAATGTGCTTTGGAGCTGTCCTGGCCACCCTTTGATCCGGACTGCAGCTGGGTACGGTGATTGGGAGAAGCTCCGAAAGCCATTACACTTAAGGATAGTTGAAGCGAATATATAGCCTCTCACTATTAAGACAACTTCACCAATATCGGGTACGCACCGGGAGTCTATAACGTGTAGACTTTAAAGAAGCTCTGTCGAGGGCCCACCAAGCCTAAAATTGGTAGAGCGGGGTGGCAAAACCGCTTAAAAACCAAGTCCTGCCACAATTGAGGTTGGATTCGATCGGGCAGTGGTCCCACTTTGCAAGAGCGCATAGCTGGGGAATAGTCCTATGCTGGACGAGGTACTTGACCCCGTATGAAAGAGGACGGGAGGGTGCCGGCGGGTGAGCAGCGTGTTAAGTCAACTGCTCGGTCACTAGTGAACGCTTAGCTAGTAGAGGGTGGATAGGCAACCTCGCTCCTACCAGTGAGTTAATCTGGGAGCAATTGCATGATTGCCGGTTGTGCAACTTGCGCGCTGATTGGGCGTATCCCAATCACTTCCTCATGGAAGGAACGTGGGGGTATGTTAGCACGGGTACCCCACGTAAAACAATCTTGGATCTATGCTAAGGAGCTGTTAAGGATCTATCTTACACATAAACAAAGAAGGAATGTTTAATAGCTTTCAAGTTTCTACCATTCGCTATTAATCCAAGCAATTGAATGCAATAGAGAATATAATAAATGAAAAATGCACTGGTTGTGAGTGCCGGTCGCGAAATAATTAAGTGCGGTAGAGATCAAGTGACTGAAGACACTCAGCTTGAATTCTAAAATGCCATTTGAAGTAATTGCCTGTAGCTCCAGATCCAACTAAGTTGTTAGGTGTCTGCAGGTTGGTATTTGTCACTTAAAATTTCAGATCCATTACAAATTCTTAATAACTTCTCTAAATGGAGTGCAAGGAATTCACCGTTGAAGTATTCTTTTTACGTCCCTGGGGAGGTTTATGAGAATGATTTTTAAGGCTATCATTTAAGGTTAATCAATTTACGTTTTCCAATTTTTTTTTAATTATTTTTATTCTTCTAACAATAAATAATATTTTACAAATACCGCAAGTATTATTTGAACGAACAAAATTTTATCAGTACCATCAGTACAGAAATGTTTTGTAAATAAGAAGAAAACTTGAACTTGAAAAGTGTCCCCTGACACTTACAAATACGGATATTCAAAACATAGATAGAATTAAACATTTTTCACATTTCTCGCAAACCAATTTAATCAGTTGGGAAATTTCCCAAAGGTAATATTTTTCTAGACTTAACTTGTCACAATACAGAAACTAACCTCAATCAAAAACAAGAAATAGCAAAAATAATAGCTAATTTCTGGTTTTCTGTTGCAGAGATTTGATTGGCCAGTTGCTCGTCCAGTGGAAGAAAATGAACTATTGCAAATCGAACTCATATCCAGAAATCGTGTATTTCCCGATAAAGTAATAGGATTTTATGGTTTAATTTTGCAACGGGTAGTAAAAGATGGCAGAGTTAATGTTTTTGATAACCTCATCGATGCCAATCACAAGCCTTTACCGGTAAGTTTTTAAAATTATTATTATATAAATTTTTATGTCTAAGTTCCAATCAGTCAAATAACTATTTAATTAATTAGATAAGTACTTAAGATAATTTAAGAAAATTAGTAGTTAAGATGAGAAAGCAATGATAAATATTCGCAATACCTAATTAGAACTTGTTCGTTCTGTAAATACCCATTAAAATTTTAATACTTTGTCAGTGTAAAATTTTAACGCGTCATTAAACTAGAACCATCAATAAAGTTCGCCAACCTAAGGGTTCTAATTAACATAGTGGAAAATTTTGCCCTATAGAAATAATTTCCAAGCTTAACCGAGTTAACAGACGACGTCAAGAAAAAAGTGTTAGGATTTTTATTTAGGGGAATAATTAAAATAAGTTGGCTTCTTAATTTATATTTAATTAGTAGGCGCTTGCCCTAATTGTTGGAATTACTAAACAAATTCTCAAGATAAAAATGAATGAATAGGCTTAGTAATACACTGAAATATTTTTTAACTAAATTGAAGCAGAAAATAAGAAAAGTTTCTTTAGATAGTAAAAACAGGACAAAGTTTTTGTGGAAATCGGATATGCATCCGACACGACTAATCTTAATATAGAATCAGCGCCTATTTTGAAGTTGGCTTAGATCGAAAAACTTATCTTTGAAAAGAAATTGTTTGAAGATTGTTTGATATTATAATTAGTTCTTTAAGAAATCAGTTGCGTAATTGTTAGATACTCGTTTTTAATTAGGTCGAAGATTATTTTTGCAGATGGATGCGTATTTTGGCATAGCCTTTATCAAGAATTATTTCTGCCTATTAGAACAGAAGTAACTTGCTAACAGATTGCTGCCTGTAAACCTGTTCAATCTACATAAATGTTATTACATTTTCAATTACAATATGTTACACTGTAAAAGTTATTCGTATGAATTTCAACTGCAAATCTCTTATCTGTAATTCATTGTATCAGTAAAAAACTAAACCCCCACGAACAGGCGTCAATTTGTAGCTTGTATTATTTTACCAAAAACAAAAGGACTTACGTTATACAACTTATCTATGCCTAGGCTTAGCTTAAGCACCATAAATCTCCCTCTTTTGAGGTTAAGGCAGGTCATAGGTGGATTGGATCACCATCAAATTCATAGAGCTATGGATATAGGGGCGCCAGCATAATTGATTTAAATTAATAAAAGAGTAACTTTAATGCTTCACAATACGGACCTCTAGATCTTAAAATGAATCAGCTTCAATTATGCAAGGACCGAATTACAACACTCTGTCATTACACAAAAATAGCACATAGTAAAAAAACAACAACTAACACAAATAATACCATTTATTTATTTCACATAAAAAATCATTAGATGGTAAAAAAACTCGAAGGCCTTCAGTTGTTATTTAAATAACATCTTAACATGGATTATAATAATATTACAACTACATTAAAAAACTACTTTAAAAATTCGCACTATGATTATTTGATTATACGGTATTGAAGTTAATTAATTTTGTTTAAAAAATTAAATTCAGAGTCTCAAAAAAATTTGCTTATTCTCATATAAAAAGTTTTCTTTAAATTGCAACTTTAAAATTCCTATCACATAATTATAACAATCCACTCTTAAATTTTGATCAAATGAACTAATTAATGCTTCCACAAGAAATAATATATAAGGAACTCACCTAGTTATTTCTAAACATTTAATTTGGTTCTCAAACGTTACTTCAAATAACTCGTTGAAGATGGCCACTAGGTTATTATAAGCCTTTTTGGAGAAGGCGTCCAGTTATTCGCTTGTGTAGAATCAAAATACCAAGGACGGCAAAACCATATTTTCCATTAACATCAAACAAACAAAGGTGTTTGTTTCTTCACAGTTCGCAGTTTCTACCATGAAGATTAACATCAAAATACGTTTTTATCGTATACGTTACGTTGATTGCAAGTCTGGATTAATATTTTCTTGAACTAAAGTCTATATCGACTTTCCCTATAAATAATAAACGGTATTGTAAAGAAATGTTTATTGATCACATCAAAAAACAAGAAGAAACTTTAATTAAAATAGAGACTTTTTATTAACTTTTCAAAAAGGATTCAAGATGGACGACCAAGCGTGGCTTCACAGCAAAAATAAATGTGTAATTTCGTTATTGCATAAATTCCAAACAATAGAGTTGATAGTTTCAAAATATCACAAACCCATTATATGCTATCAAACTATAATTAGCCCATCAAAAGGGAATTTCACTATTAAAAACAAAAGTTTAATCAACTACCAGAATTACGTGTTCACTTGGGCAATGTTTTCACAGGAAGAGAGGGAAAGAAGCCATAGCTTTTTTAACGAACAACAAGGGTGGGTCTCGTGAACAGCAAGTTACCTTTTAATTGGTTGAATTTAGGCATCATTGTCGTAAACAAGAGATTTATTATTATTAATGAAAACGGACAACCAAAGTGAATTAAAAAATCTATAATTCGTAAATAAAATTTTAAATTTAATAACCAGAAGTGAAAAATACAATAAAACTGCATTTATCGCAAAGACAATCGATAATTTTGCAGTCACAAATAATAAACTTAGATGGTGTTGCAAATAAACATTGAAAATTAAATTTATTATAGTACACGTCTTCAAAAAAATAACCCCTTAAGATACAAGAATAGACCGAAAAACTGTCTGTAACACCATTACCGGTTGTTTTTAATAAGTATAGGATTTAATTAATATTTAAATTCATTAGTGAATTATTTAGTCATTGTCGAGGATAAAGTTTTTCGTTTGCCCTCGTTGTAGTGCAGTTTAGGAGACATATATAATCTACTAGTGAAGGAATTGTGAAGAAAAAAGTTTTTCCCCCGTAATACACCGCAGTATTTCCAGGGTTTTATACTTACGCAAAGTATAGCTCCCGGTGGAGACTTCTTACTTATACAAATATTTTCAACGGTCGTGGGTGTTAATCCCAAAGGCTTACTGATTTCAAATAGGATACAGGAATAGCATACAGGGCGCCACCCAAATTTGTTGTTGTTATTGTTTAAAAGCAACGGTGGGAATCTACAATTCGGGAAAAAACTCCCATCTGAGTTACGTTAATTTCTTTGCCACTTATTGTTATTCTTGATTAGTACAATGATTGCAATTGATAGTAGTTTTAAATCTCATTTATTAATGTAAATTCAAAAATATCGGTTAGCAACAATGCAATGCACATTTGATGCCACAAAATATAACCAACATTTAATTATAAATATGAAACTTACGAGGATTATAAGATTTTACACTTTAACTTATTAGGGATCCCATTCTAAATACATTTTTACTACTTCTATAAATCGAGAAGCAATTTACTTCATGGTTATTGTGAATGAATTTCAAGATATTTAATTGCAAAGTAACTTACTGAAAGAATGTTTTGTTAATAATCCTTTTAATCTTGATACATTTGCTTTGTCTTTAATCTACATTGGCAGTAACACCTGTGAAGGCTAATAATCACAATAGCTGAAAAGAACAAACCCACTTTAAATTAAAGATACTGGAATGTCGAATGGATCGTGAACAGCGTAGTTGAGCCCTGAACTCTATAGAAACTGTATCTTCAGGTGTTGCAATTATATCTACTTTTAGAATTGTTGCATTAATTATTATTTATGTATTAGTAATTTAGTCACTACTGTACTATGATCGGAACCAATATCAAAACAATATTGACATTTATTAATGACTTTTTTCGGAAAATTATAAAAGCTAGTCATTAATAAGACACAAAACTTTCAAAATTTTATTTTATTTATTAATTGCAAAAAGTGCCTCAATGGACACTTAGGTTTTAGTATTTATCAATGAATATGATAACTACACCGAGACAAATTATCTCTTTTCTCGAAGGTCAAGTTACACCATTAATGCTTGTATTTATTTACTTCAGATTATTAAATGGCGCACACAAAAGATGCCGACAACTATAAATTCTACACAAGGGTTTAAACAATAAACCCAACTCAACGATACCATAACCAAAACTTTTTTAAAATCAAACCGAAGATTTCAAAGTTAATAGAAATTACCCGATTGCATTTTACGCGTGCTGTAATGCATTGCTTTAGTTAGACTGTAAGACTCGTAGCAAGAAATAGGTATATCCTTTTAAAATGTAAGAGGGGCAATCACATTCCAGAACGGTCAGCTGAATCACCCGTTAAACATGTCATCACCGGTACCAACAATTAATTTAGACGAAGATCTCTCTCGCGCGTTCATTAAAAAATGCCGACACCATAAAACCTTGAATCCAGAGCACGTTATCATAATCCAAACCATAACAATGTCTAGTAAAACATTCATTTATAGTTCTAAAAGAGTTTATATTGAAAACATTTGGCTCAGACTACAGTATGTTAACCTAGAAAGGGATAATAAAAATAAATACTTTAAAGGAATTGACTTTTCTTTCCTTTGTCTTTTGTTAATACAATAGCAGAGTCTTACTGAAGAGTAAAATATGTTTACACAGAAGATTTTATTTTAACGGATCGAAGAAGGCAATGTTGTAGCATTATGTCGTGTTTAGAAATTAAAAAAAGCGAAATAAATCAAGTGGTTCGATTGGTGGTTCGAAAACTCCCAGTCTCAGCACATAAAGTTTTATTTTTGCTCCTAGTAACATAATCTACTACTATCTGTTTTTGTTTCTTTAAATTCTCTTGGCAGGCTGCAATTCACTTAGCAATTAGATGCCGAGATTATGCAAACCGTTCAACTACATAACACTGCTCCATAAGAAAAAGAAAATTTAACAATCACAATTATAAATAAAACACCCACACGGCTGCTTGCCGGCAATGTGGCCAATAATAAATTCAGAACATAATTGATGCATCGTATTACATTTAGTCCACGTACAAGAAAGAGACCCGATCTTAGCATGCGTAACCTCGTTACGTTTAGTTGAATTACTGGCAGTGTAATCTACACACGCGCCTATTTGTTGCTCAAGTTGCTTATCCAAGCGAACTCGGCTCATGTTGCGTATGTACATACCGAGATTGCTTATGTCAGCATAGTATAAATATATAAATCATATCATATTTAAACATCCAGTTCACTTCTTGAGTTTATCCAACAATAATCTGAGGACCAGCCTCTTAAGAATCTCTAACAGTTTACGTACTTGTAGAGGAATTTAAC
Organism: Agrypnus murinus; assembly: GCA_929113105.1. NCBI lineage: Eukaryota > Metazoa > Arthropoda > Insecta > Coleoptera > Elateridae > Agrypnus > Agrypnus murinus. Next base: position 93,468,554 of record OV816031.1, on the reverse strand, counting down.
TTTGTTACTATGCTCCCCTTTTAAACTTTTGTATAAGTTAGTTTAGTTGATTCATTTTCTACCCTTAACTATGTTCCAGTCACGCATAGGCGCCCGCAGAAATTTGTCCAGGGGGGGGGGCAAGCCTAGAATAAACGACATGCTAGGGGGGCAAGCCTAAAAAACGGCATAATATAAAATGTTCAACTTCTAGGGGGGCTAGTGCCCCTCCTTGCCCCCCCTTTCGAGCGCCTATGCAGTCACGTCAACCTAAATCCCTTCAGCACTAACATAAAATTCCGAAAAAGATCTTACAAGGTGAAACGTTTAATGCTGATTCGAATAAGAACAAACACCCCACTCAAAAATTCTAAAATCCAGTTTTAAGGCTTTCGTGTAGGCAAGCAGTTTTTTAGTACCCTGCACAAAAAGGATCTATATACAATTTAATGTGTCCAATAGCGCCAAGAGGGTATGAATTTTAATTGTGTGACTATTCATGGTTCTATAGATTGCTGTTGATCGTTTTCTATATAATCTTATCCAACTTACAAGTATTTGGTATAGTAGGCCTTCAGCTGTCTCACTGATTCCTGTGTCAACTACAATCTACTTTTTATTTAAAGGTTTAAACTAACTTTGCACTTTTAAGCTTAATACCTGGAAACACGTTTTTATTAACTTACTAACTCTATCGTTTGATTTAGATTCGATTTAGAACGTAGACGCTCACAAGTTAGCAGAAATAGTCACGTTGTCGCCGGATGTAGAGATGGTCCTAGGTAAATGTAATTTATAATATCTAAAGACAAGATTTGGAACAATTGTAAATATTATAGAAGCTTTAACATAGTATTTAAATGTTGTAAATGGAAGAATACATACACAATGTGTAAATATAAATGCTAAAATAAAATAAATGTATCTCACAATTTGCTAAACTACCCTAAAGTATTGATTACATAACTCTTAAATTTTTCATATTTCTCGTATATGATTTTAATTTTTTATATGAGATTAGGTTTCAAGTGTTTTATTTTATTAAGAAATATCTGAAGAGTAAACAACTATAAAATCTAAAAAAAATATATTTCGTGACTTATTTTTTCATATTTTCGACTTCATTACCTTTGTTGATTTGAATTTCTACACTACTGAGTAGCACTAAATCAAAATACTTAAACTGTACTGCAAATTTTTATGCGATCAGTAAGATTTTATTATATTATTATTTCAAAGAAGCTCCAAATACCACTAAATTTTAAACTGTTAAATCTTAATATTTATAGACAAGCAATAAATAAAAACGTAACAGCGTTATAGAAATACATTACAAAATGTTGAAACATCATTTTTATTATCAAGAATTTCTAAAATATTGTTTGTGACATATTGCCTCATGTATATCAGATGCGGAATTTGATGGCACAAAGCATACCAAAAAAATACAAAGAAAAGGAATTTCAGTCATTTCCAGCACACATTTAACGCTGCCACCTCAACAAATCTAAATAGTCAAACATTACATTCTTGAAAGGACCTGGAATATTACGGCATAACTCATTTTTTCATGTCACCTTTTATTATCTAAACATTTTATTTGGATGTTTTTACCTTTACGAAAAAGTTTTTTATTGTTTTGTAGCTTAGTACTTTGATTCGGAAATGGCAAGAGTGTAATAAACAACGTTGAAAGCTTTTTGTAGCTTTATTTTGATAGATCTTTAAAATGTCAAACGACTAGTTCATAAAAAATTAAAAAAATAAAAAAGACATGAAAATCAAAATATGGGATTCCTTATAGGAAAAGATAATTCCTTGAATGAATAGTTTTGATAAATATAATAATGAATTATCTTTTTCAAATTAATAATAATTTTTTATAAAAAAGAAATTTCTATAGTTGCAGTGGACTAACGTTAATTGTAGCTCAGTATACAAAGACTAAAATATCTAACACTTCTAATAAAGGAGAATTACTAAACTCAATTTGTTCATTCGTTAAAGGTACTGTGTGTTTATGTTTATATATTTCAAAAGCTTAATAAAATGTCTAATTTGTGTTTGTAGTTGAATGAAAGCTGCACCAAGTACAGCTAAAACTAGAGGTTAGAACCACCTACCAATCCTTTACAAAACCCAACATTTGCAGAACTCTCTGACCCTATTTATTATTTTATTTTTTTATTATTTTGTCTTTTAGGCCTTACTACAGTAACGTGAAGTTTCAACAACACCTGTGCTACATAAATTCTGAAGTGAGTGTATGTCGATGTATAAGAGACTGAAATAATCACGACAACGTCTATAAAAACCTAAAGAAGGACGACCGTCAAAACTGTTACAGGAAGTGAAACAACAATGTCGAAACAAGTGTGTGAGGCTATTTCGAAGGGATTCATGCATTCACCTTCTTCCTACATCCATATTTTCGGATCTTGTCTTTCCTTCATTGTCATTTGTTTTTGTGCGACACCTTCAAAATTGTCAATATGTAATGTACTTGGTTTTTTTCTCAGTAAAAATAATTTTTGAACTACTATGGCGCCATCTATGTTTGGCATTTCAACTGCAAATTATCGATTTTTCAATAATCCCTATATGAAAATAAGGTTTTCTAGTGTTCTCATTCTTTATCAAGCTATTAAATGATAGACGCGTCTTGTGGCTGGAAAACAACTCTCCACGCGACCCGATTCTCTCCTAAAACAGGCTCTTGTTGAAGATTTCTTGACATGGGAAGACGTTAGATTTGACGCTGCTTCAATTTTTGGGATTTAATCGTGAAATTCTCATTTGATGGACCAATTATTGTATAATTAGTGCAAAAAATGGTTTTGTAAAATACTGAAAGTATTAAATCATTGTTTGGAAGTTTTGGATAATCATGAAATTATAGCTTTCTTTGTATTACGAAGTTACGCTTTGCGTCCATTTCGGAACAATTTCCTTTTGAACCTGAAAGGTAATCTTTATTTAATTAAGGTTTCTTTTTGGTTAATTGGCGTGATTAATCAGCTTTTTTCTACAAGATAAATTATAATTTTTAGGGAAATCGATCCAGCCTTTATAATTCAAATTGACGTTTAAGTCTAGTGTCCATTTTAGATGATAATTTGGTTTAGTACTTGATCTTCATAGTTGAAATTACGGGTTTAATCCTTGTTGCCTTTTTGGTGTTAATATTAAGAAGATTCGTTAATCCTCTTAATTTGGAAGTTCTAAAGCTGCAATTAGATGTAAAGCATTATTAACGGTCTTATCATCTGCGATATTTTGAGTACCTACTCGTGGTAATTAGAAGCCTTCTCCGAAGGGTTCCTAACAACCTGATGATCATCTGCAACAAGTCGACGGAATCAAAGTTTGTAATCAAATTTAGTTTACAGAAACAACAAGGTGGATTCTTTATATTTTACTAGTTAGTTCGTGTATGATTGTTTAAGAGTAAATTAGTAGAATTATATGTTAAAACTGTACATAAAGTAACAGTTTAAGGAAGATCCATGATGCGATAATAAATCAAAGAATCAATTTTATAAGATTCTGAACTTAATTTCTCAATTAACTATGAACTAATAATAAAAGCACTGGGTGTTTATCTTTTTATTTTTATGTAACATCATCATTAATTATAGTAATACTTTAGTTAATTAACGATTGAAGGCCTTCTAGTTCACTATTTATCCAATGACTGGAAAAGGATTTTTTATGTGTGAATAAATAAATGATACTATTTGTGTTATACATGAATTTTTTATATTGTTTGATATTCTTGTGTGATAATGGAGCGAAGGAATTCAGTCTTTGCATGATTGAGACTGAATCACGTTAAGATCTAGAACTCTGTTGTTGTTGAGCATTACTGCCACTATTAATTTATTTATTTAAATCAATTATGCTGGCATCCCTCTCCACAGCTCTACAAACTGATTTAATTTAAAAATAGACTAGCCGCGCTTATTGTTCAGGCTAAACCGAAGCCTAATTAAACATAACTTAAGTATCATTGCTTATCAGAATTTCTTCGTTACAAATTAGCGCCCAATTGTGGGACAAGTGTTTATATTTTTACAATGTCAATAGTTATTTTGTACCGGTTCAAGGTCTCTATTTCCAAATTCTTCTCAATATTCTTTTGATACCTAATCTAATATTACGATTATCTTTTTAACGACTGAAGAGTTTATAAATGAAGTTTAGAATACATTAAAATTTAACATGTTTGGAAAATATATGCATTTATAAACTATTTTAGTTGAATTTTATTTATTGTAAAGGCTTTTTACTAACTTTAGTACACGAGAGTTTTCTGCAAATCTCTTTCCATCAAGACTTCTCAACGGCAAAGAAAATGTTTGAGAAAAATTCCATAATATCACTTAAGTTAGCCGTGAACACTTTATAACTATTTTTCTTGGTCCTTTTTAAGTCTTTTACAATCCCTTTTTTCAGAAGTAAACGAAAGCAAAACCCAATAAAACACAATTATCCTTTTAGAAGATCATAAAGGTTTTTGATGCTTTTTCTTTTATGAAGCAAAAATATTTTCTTTATATAAATATTTTATCACAACAGCACGAAAACGTATTTAACGACAAACGTTTCACTTCACCTGCATAACGGCAGGTATAGTGAAAAATGTGCTTTTTACGTTTATTCTACTTTGAAACAAAGGTGTTACACTACCCCATATCTTCAACCGATCTATATTCTGAATATATTTAGGTTAGGGCACGTTTCTAACGCGTTATCTAAATTGTTTTAGTATAGAATTACCATTTGGCGTTATTTTCAAAATATCAAGTGAGGATATGCATACAATGCGACTTAATACTAGAATTTAGTGCCTATTAAGATTTTAATGTAGAAAAATTACTTTTAGTGATTGTCTGTAATAAGAAAAAAAAAACGAAAACGACGTAATTACTCCAATAAACATTTTTTGTGCTCTTTATAAAAGTTTCAATGGTATTAAAGGAAAAAACCAAAAGTAATTTATCAAAACACTCTCCTAAACTTCCCTCAATATTATATAAAACGTGAGAACTGCAAGCTATTCCATCCGCACAATTTATTCGTGACCCGGATCTCCCTGAACAGACAATATATCTTCTGCTGGCATACGTTAAGTTTAAGGTAGTCAATTATGTTGAGCTTTCAAAAAGTTCAAAGTTTGAGGGAAAAAACAATGTAAGACAAATATTAGCGTTTCGATTTTTCTCATTCATTTTCTGACGTATTTGCAAAACATGTTTCGATTTTGATAATACAAATTTTCTTTCAACAGTAAAAAAAAAATGGAAAATTGGTGCTGCCCTTGCTGTAGCTTATTTTTTAACTACAGAGATGTGTTGTTAGCTGGAAAAAACAATAAAAGGTTGTTGTGTAATTGTTGATGAAAAACCCGCGTTTTATATTGTACGTTTTTCATTTTTGTTTTCGGATAAATAAATTAGTTGAATTTGTTTTTTTAATTGTGACTTTTAATTATATTATTCCGCTTTGTGTAGAATTCAAGGCGATGTATTAAAACGTAACAAGTTTTAAGTATTTTTGAGTATAAAAGCAGCTGCATTTATGCAAATATCTAAGAAAATAATAATAGAGATAAATCGGTTAAATGTTGCTACGGGCTAGGCCTGTCGTCACATTCAAGTTTAAGTGGTTAAATTTATATTACACTTCTCTTAAAACCTTGAGAAAAGAATGCAAAGTTTTCAAGGAGTGCGCTGTAAGGGGATCCCAGCGATTCCCCGTACTATTTATTTATATAACTAATTATACATAGCTCAAGCTGAAATAAAAAAAACTAAACAACATAAGAGAGCATGGGGTGAATAAAACAAACTCAATTCACGCTTAACACTGTTTATATTGCAAAAAAAGAGATAAAGTTCAGATATAATTACATACAGTAATATTCAAAAACATAAAAGCCAACAGGATATAAGTAAACCCCAAATAGCATGGCTCTAATATAATAAAATAAAATGTTAAATATTTTGGAGTCGGCAAGTAACTTCGATGATTAAATGGAAAACAAAAATGTTACTTTGTTAATTTTGTAAATTTCGTTACTGTAAACCCATTCGGTGATTTAAGACAAATAGTATTCTTGCTGTACCCCTAACAATTGCATAAAATGAATAAACGTGATAATAATAAATCAAAACAGTTGAAAATATATATATAAAATTGAATTAATGACCCCAAAAGGCAAAGAAAAATATTTAATAGATAATCCTACAAATAACAATTTATGAATATAGTAATAAACCTCAAATAATTAATTATTTCATTAATCTATAAACACTAATACGACTAGGCATTGATTCTTTAAGTTAATAAATTATTAAAAGATAAATTTCCAAAAGATACTTTCTGTAGTAAAAGTTCAAAATATTTGCATTCCCTATACAAAAATATTTCACCTTGAGTGATAACCCGTGCAGATACGGACGGTATCTAACACAAGAATTCGCAGCAAAACAAATTTAACAAATTACACTGAATTAATAATCCAGATCTAATCATCAATATGTAAACAATAATTAACATGTAATCAGGTGAGATCTTACTTATACAGCACTAATTGGATCAGCGAGTCTCTTACAGGAAAATTATGAACGATGTTGATTGCTGCAGGATCCACTCCCACCCAGAAGTACGGAAGGAGGGAACCAGTCCACTCGACAGTAGTTGTTAATGAATATTGTAATTTGTTGTGGAATTAAAAAAGAAGAGGGAGAAAAGAAAGGCTGAAATAGAAAAACGAGTCTTAACTCAAACTACCCACAAATTTGATTAACTAAATAATCTCACCTGAGATTGAAGACGCCTTTAAAAGAAAATCTCCGCAATCAAATCCGCTTAAAGCGGTTATTCAGTAGAATAAGTTTCGAACGAGGTCCATAAAAATTCCATAAAGGAAGCTTCCTACACGAAGATAGCGGAACCAAACGCTCGCACGGAGAACCAATATATCAATCGTCCGTTGGACGTAAAGTAACAGCAGGTATTTTGGAGAGGGCAACTTGATACGCACTCGCGAAATGGAATATTTCGTTTAAGAGTCCTTACACACGTAACAACGCTTCGCAAGTTTGAAAATACTATAATAATAAAACCAAAGTTAATAATTCCGTTTTTAATGTAAATCATTCAGAATTCAGTTTTTGTTCTGGCAACATTCTTCAGATTGTGTTGTTAGTAATATTTTGTTTGTGTAATTATTGGACATTAGTTTTAGTGAATTAAGCATTTATTTGTAAGGTTATAGTGAAATAAAGAATTTCCAGGAAACCTGGTACAAAAAGTATAACATCACACATGTTGTATGTAATTGTTTATAACTATTTTGTCGAAATTTTATTTGTAAATAGCGAAATTTTGGATTGTTCTTAGATTAGAAAATTTAATGAAAAATGTGTTTAAAATGGGATCCCGAAAATAAGTTATAATATAGAGAATTGTTAAATGATTCAAAATAGTGTATATAAGTCACCAAGAGTAATTTAAATTGATTAAGACGTTATTAGAATATGAAAAAATTACTATCTCGGGCCAGGAATGGAACCCGGGGCTCTCTGCCATCTAGGCAGATGCTCTTCCGCTGAGTTACCTGAGACTGATTGCTGGGGAAACGACAATTCTTCTATATAAGCTGAATAATGTATAAACACATAAGAGAGAACTAATTATAATTTGTTGTGTTAAAGTAAGTTGACGCTGATGTGCGACATTTTAACCAGAAAATCGCAACGAATTAGATTTTAATTTTGAATGTTCACCATTAAGGAGTTGAGTAATAATAGTTAAATAAATTAGAACAGTGTATATAAGCCACCAAGTGTAATTTAAATTAATTATGTGTAAAATTAAATGTATAGAATAACAATGCGAGTAGGTTTTTATGAACTGTTATGTATCTTTTCGCATTATGTAAACGATCTATGATTCAATTTATGTCATTAATTATTTTTTATTATATTTATAGTATAGTTATTCAATATATAAACTTTAAAATTAATAATCAATAGTATAGTTTGGCACGACAAATTATTGGTGTTCCATTCATATACTAAATAAATTTTGATATTAAATAAAAAGAGTTGTTAAAATGAATTTAATATAAATTAAAAAGGAATATTTTCCCAAATTGTAAGATTCCTCAACTTTGGCCATTACTTAATAACATTAAGCTATTTGGGTGGCACCGTCTGACTTATTAATTGCCCCCGTGTTCTATTCCTAATCAGTGAGCCTTTGTAATTAACACCCAAGACACCTGAGTAGAATTTGAATTAATAAAACGCCTCTACCGGAAGATGTAGTTAAGTTATTTGTTGGTATTTTTTTTCTGAAAATTCTATTATCATCCTAAGCAGGAATTTTAGATAATGCACGCGACAGTTAGAAATAGTCAATTCTAGGTGTATAGAAAATATAGTACTAGGAAAGTTTAAACTGGCAAATACGTGGAAAAATATTTATTACTAGTAGTCAATAAATCAGAAATAATCAGAAGTTTTGCGTGCAATATCAGGCACTGCTTCTAGTAAGTAGCAATGTGGTTTTCAGGCATTTATAACTTTGTTTATTTTGGAGCTTCATACGAATTATTGAAATCATACTCAACTAATTAAACAACAATTAAAGTCATTTAAAAAAAGATTTTTGTAGATTTCTATAAGTAAAGTTACTGCCCGGGATTCCTGGGACTTTCTGAGATTTTAATAACAAGTCTGTAGCCCTCTAGAAACTTATTCTAGTAGGTAGGAACTGGACTCTTAAGTTTCACATAATCAGTTTTGTAGAAGCAAGTCGAAAACGTAAGCATTCTAGTTAAGTGAGTTTTCTATAAGGATATTAGAAGCATTATGATTCTACACCTACCCTTAGCTTAGTTAATCAAAGTGCACTCACGACTTATTTCAAAGTTACAGCAAGATTCTTCACCACTGCTCGGAAAAGAGCAAAGTTCTCAAATGCCAGAGTAGAGGTCCTAGTAACGAATTAAATTCAAATCCATTCTAAGATCCTATTTCTTAGATGTTCAGGGGAATATTGAATAGTCGTATGAACTCGGTAGCTATTAATACATCACAGAGGTCACTTCTGTAATATTGGAACAAGTACAGGGTACAAGGATAAATTGTATATTTCTCACCTTCAAAGACCAAGAAAGTTCTTACTTTACAGAAAATCTTTTCATTCCCATTTAATTTGTCAGAAATATCACTTTTAGTTATTATCAGTAACAGTCCACCAGACGATGACGTGATAAGTCTGCTATAGTAGACGTGTTTTTGTTAACGTCTCTCGAGAAAACGATCTCTTTCATTTAGCGATATTATTGCAGACAGAGTAATTAAATTCTTAACAGAAGTAATTTATTAGTTTTAAAAGGAAGATTTCAAATTATTTAAACAGACATATCCACAGAAACAATTTTATACATTGCAAGAAGTAGATGCTTTAATACACTAAAATTATACACAAAAATTATAGTGTGTTTATTATTTCTTTATTATCGAATTTATTTTAAAGTATACAAGAAATTCTGCAATCGATTTAATTGTTAATCATTTTTTCTTTACCCTTAACAGTGCTTTATATTTAAAATTTAAAACTAAAATGATTTTGTAGTTATCATTAACTGTAATGCTAGTGTTCTTGTTGTTTTTCATATAGCCCCTCTACTTCAAATAGTAGCGACATCCATCGTGGAACAAACCTGACGCAAGCTTTAATAAATATAAAGTTACTACATGCATATTGTTACCTCAATTTAATAAAACGTTGTTTAAAGATTACAATTTCATAGATGTATATTATATTATTATGATCGTTTTTACAGAACATGATTGTCCATTATCAAATTAATGATAAATTTCGAATATTTTTGTGCATGACTATTATTAAACCTAAGATTTTGTTATAAAACGAAATGTCAAATCTGGTAACTTTCAGTGTCGCCAACATCGTTCTGGTGCTTTTGCTCCAGCGGCTAGATCAATCGTTGTCGGTACTATTTGAAAATAAAGGGGCTATAGTTTTTCAGTTTTCAGAGCGCCACCTAGATTTTTAAAAGAACTAAAAGCTTGGGCAAACTAATGGATTTCTTCGTCTTTCGCTTTTATCTTCATTGTGGTTAAATATACATAACTACAATATAAAAGATTCGTAATTTTTCTTTTTCGTCACCCAGAAATGATTATTTCCTCGACAATAATGATTTTGGCCTAGGAATTGTTAGGCATGAGAGCTAATACCTTACCGTTCGCATATAAATGTTAATTAGAAGATGTAGCATTTGACGGAATTGGCCCCAAACTCAATGTAATTGTAATTACAACTAGGTAGTGAAAATTATTTCCTACTTTTAATATTTACTCAGCTATTTCAATGTTTCTCCAAGACTTAATATTCGCCCCTGTTGTTTCCCTTTAAATGAATACAAAAGTGGAAATAATTACTTAAGGGGGCAGTGGAGGATTTAGGCACAAGCGTTGGAAGCGACCGCTTCAGGCTCTACAAGTCAGGGGGCCCCGAGAGGCCTCCTGCCAAGGACCGCACTGGACACGCGACAAATAAAAATTATTGGCGTGGGAATTCGCTTTCTCGCAAAAAGTGAAACAAGAAACAGATCATATCGTGTACAGGCTGGTAAGAAAAGTGTACGCTTGACGCATTAGAGTTTCGTACGAAAAGGCAAGCTTTCAGAGCAATAGGAAAATATTGTAACGGACTATAGTGTATCACAGCAGACCTGCGAGGAATGTATCATCTCTGCCGGTTCGAATGCTGGTCTTCTCGCACAATCGGCGCGGTGATCCGACTACTATGATGACTAACTTCTTGAATTAATAGTTTCTGATAGACATTCGGCGAACAGTAGCGGATTTACGCACAAGCGGTGGAAGCGGTCGCTCCAGGTCCCACAAGTCAGGGGGCCCCGCAGGGGATCCTTGCCCAGGATCGCAGTGGACATGCGACAAATAAAAATTATTGGCATGAGAACTCACTTTGTCGAGAATAGTAAAACATGTGAGAACAACAGTTCATATCGTGTACAGGCGGGTAAAAAAGGTGTACGGTCGACGCAATAGAGTTTCGTGCGAAAAGGCAAGCATTTAGAGTGATAAGTAAAATTTTGTAACATATATACAGTTTCGCAGCAGACCTGCAAAGAATGTATCATCTCTGTCGCTCCGAATGGCTTGTCTTCAATACCTTCTAGCAAACTCTGCGCGGTCGTCCGACTTACATTCGGGGAAGGGGAGCTGTACCATGCTTTCGAATGAGTGAAATTCCTTAATGTCATTTGTCAATTGTCAACACTACCCAATGTTTAAACAATTTTTAAAAAATCTTAACACTAGCGATATGTAACGCAACTGGAGAACGATCTATCTCCGTTCTTAAACGTGTAGAAAATTGTTTATGAAATAATCTTGGACAAAATCATTTAAAGAATTTGTCAGTAATGTTTATTGAAAATGACATTACGCAAAATTTATGTTTTGCAGGCTTTACATTGAGGATAGAGATTATAAAGATGGCATGTGTATTAAATAACAAATTATGTAAATAAAGCCAAATATGATGTCACAAGGCCTATTAAATATGGCCGAATTACAGAAATCTACCAGGGTTGAACTTGGGAAATTAGTAAGAGTAGAGAACAAATCAGTACTGCGGAGCCGCACAACCTTGAACTTTCATTTGACCTCCTTTCACTTTCCTCCTCGTCAAACCACACCTTTTATAAGCCATGCCTCTTTATAGACCACTTGTTTCATAGACCACACCCACCATACCTCTAGATAGTTACAATTACATTAGTATCTCCAAATATATTAATAGGATGTAAAAAAGGTAGTCAAATGGAGTTTGGATAATAAAAAGATCGTATCAAGTCCAAGATCCAGCAACGGATTTCTTACAGTATTTTTAACAAGCGTATAACTGCTATGGAAAGTCCTTTTGAACATACTGAGAAAGAAACCCGACGTCTGGCAACTCTGCGGTGGTGGTTTTGGCGCCCTCGCGCTTCTGAAGGGTGTAAGAAAAGTACTAAAAAAACAGTATAATAATAAGTACGGCGGTTTGCTATGTTAAAGATAATCATCTGTTATATAAATAATAGATTTACAGACGTGTTTGCGAGTGGTAAGTTTACGCCTGATTAGCATAAAGTTGTATAATAAAGGTAACCATTTAAAATAAAATAACAAACCTGTGGTTTATATATTATCATCATAACACCTTCAGTATGGTATATTTAAAAAAGCCACATCGAAATTGTTGTGGAAACTCCATATGCTTTACCAGAAGAAAATATGCAACATTCTTGAAGCGCTATCTTCACATAGCTGTGCTACTAAGCGCTAAGTTGAATTAGCTGTTTATCATGAGGGTGAATGATGTAGTGGTCCACGCTTCACAGATCAAAACCCGCAGAAAACGGTGTAGCTCTTGTTGGTGCCACAGCATCAGGATGAGCTTCTTAAAAAACCAATGGTTGTTCTGTAGGAGGTGGAAAAATCCTTATTCTACACAAATACCAAATATCTTGTCTTGTAAAACACCAGGCAAGAATTGCATGTTTAGATATATGATTTGGCCCTTCTCCACCCCAAAAAGAGGGTGGACCGTTGGCTTAAGAGGGGGGCTTTGCCCCCCACCACCATGGGAATGGATCATTTATTCGTTATTCGATATTACGAGAGAGATATTGTTGTTGTTAAGATAAAGATTTTGTTGTTATTTTTGAAGCTGATTTGTAAGAGAAAGTGTAAGTTACAGTTTGTGTGTGTGTGTATGTTTGAAAGCGTGATTTTTTGAATGTAAGTGTCTGGTTTGTTTTGTTGTGTATTGGTTTGTTTTATTGTATTGAGTAGATTGATTAATTGTTTGAATGATGGGTAGTTATCAGAATGTATTTGTGAATGCTTTTGACTAGTTGCGTGAGGAGTTGAATGTGTTAATTCTTAGGGGAAACATCCTAAGAGCAGGCAAGGTGCAAATTCTACAGTTGAGCAAATTCTAATTGTTCATAATTAATTTCAAATAATAAACGATTATTGAGTTATACGCATTTCTTAATTTTTACAACTAACACCTGTTTTATATAAACTGTGTGCATTGTCTACTTTTGACAATCCAGCATCTCAATCTCAAATCATATTCTAGGCTAAATATTTTTCCTAGGTTTTGGTGTTTTATTACGTTTTTGTGGTCGTAGATAAAGTACAGTGTGTAACACGTAAAAACCGCCAATTTCATACTCGTGTGACTGAGGCATGAGACGAAGTCGGATTATTTAAAAAATCTTTGGGAGGAAATTTCCTCCATCACCCCAACCGTGAATTCGCGCCTGATATTAATAATTATAAGTACTTAATTTTTGATAAAAAGATAAAAGGTATATAAATTGTAGTAATTGATTTATACTATAGGGCCCCAAAAATTTGTAACACTTCAGGCCCCTTAAGTGTTAAATCCGCCATTGCAAGGGGAAAAGAGATCGTAGGTTAAAAGGCTTGTCACCAGTGTGAAAAATTAATTAATAGTTATTTGTGCATTTATCTAATAGGAGGCAATGTCATTTTGTATTAGAAATATACAAATATTCCCTATATTGCGATTACATTATTAACTAATGGAAAATGAGTTTTATAGTAAAATCAGTAATTAAGGTATTCCTCAATTCATGCTGACGTAGATGAAGTGGTAACGAATTCGATTATCGTCAAATAGTGTACAAGTGAACGTTTCATAGTTAGAATTTAGAAATGCTCCTACGAAAAGGCACCTTCTCTTTCCTATTGTTGTCTACTCTGTAGATCTAAGACAGTTAGCTTACACTAGCAAGAGAATGTGAAGAAGTTAAAATTAAAATTGAACACACATATGTAAGATTTGCGGCTAGACGAGGCAAAATTATAGGTGCATTCCAAATCTTCTAATGTTCGGTCGTTGTGGCTCAAAGATACTTAATAGGATACTAAAAGATTTTGCGCGCTCTCATAATAATTGAAATAATTATTAAGAGAATTTAACAAAGCTATACACAGCATGTTGAGAAACAAATTATCTGAAAACTTTTTTTTGCACAGTTTGTTTGTTACGATGTCAGTTTTTGCTAGTTAAGTAGTCGTACAAAGTATTTAACAATTTTATAATGTGTTGGTATTATTTGAGGTTGGCCAATTTTTGTGCATCGGTAGTCGCGTTTTTCTGTTTGAAGTCTTGCTGATATCTTAATTAAAGATTAATTTGATACCGTTTTTAGAGAATTACGCATTAATCCCATAATTTGAGCAAATCAATGATTATATTGTACGTGATATAATTATTTAACTAAGTTAGCTAATGTGATATTTTTGGATTTAACATCAAGCTGAAACATTATAATAACAGCATATTTGAAGATTTTGCTCTACTAAACCTATTTAGTTTCTTTTTTATAACAAAGCGTTTTGAACTTTATTTGAGACCTATTAGTTATTTACATTTTAGATGTTGTGTTCTTGATCAGGTGTGCAAATTAGTTTTGTAGGAATAGTACACCACATTAATAGTAGTCGCAGATGTGTTTTGAACTTTATAATTCCTTTTCAAAACGAAAATAATAAACCTTCGGGAACTTGCAGCCTTTTATTTTTTATATTATATAATTGTAATGATAATTTTCAGATTATTTTTATTCATACATAAATCATCATAGAATAAAAAGGATACATTAAAACTATTTATTAATTTGTTTACATTGCATGCAATTTTAAAGAAGAATTATCAACGTATTTTAAATGTTTACTAATATTTGATTTATATGAAGTTTTGTGTTTTTCAAGAGGTTTTCTTATTGGCAAAAAGTATCAATTGTTAGAGAAATAACGAATTTTTGGTGGAGATGGAGATTTAATCTTTTTAAATTAATAAACACCGTAAAACATCTGAATATTTTTCACGACGATTGATTAAATATTAAAGTTTGATAACAAACATCTCCCAAATTAACTTTTCTTGACGTTGAAAAGCGTTTTTAAAATAAGACTTTATTTCAAAACGCAAAAGACGGAGTCCAAGTTACAAGAATATACACAGTTTACTATTAAGTGCAATAGATGTTTATGTCGTGAAATTACACAATATGCACTTGCATAATAATTACTTAAACACTATGATACAGTTTCAACATTTAAAACAGGTAATAATGCTCAGAAGTCCGAGGTAAACAGTATCCCTGGATACCAGTTTCTACGTCTTCTGAGTGAGTGTAGCTCATAGCCTGTAAACACTATCCTTGGTTAGCAGTTTCTAGCCTGGAGCTCGTCGTAACTCAAACTGAAGGATTTCATCGAGGTCCGGTGTTTATATACCATCCTATGGTCATAAAATGAGCCTAATTAGCATATATTAAGTTAAAGTTCTTAGAGAACCACATTAGTATTCAGCCATTAAGATAAAGATTATGAGTATCTTGCTTACATTATTTAAATTAAGATAAGATTTCTAAGTACGTTCGCATACATTATGTAAATGAGAAGAATAATTATGCAGATTAGAATCCGTTTGCATACATTATGTAAATTAGAATAAATTATGTAAATGAGCATAATATTATGAGAAGCATATGGTTGATATATCGTCTTATATGACTGCATACAGTTCGAATGTTAATTCCCAGGGAGAGAAAAAAAATAAAAAAGTTGAAAATGATTTTTAAACAAAGGTAGTACAAATAAAGTTTTGGCAAAGAAAAGTTTTATAAATATAAAATTAAAGCAATTAAAAATTGTATAATACCTGTACATAAATATCTAAATGATGTATATTTGAAGAATAATTTTAAAAATAAAAGTATTTACCATAAAACGGGTTCCATAATAACAATTATTCTGTTTTGAATATCACATTCTATATTTCGGGCTACCAGAAATCAAGACAAAAGGAGTTTTTAGGTTTTCTTAATACTTAATCCAGTCTCGAAAAGCAAGGTGTAGTCATCTGTTCCCAAAGTAAAGAGAAGAATTGGAGATTTACTCCATACTTATCCAATTGGAAAATAAGTGTTGTTATTGCTGAAGAAGAGTAGGGTGAAAGCGTGATTATTCAAAATTATTACAAAAGAAGAATAATATTTGCTTATCTGTATATTCTTGGAAGTTCTTATATATAATTAGATAAGATCAGGTTTTTTTAGAATATATTTTATCTCTACAACCTAATTAGAAATAATCAGATGTCGGTTAGATTTATAATTATTACTGTTTGGCTGAATTGGAATGCTACTGGTGTCGACTCTTCGCACTTATTGGAAATAACACCTCGTAGAACTCTGACTCCGATAACTAACTGCGGTTAATAGTTGTTTACCGATTCCCCAATTCACGACCCTTTTGTGGGTACAAGGTAACGTTGTTAATTTACTACACGAGGAAGATTTCTATATAATTTTTGCATCTGGAATCGAAACTTAGCGATTACTTTAGTTTTACACAGTGTCGTGCGCTTCAAATTTAAAATGATTTCTATTGATTTAGAAATTTAGAACTTTAAGTTGCCAGATGCAGCAGTTAGTATGGGAGTAATTCGTAACTCTCCGTCACTTTTTCTCCACTGCGTGGAGTTGTTTTAACATTATGGATATGGACTCTTCGTCCAGATAGCAAACAGTTACATATCATCTGTTCTCTTAGTGTACGTGGAGATGTTGCAATTTTTTGTAGTAAATAGTAACTAGTAGTGCTTATCAGAAATAAGGGAATGGTTTCGGAAAGTATCACTGAATAAAAAGATATTTTCAAGTGTTGGACAGATTTTTCCACTCTTCTCTCTTCTCTTCTACCCTTAAGGTAGCGGAAAAACTAATACTATATTTGGTAAGGCATGTAATGGGTTTAATTTACCACAGACCTTCACCAAAATTGTACTTTTTGTAGAGGCTTTTTATTTTGTTATCTAACTATCTCAGTTTACCATTTGTAATAAATTAGTAATTGCACACCCAGTAATTGTAGTTTTGCCCACTCTGTAAACATGTAATATTTCATATTGCAAAAATAATTTTAGATACATAATTGTAGCATTGATACTCATTGATTGATACTTGATACTCCACATGTGGGCACATTCGCGTCCTGTGTGTTTTTGAACATGTCTTTAAATTTCCCTTTAAATGGGCTCTTCAATGATATTCCAGATGTTCCATGTCCTTATTTAAAAAGATTATTAAACCTCGACCTAGGTCACTAACACTTCGTCGAGTTGGTTTCAAACATAAACTTGAATTTGTGCACGACTCCTACAGTATATAATTCTGTTAAATTAGATTTATAATCGGACGCTGTAACTTCCTTAATTACTCAAACAAAAAGTTCCACGCATGGGCTCTAATGTAGCATCTCTTTTAATACTCTGAAAATATTGAACTAAAAACAAACCATAAGATGCGTCGCGCGATGGACGTCAACTATAACACCCATTAAATTCAAAACACTGCATACTTACTGCACTTTAATGCTCCGACTTAAGATCTCTATTGTTGACAAATTTATAATCCAGGCCGTAGGTACTGATCTCTCTAGCTTATAGATTGTAAAGAAAATAAGTTTGTAGACATAAAAAAGATTGTGGGCGCTATTTCCTCGCAAGTCATTATAATACATCCTCAAAGTCCGCAAGTAAAAAAGGCTCTGATTAAGTTGATTGGATTCAATAACTAATCGTAATTAGTCAAATTAATATTAGGTAGGTCAACGTATTTAAGTTGTTTATAATAAGAATATTGTCTTTCATTACTAAAAACTGTAAACTCATATAATTCCATAAGGACTTTCACTTTTTCGCAGATTTCCGTTAATTAGTTCCAACACAATTAACTTTAAATTTAGCACAAGTCTGCACTTCCCAAAATAATTCTTAAGCCGATAATCAATAAAAATTTAGAAGCATAATCGTTATTAGTTTATTATTAAATCTTCACCATAAAATGTCAACAGATGCACACCGTAATGGTTTTTGGATCGATAATGCAACAGGCTATATTTTAAATTGTCTGTTTAAGATTAGATTTGTTGTAAATAATTATCACAACAAGCTACAAACGTAATAATTATTAAAATTATTAACTCAAAGAATCAATTGTATTAAAAAGCTACTCTGCCTATATTTTTGCGGTAATCGATACGAAAGAAAATTAATCTGCAAAACAAATTCAACCCATGGAAAACCAACTCATGGCACTTGGCGGTAATTTTGGAGCTAACCGCCCCAGAGAACGTAGTCCGCTCCGTGACTTCCGTCACCTCGCTCGGTGTGGTTTCTACCAGACTCCCTGTACGAGACTGACTTATTGGAGATGCAAACATGTTTGTTTGCGCTATGATTTTTAAGGAGGGAAAACATAAATATCCTATCAAGGCTGCACTGACGTGTTTTTAAACCAATGAGAAATAATCATATAAAATCTTTCTGGAATATTCTAGATCTTATTTATTGCAACGACGAAATGAAATTCTCACCGGAGGTCTACGAAAAAAACAACGAGACATACCCTTATATATACTTAGTGCAGACACTATTCATTAAACACGAAAATAACACGTAGAAAACCCATAAGATTGAACTTAATGCCTTGTTAGACATATTACTTCGTCAAAAAAAGCATTTTTATCTCGTATTTTCTCTAAGAAAAACAATTTGTTTGCGTGAGTACGCTTTAGGAATGAACTTTGATATTAACGAAAACACCAATTGATTTAATATAAAGTCTGCACCTTTAAACCAACTAAAATGTATTGAAATATACAGGACCGTACTAAGATTTTTTTTACTATTAATGCATTTAAAATGGCATTAAAATTAAATCGAGAATTTTAACACGTTACAACGCTTAGTCTTCAAAATCTACGAAATCCCTGGTGGGAATTCAAATCCGCTGGCTAATAATAATCAATCATAAGCTCTTTACTTATTTATTAACAAAGCAGGAAAATTTACTAAAAATATTACAATTAATGTAATTTGAAAAGACGGCTACAAATTATGTTTGCTCCCAAATCCTCAACCAATAAATAGAAGAAAGGGACCTGTCAACCTTTAACTCGAAACGATAGTACACGGAAAAATTTTAATTTATTTCATTTTATTGACACATAGAACAGTGCATTAAAAGTAAATCTAAAAATCAACCATTTTGCTGGTTCTATAATCTGGAACTTCCATATTTCCAAATAAAAACCCTACTGTTGTTTTAATGAAATGATTATACCGTTTCAGCGTAATTACAGATTCTGTCAGTTTAACCGACCCTAATTCCGATGCCGCTGAAGTTTTGATAACAGCGCGTAGTTTATTTAGAAAAGGCAAAAACGAATGGGTGGTTTGATTTTATCTGTAACAGGAAAATGGTTTTCAAGCAGTTTTTTTTACAAAAAACAAATTAATCCCTATTTACTCCAGAATAAAATTTTAGTAAAAAAAGTACTTATTAGAAAGGTAAACTGAAACAAAGAAACACACGAGGATCAGCGAAACTCAAAGTTACATTTTGTTGGCTAATCCAAATGGGGAACACGTTTGAAAAAGTAACGCAACCCTCCCGAGATTTGGCTAACGTTAATCCGAGAAAAAAAGGTCAAATCTTAAAAGCTCGTAACCCTAAATCATCTCAAAAAAAATCTTCTGTTAGGGATTTAGGAAAGTATGACACATTTATGAAATTTAGAACATGAAAGGTACTTTTAGGAAAATTAGAACAAAAAGTAAGTCAGGATTTTAGTTGCAACAAAGATTAATTCGTATTTCATTTGAGCCAGATTAAAACTATAATGATGCTGTGAAGTCGCCTAAAACATTACAGGCCAGTGACTGATGCTTGTATCAACCCTTTTTAAAATCGGCAAAAAGTTTTGTCATCTACGGTCAGCAAAACCTTGCCTGTGACATTTCCCTATTAAAATATTGACAAAAGTAAATATTTCATAGGAATTCAACAGTTCAGCAGAATTTTATAAAAAAAACCTTTCCGTATTATAATATCCCTGCTATTTAAAATATTTGGTGTGCATAGTAATTATAAAACTTTTTATTTCCTCAAACATTAAGAAAAGCTTAGTTTATATAAAAGTATTAGTATGATTATATAAATTTAGAAAAGCTAAAAGTGAATTGAATCAATTCTAGTTAACCTCAACTTAAGCAAAATATAGATTTGTTATTATCTTATTAGTATTTTAGCGTATGCAAATTAGGAACGATGGAAACTCCTATTATTATAAAGTTACATTCTGGATGTACATTTTGTTAACTTAATGGTTTAACATTGCTCTTTACTGGCTAGAAAATTTTCTTCCAGGAAAGAAACGTCGATGCTGAAAGACTGTTAAAAATACCAGCACGATAAATGACATTTATTTATTTTATAATTTATTAGTTTTACTTAAGATAAGATACAAATGTATCTTACTCTTTTTACCGTATAGAGACTTCGAAAGCACCTATTTCATATGTACTACATAGACGCTTGTTAGAGATTATATAGAAAAAGTGGGGTTTAGAGCCTATTCTCTCGTAGGGTATCGTGGCTGTAGTACTGTAAAGTCTCTTACTTTAATTGTCTCATCCTTAATTGTTTGTAAATTGTCATTAATTTATTTCAACTTTAAAACCATTTCTATGCTTCTCAGTTATTACTTAAAAACGCAGAAAAATTTTGAAATAAATCTAATATTAGGTATTTCAGTTTTAAGGAATAGAAATCTTAACTAAACCAGTTAGAGTTAACAAAATAGTTAACGCTAACTAGATTGATGGATTTGCTCAATGCATTTGCATTGTTTAATTCATATAGGTATATATAATTTATCAATGGTCACTTTAACAAATGTGCATCGCGAAAAGACTAAATAGCTATCTATGAACGTGTACAGTACATATACGGTACATGAATAAGAGGTACATGTAGCGAAACAAGCAAAACTGCTAAACAATGGAAAAGCAAGGATCAATTCTGAAGCGGCAGAACATTCCACATTGTAACAAGACAAGACATCATACAAGGAAGGAATTCAATGACATTGGTGCAAATGAAACCTAGTTAGAGCTGTAAAAGCGACAGCGAAGAGAATAATACAAGCCTTCACAATAAAATTGTATCTACAGAACTCTACTTAGTCTATAATCACTATAAATATAGTAAATAATTATTAGTGTAAACAACTCAAAGTAAACAATTTCAAAGATGGTTAATATACTATACAGGTACATAGTGTAACTTTTAAGAATTTATAATATATTAAAAATGATGAGTTTCGGTGCTTAAGATCGGAATTTCCTACTCAAGTACATAAGTGAACAGACACAGTTTTTGTTCTGTACTAACAAAAAAAGGCGAGAGGATGGGTCAAAGCTCAGTTCGCGAGATCACCCAGCATTTGGAAACGTAAAAGTAGTCTGATCCCAACTATATTTGATAGGCCGTTGCTAATCGTTGCTAGAGACCCTTCAAGTAGAGTCTGGCCAAGGCAGTAATATGGCGGGCGCCGTGGTAACGCATTGGCCAGACTCTAATTGAAGGGTATGTAGTTGTTACTAGAGTCACTGCATCTAGTTACCTAGGCCAGCTGGTCGATCAGAGTACCGCAAAACGCAGCCTATTGGGACAGAGAAGGCTGATCTTTAATAATGGTCAAATTAAAACCACATTTTACGTATTTGACAACATAGAGGTTTGAGCTTTTAGAATAAGAAAAAACTTTTAAACTAGATGTGGATTTGATTAAATCCAATACAGATAAAAATAATGAACAATTTCGTGCTTCTTTTTCCCCAATATGGCGGCGTTTTACGTTACTCTGATCGACCAGCGTAGCCAAGGTGACTAGATGCAGTGACTAGTTGTTACTAGAGAGACCCTTCAATTAGAGTCTAGCCAATGCGTTACCACGGTGCCCGTCATTTTATATCACAATATTTTTCATATAATATTTTGATTGTGACGTCCTAATTTTAATGCTAAATAATGTTTTATATACACAACCCACTATTTCATGTTTTTTAATCGAGTCAACTACCGTTCACATGCGTGCCAATATTTGGCCGTGTAACCATTTCTGTACTTTTCAAATTTGGCGCCACGTGTTGTGATATAAAATGGCTGCCTTGGCCAGACTCTAATTGAAGGGTCTCTAGTTGTTACTAGAGACCCTTCAATTAGAGTCTGGCCAATGCGTTGCCACAGTGCCAGCCATTTTATATCACAATATTTTTGATATAATATTTTGATCTTGAAGTCCTAATTTTAATGCTAAATAATGTTTTATATACACACCCACTATTTCATGTTTTTTAATTGAGTCAAATACCGTTCACATGCGTGTCAATATTTGGCCGTGTACCCATTTCTATACTTTTCAAATTTAGCGCCACGTGTTGTGATATAAAATGGATGCCTTGGCCAGACTCTAATTGAAGGGTCTCAAGTTGTTACCTGTTGACGGCGCCATCTTATGTCTAAAATCTCAACGGCCGTCGCCAGATGACTAAGCTGGGCGGCCGGCAAAACAACGCCTCCACCTCTTTGTGGGTTTGCGTGAAAATCGGTTTCCAGAAACTTCCATAAAATACAATCCCCGACTGTTTCGACTTAAAAAACTTTTGACCTTTTCTTCTAGAAGACGGGGGAGAGGAAAAATTAGAATTTTAGGATGAATCAAGTTTTTCCGAGGGTTCGATCCCGATTCTGTCCAACCTACCCTGTCAGCGTTTTTAACTCATCCTCACGAACGATCCTCTCCAGTAGTTGGAACCCTTTCTCGACTTCGGCACCGGTCCTATTCTTGAGTGCCGCTTTCGAAATCTACTGGCAAACGGTTTCAGACATATTTCCGCCCTTGGTCGTAATATTTTGTTCGAGTTTTCGACATTCGATAACACTTTTAATCTAGAATACTCTGCAGTCATAAACATTTTCCACTTTCGGTACTCTTTAGTTTTTAACATAAAACCGTGGTGGCGACCGACAGTTTTAGACACTATAACGCCGACCTCCACCGCCTCATTTGAAATCGAAAAACTTCGTATTAAAGAACGTTTCGCGACCTGCAAATATTTTTATTTATACGGGAAGATACAGAAAATACACTTTTCCCTGGTGAAAAACACGCGCTAGCGTTAGTTTGGCTAAAAGAGAGTTTTAACCAGACACCAGGTCGTGATCAGATCGTAAGCGGCTGCTTTTAACTCATTATGAAGTGAAACCCACGCTCTTTCGACATACCCGTCTAGAAAATTCCTGATTAATATAAACGAGATGTGTTTCCGATTCCGCTGATTTTAATGTATTTAAGGTTTATTATACAGTATAATAAATAAATTCAAGATATTGTGATTCAGGTTCGTATTAAATATATCTTACCTAGCGGGAAATAAATTCGAAAGTTATAACGAGATTTATTTAATAAATCCCAAATATTTAAAATTTTGTCAGCTAAGTATTGCCGTTACAAGAGGAAAACTTTCAATTACACCTAGCAGAGCAGTTGCAATGTAATTGTGTGATAGGCATTAATATACGATACGACATTGATAAGTGCCTTCTAATAGATCATAGAAAAATACCTTAATTAGCAATAAGGTTCCACATTGGGTGCTAATTATAACCTACAGTTATTCCACAACAATTAAATAAACAAAAAGCTCCACATTTTGACTTGAATTATAACTTAAAATTCCTTCAACCCAAATAAACACAATAAATCATTGATATTTACGTCAACAGATCTCACGGTAGAGACGTCTTATTGATTCGAATTTTGCTCAAATGATATGGATGTTGTTTTGAACAACTTGTCGTGCTCAACTATAGCAATGAAGATTAATTGTTAATTCTGTATATTAACTAAAATCAAAAAAAATTGTTGTAATGTTACTGAAGCATTACTCACAATCTAAATTTCTACATATTTACTTTGGGATCCCATTCTAAATACATTTTTAGTTAAATTTCTTAATTAAAAACCAACAAAAATTGTTACAACTAACTTACATAAAATATGTGTGACAGTAATCTTTTTATACTAGTACTCCTTGTAATTCTTTATTTCACCGTAACACAATAAAAATCTCGTTATAACAAAAGCCTAATGATCACACATACCAAACAAATATTACTCACAACATTATCCAAATAAAGCGGCTAAATAAATTCTGAACTTTTTATGCAAAAACTAGATCTTTGAATATTGCAATAATTTCCTTTATGTTCCATTGATTTTCAATATTATTTAAACTGATTTAATAAGATCCATCCTTGTTCGTTATTACTAAAGCGCGTAACTTTCACATAATTAACAGTCTCTAGAAATTCAGATATTTTCCAATAAAAGAATTCATCTAGTCGGTACTAACCTAGTTAGGACAAATTCTGAAATTTTTTGAAGTGTGTTAAATTTAACTCCTATAAAGAAAGGGAAACCAGCTACCACTAAACCCACGATAAAAAACTTTCAAAAAAACTCTCTTCACAACAAACCAAACTAATACGATAATCCCTCCTGATTTTTTTAGCAAACGCGAAATACAGTCGCCATGGATGCGAAATAATACGAGGCTGCACCTCAGTCCGCAAGAACGTGAAACGTCCGTTCTCTAGGTTAGGCCATGACACCCTGCACTAGATACGAAATGGTAAACTCGGAATTCTTTTTTAAAGTTTTAAGAGGGGCTCTGTTAATTTAACCAGTCAAACTTAAGTGTGACAACATGCACCACCAATAATAAAATTAGATGAAATTTCCTTTTTTATTTTATTAAAAGAATCAGACAAGACGGGAATAATTCCTTTTTATAGATAGCGGGGTTTGAACATTTATACGAAGCTAGATGAAAGCATTGAAAGATGAGCTCGTTATATCCTTCAAAAGTGTATTAGAAATGTTAGATTTGACTGAATTATCAGAACTGGGACTTTTTTAAATACCCTAAAAACTTTACCATAAAATGTTCTGTTTTTATAACCAAAAAATAGAAGTAACTAAGTTGTATAGGTTGCCGAATTTTGGTGCTATCTTAAATTGAATAATTCAATAAATGTAACGGTTGTGGCTCGTGTTTAGATCAGCGTTTACAAGTTCCAATAATTGAGATCTATTGTAGAGTATTTATAAGTTCGAGAAGTTTAGTGCTGCTATTAATAAATATAAATATATTCACATAAAGAATCAATTAACCCAAATTCAGTAACAATCCGTTTAAACACTGAAAATTAATTTGTATGCTCGAAATTGAATGAAAGTTGACATATATTCAGCTAAACTCTGTTACTTGATATCAGAAATTTACTTTTATTTACTTTTTTATTCTTTTTACCTTAAATGCGTAATACTTTGTGGCCAAAAAGTTTTCTCATCAAAGATTGCTGATATTAGGATATAGCTTCGCCTTCCCTCTTAAAACATTTCTAAAGGTCCAAACTAAATATTTGAATTACGGTATCCTAAAGGTCATAACCTAAAAACCGTTCCTTTTATCATAAAATCTAAGCAATCTAGAAAAAGGAAATACGAAAATATCGAAGTAATTTCAAAGCTTTTTATAGCTTTTTCAGAGTATTGCTATTACTATCAAGAAGTGCAGTTTGAAATAGGTTTTATATTGAAGTATACGTTTTTTAAGATTCAATAAACCTTGAAGGACACAATTTAATTTTAAATGAATTAGAAACGAGCGCTGGATAATCTAAAAGCGAGATTAAAAGAAGTTTTTTCTTCGAATGTCATCTTAAGACCTATGTTGAAATCCCGGATCATAACTCGAATATAAAGAACACAAGCTTTCCATTCGTTTATAAAAAGGGCAAACAGTCAAGCTCATAAAATATTGAAAATGGGAAAGCGGTGGGAAAATGATTGATGATAATTTTCTATATGAAAAATTCAGTTGTGTTCTAATGAGCACTAGCATCACATTCGGTGAAATAAATAACAAGAAGGTGGAATTTTTTAAAAAGGTTTTCCATTTTCCAACTTTTCTCTTGTTTTATAATTGTTGCGTATAATGAACACACGAAATGTTCACATTTTATTTTATCACACGAACTTTATTTTTTTTACAACGTGATTTATTCTTTTATTATGTGCGTTTTAATGGGAAAAATTTAATCACAAAGTTGATTTTTGTATATAATTTTACTGATTTTATCACAATAAATAATTAATACAGGTCTTAAACTAAGAAAGTAGAATTTACATTTTATCGTTACATACATAAATATATTAAAAAATACTTATTTTAGAACGTCCTTGAACAATTTGTACACAAGAGTAATTTTTGAAATTTGTATTAAGGTTCTTAGAAACGTATGTTAAAAGATACTAAAGATAATTCAATATAATCAATAGGTTAGAATCATAAACCTATCTACCTAAAGATCTTTTCAAGCTTCCGACATTACTATGTAGTTTAGTGTGAACAGACAGTTAGCATTAGTTTAGCTTGTTTTACACACAAGAATCTTAATAGTTAAGTTAGGGTATAGATGTTTACCACGGCTGAGCTAGTCAAAATAAGCAAGAGACAAATTCTCGCTAATTCTTTAGGGCATGGGAAAATTGAAAGGTTGACTGATTCGAATTGCCTATGAGTGCCAGTTCGTTTGACTTAAAATAAACTTAACTAAATTCTATAATTGATCGTTAAGTTTCCGTAACATGAAAACACAATATCAAATGGTTGCTTCTGGATTGAAGCAAGGAAACCTTTAACGCTACCATCAATAGCACATAAATAAACAACGCATTAATAGAATACATACAAGAATAATTTTCATACCTCTATTTCGTAGAAAAAGTATTAAAATAAGGTATCAATTAAAAACGTTTTATTTAAATATTGTTGGTAATATAAATGAAATAATCAATTATGATTTCTCAATCAGATAGATTATATAAAAAGTAAAAATAAGAAATATTTCGAAAGTCTTCGGAAGTAATATTACAATGGATAAACTTAGCTACCAGTATTAAAATTCTATCCGTTTCAAAACTAAATAAAATTAAAACAGATTTATTTTACTTTACTAGGAGTATTACAAAGGTCAGTCTACATTGTTTAAGATGGTATCAACTATTTTACTTCAGAGAAAATTCGCTTAAGCTTTACTTGACAATTAAACAACCTTGAATTTTATGATAAATTTATTTCTTTCTGCTTATAAACTCTAACATTTTAATGATTGCAAAATTTTCTTATTGCTCTAATCTTCTTGATCTTTTTTGTAAAATAACAGTTGAAACAATTTAATTTAATGACTATAACTTACGTTCTTACTATTTAAATCATAATAATAATAATAATAATTACTTGAAATTATAATTTCCTTTTACAAATTCCCGCTTGTCGTGAATTTTGTTACTTGGGAATTTTTAATTGTGGTTTTTCGATTTCTTTAGATCCTCAATGCATTCAAGTAGCAAAAACGAGATTAATTCAACGTTCAAACTAGCTGATTTCGTTACGCAACATCAAATTGCTGTAAAATTGGATTTTTCATGTCAGCCCGTTGTTAGCACGTGCATACAAGTCAGCATGCGAGCATACGTGATTGATACATGTTCGGCTAATTCATAATTTTTTTTCTTTGTTTAAAAATAATTTTATTGATCTCTCAAAACGCCGGTTGATGTAGATCTTACATCTTCTTGCACCTCGAAGTTAATTGTTAAGATGATAAGGTAATTAAGTATCTGATAACTAATTAGCGCAGTAGTATATGTATTTGGGTCATTTAATCAACTAAATTATCTGTAAATATTTCGTGTAAATAAATATAGAGTAAACTATAGCATCGACAAAATACAGTCTCCCCCGTGGAAAATAGATCAAACAAGACTGACGCCAAAAAGCTCATTAAGCTATTAGCTACTTAAATATTAATGTAAACAACATTCCAAAAGATTCTAGGCGGAAATAATTAACGAAACTATGCAAATGGTGTTTATAGATGTTTTGAAGACAAATGACGGCATTAAGAACGAAAGAACCGTATCTAGGATTAGAAATGTTGTTTATTTTAAACTCAATCCAACATTTAATAAATTCCCTTTGCATTTATTCCCCTGACTGTTCAAACCACAAACCTAATTCTGCTACGTCTAGAAAACGACCGCAATTTTTAGAGCTCTATCTAAAAGTTAAAAAAATCAGGTAGTTTTACGTTACTTTCTGGATTATCTTCCAGATTATTTATTATTTTCCAGGTGGAATAGATTAGATTTGAGCCATTGGATTGTCAGTACGCAGAAAATATTTTAAGTATTAAAGTAAGTGATTTAAATGATTTTTCTACACTTGATAAAGTTCATCTTTCTACATGGTTTTTATAGTCAAAAACAGTTGTCTTCCGGAAGCTTTCAGTAAATCAGCTTCAGGTAAGAAAAATTTATATTTCAGGAAAATAAACAAAAAAAAAACTATATGAAACGTTTATTTGTTAAATAAAATTCACAACAACACTTGAATGTCGCAGAAGTAGCAATAATAGTGTGTATGGCACGTGCTGGCAGACACTTTCAACACTTGTTATATAAAGCAATATTTGTGATCCTAGGTGCAGCTCTTTCCTTATCAGATCCGTCGTTAACTTTGTTCTAATTTATATTATTACATAATATACAGGGTGTCCATTTAGTGCGCAATTATTCGATAAACACGATTTAATATTTATCGAGAAAAACGTTTAATACAAAAGCTTCTTGGTTACCAAAGATGCTTACTTTAATTATTTAGATATTTACAAATGGGTGTTTTTCAAAAGCGGGACAACTGAGCTTTTCTTAAATGGGACACCGTATATATTGAGATGTTATATTCTGAAATGAATAATATTTAAGAAAGCCCCACGTTGGGCGCCATATAAGTTATGATATGTTATATTCTGAAATGGATAATATTTAAGAAAGCCCCACGTTCTGGGCAAACAATTAAACTATGAGGTGGAATTTCTAAATAAATAAAATAAATGTTTATTTGATTTTGACTAACACTACTAAAAATGAAAATATAACAACCCAATAGCTTTTCTATTTCCCAATAGGCTGAGTCAGTTTTGTTTAGATTGAGCATGAAATAAACTAATTGATCTTATTAATACCAGTATCTGGAAAAAGAAATTTACTACCACTGCACTTGGAATCCTGCACCTGGACAGCAGTAGTGTTAAACTCTGTATAAATAATTTTATACTTGCATTCACATTTTTTCCTCATACACACTTATGGTGTCTGTCTATTAAAACTGGTCTATAAGACCAACCATTAATTTTTTTCTGATACTTAAAACTAAACTAATTAAATGCCTAAACTAGAGTTCATCCGACGATGTCCTTTAGTTTTTTTAGCCACTATTAAACTCGCACTATGCTCTGCTTTTCACTGCACTACACAAGCTCGAATGGTTTGGTCCTCTTCAGTCTTCGAACAATATGTTGGTTGTCCAATAGCTGAAGAGCTTTTGCGTTTTCGTGTAGGTGGAACCGTGCTTCGTGTTTGCCAGCAAACCTTTTGATCTCTTCCTTGACCATTGGGATGTTGAGGTCTCGGTGCAAATCAGAGTTACGTATGTACCATGGAGCGTCTACCATGTTGCGTAACACCTTGTTCTGGAATGTTTGTATGATTTTTATGTTACTATCTTTGGTACAGCCCCAGAGCTGGATGTCATATAACCATACCGGTTTTAGCATCTGATTGTAGAGTAAGATCTTATTATGTACTGACAGTTTGGAGTTTCTTCCAAGAAGCCAATAAAGCTGTTTGTATTTGAGTCCCAGTTCTTTTCTTTTCTTTTTTACATGCTCTTTCCACCGGAGTTTGGTGTCTAGAGTCATGCCTAAGTATTTGGCGTTGTTCTCATAGGGCACAATAGTACCATTCATCTCTAAGGGCAGAGGATTTACCAACCTTTTGTTTGTGAAGCTAACATGGGTAGATTTGACTTCATTTAGCTTAATCTTCCATTGTTTGGTCCACTCGAGTATTGTGTTGCTAGCTGCTTGTAATTTCTCAATGGATATATCTTGCTCCTTCTCTACTGCAAGGATTGCAGTGTCGTCTGCGAATGTTGCTACTGTGATTCCATCCAATTTTGGTATATCACTCGTGTATAACAGAAATAGGATAGGACCGAGGACACTACCCTCTAGCACACCCGCTTTTATTTCTTTCAGGTCAGAATAATCATCTTCCTGTTTAATTCTCAAAAGTCGGTTTGAGATATAAGATGTTATTATCTCTACATATTGCTTTGGTAGCATTTTGTTTAGTTTGTATATCAGGCCTTCGTGCCGTACTTTGTCGAAAAACAGCTGAGCAGATTTGCTTTTCTTCAAGAGCGCGCTCTATTACGTCAGTAATGCGATGTACCTGATCTATAGTTGAGTGTTTTTGTCTGAAGCCAAATTGAAAATCCGGAATTAGTTTATTATTTTCAATTAGTGGTTTCATCTTTTTGAGTAGTAGTTTTTCAAATGATTTTGAGATAATTGGCAGCAAGGATATGGGCCTGTATGACTTGTCCTCATTAGGCGACTTACCTGGTTTTGGCAGCATTATTACTTCCGCAACTTTCCAGCTGTCTGGAACATATTTCAGTCTAAAGGCTGCATTGAAGAGGTACGTGAGCATGACTATACCTTTTCTAGGCAATTGTTTTAAGATTTCCCCAGTGATCAGATCAAAACCAGGTGCTTTTTTCGGGTTTAGGTTTGTTTTTATTTCCTTCGCTACTTCATTTGGGGTAACTAAGGTAATTATTTCTGATGTTCGATTGCTTATATTGGCCAAAGTATTGTCCATATAGACTTGGTTAGGGGTAAAAATCTCAGCCAGATGTTCCGCAAACAGATCAGCCTTTTGCTTGTTTTCTCGGGCCCATGGGCCATTATCTCTTCTGATTGAGGAATCGAAGCTATAGGTCTCCTGATCTTTTTAGTTGTTTTCCAAAGAGAGTAATTTGTCTCTTCGGTTGCGGTTAAATTTTCCAAGTAGGATTTAATTGATTCTTCTTTAATCCTCTGTATTTCTCTTTTGAGCAGTTGTGTTTTGTTATTTAGAATGACTTTGTCTGAAGGATCTCTCGACTGTTGCCATCTTCTCCTAGCTCTTCTTTTCTCTTTGACTAGTTCTCTGATTTCTATTGGATAATTTACTCCTTTTCCTATATAGTTGATTTCTATTGTGTTATTGTGCGCCGCTGCCTGAATAAATTTGGTAAAGTTTTCAGTTTCTAGTTCAAATTCTTCAGTTGTTTTCAAACTAACATTTAGGTTAATGCTTCTTTGTAGATCAAGTCGAAAACTGTCCCAATCAGTGGTTTTGTTAACCAATGTGGGACGGGCATTCTTTTCGACGAACGAAAAGTTCGTCTCTGAATTCGTGAAGTCTGTCTGTCGGTCTGTCGCCTTTTTCCCTGTTGACTTTTTTGAATTTTTCTTTTTGGAATCTTATAGTACATCAAATTCTAAGAAACTTTTGGTTGAAACATTTTTTTGTATGTCTTTGGGAAAGTGGTCAAAAATTTTTTTTTTATTAATTTAGTTGCAGTTTTACAATCTACTCTACAATATGTTTATAAATACAGAGTAATAAGTAAAAGGTTTGAACGATGATTGGCTTGAGATGTGTACTATCCACTGATAGTTCTCCTAATGTCCCTAATTAATGAGATCTTCTGGCCATTTCCTCTTGAGTCGTCTTTCTGGGTGTTGTTGGTAAAGTACTCCTTTGAGTTGATTTGTATGACCGGTACTGCGAAGTTTAGATTTGTTGGCATGGGTGCTTATTACATTGTTGACGAGTGGTATTCAGAAATCTTCGTGAAGAGTTTGGTTGGACACGTACCAAGGAGCATTCGCTATCATACGGAGTGTTTTGATTGAAATGTTTGTAATATTTTAGTGTTGAACGGTTTACTACATCCCCAGAGTTCTATACCGTACGTCCAGATAGGTTTTATGATGGTTTTATATATAGTTAGTTTATTATGGAGGAATAATTGAGATTTTTTACCAAGTAACCAGTGCATTTGTTTCACTTTTAGGTTTAGTTGTGGTTTTTTGGCCTTTATGTGTTCTTTCCAGGTGAGTTTCTGGTCTAAGTGGAGGCCCAGGTATTTAACGACCGATTTCTCAGGAATAGGAGCACCGTTGAGGAAGCCTGAGGGCATGTATTCCGCCTCAGAGTGAAGGTGATTTGTGTAGATTTTTCGTTGTAACTTTGATTTTCCAATGTTGTAACCAGTTGTCTAGTAGATTTAGGTGGTTTTGGAGCTTATAGGAAGCTGTGGCTGGATTTGGGTCAATTTCCAAGATTTAAGCAAATGTGGCCAGTGTGGTATCGTCAGTTTTAGGTACATCCGCAGTGTAGATTAAATACAGGAGTGGTCCGAGAACACTGCCTTGGGGTACACCAGATTTTATGAGATGGTAGCTGGATAATGTATTGTTAGCCTTCACCTGATAGTATCGTTCGCTGAGATAGGATTTAGAATAAAAAATATATTTGACTAGGCATGAGTTTCTTTAGCTTGAACAACAGTCCTTCGTACCACACCTTGTCAAAGGCCTGCTGTATGTCCAGAAATACTGTAGCACACATTCTCTTTTCTTCTAGGGTCTCTTTGATTTTGTTTACTATCCGGTGGCATTGCTGGATTGTTGAATGCTTTTGGCGGAAGCCAAATTGGTGTTCAGGAATCAAGTCGTTTGTATGGATTCGAGATAGGAGTAGCCTTTCAACTAGTTTGGACATTAAGGGCAATAAGCTTATAGGACGATACGAAGCAGGTTCCGTGGGAGGTTTGCCAGGTTTAACGATCATTACAATTTGGGCATATTTCCATGGTATTGGATAATGACACAGCCGTAGCATGCAGTTAAAGATTGTGGTTAGGAGAACGACTGCTTTTCTGGGCAGGTGTTTCAATATTTCGCCGACCACCAGATCATATCTAGGAGCTTTAAACGAGTTTGGCTTTTTAATTGTCAGCAGGACTTCAGCTGGTGAAAATGGGTCTAAAGGCTGGGAAAGTTGGCATGGAGTACTAAGGTAGTTTTCTATTTCTTCATGTTCAATGTTAGTATTAGCCAGTGGAGTGAACACGTTTGCCAGATGTTCAGTCAGGATATCCGATTTCTCTTCGCCTGATTGTGCCCAATTGCCATCTGGTTTTCGTATTGGTGGTACAGCTACTATGGGTCTTTTGAATTTCTTAGTGGCCTTCCATAATGAATGATCTTGTGGTGATAAGGCTGTAAGGCTGTTGTAAGTTGTAAGGCTGAACGGAGTTGGTGGGTTAATCTGTTGAGTTGCGTTTTGTCATAGGGATTTCTCGTTCTGTGCTATTTCCCACGCGCCCTTCTTTTTTCGATTACAAGTCCTTTTATATGTAAGGGTATGTTATGGTTGTCAAAATGACCACGGAAAGTTTCGGTAAATTTTTGAAAAATGAAAAATTTTGTATTTTTTTTAAATTTACGAAAAAATAGACATTTTTAGCAACAAAAAAATTCGAAAAATTTCAGGACTTAGAATTTTAGTTTTTATGACAACTAGTGTGTTATGTCAACATTAGTTTTCATACAATCAACAGTTGTTTTTGCTCGTCATGGCAATGCTAGCTCTGCGCATTCTCACTAGTTAATTATCTTTTCACTCAACGTCAGGATGATTGCTGAGTGATCAGAATCCAGGTCAAAGTTTTCTTCAAGCTCAGTAAAATTGGGGGATACTTTTCTTGAGATGAAGAAATCTACCAGGTCAGGGATTTTGTTAATATCAGTGGGCCAGTAGGTAGGCTTACCTGTGGAATGATAGTTGCATCCTGTTTCTTGGACAGCTTTTCTGAATTCTCTGCCTTTAGTCGTAGTTAGTCTTGCTCCCCAGTCAGTATGTTTGGCGTTAAAATCTCATCCCACAATGAATCTTTCACCCGGATGTTGTAGGAGATTCTTATAGTCATCTTTCTTAAGATTGTATCTGGGTGGACAGTATACTGCTCCAAACATCAGCTTGTGTTTAGTGGACTTGATGCCCACCATGGTAAGTTGCATGTCTATGCATTGTAAGTGGCATTCTTCGTAGTGGCTTATGGATTCCTTTATGATGATCGCACTGCCTCCATGTGCTTGATTGTCAGGATGGATAGTGTGATAGCTTTTGTAGCCTCTTATCATAAGATAAGAATGGGTTGTCATATGGGTCTCTGATATGAGACAAATGTCTATATTCTGAGAGTTAAGAAAAACCTCTTAACTCATTTTTCTTTTGTTCAGGATGCCATTGGCATTCCATGTTGCAATCCGTAGGTCGTATCGATCCATATAATTATTTATTCTTTGAGGCAGTACCAACGTTTTTGTGCCTCAGTTGATGTGCCTCATGTGCCTCAGTTGGTGTTGATGTGCCTCAGAGCAGTTACTACATTTTGCAGGGGCGTCTCTTTTTTTAGTGCACTCTGCTGTCATATGGTTGCCAGCACACTTTACGCAGGAAGGAGTGCGCTTGCAGAGTTTCTGGGTATGGCTATATCTTTGGCATTTTTTGCATTGCGGCACGAATTTGTTACTTCTTAGCGCTTCTATTTTAACCTTCATGTGATTTAAATACTTTAAGTTATATATTTTGTTAATATCCTCAGAGTTATGGAAGGTCAACATATATAGTGGTAGCCCAATAAGCTTTTTTTCGTTCTTTTCTATCACGTTCTTGAATTTCTGGACTACTTGTTCTATCTTGAATCCCTTTTCTTCAAGTTCCTTGCCAATATCTGTAGGTATACATGTAGGATGTACATTTCTTAACATCACTCGTATGGGCCTATTGTTTTTATTCTCATATGTATGCCATTCTAGGTCAGTGTTGTTTATTAGAGAGGTCAATTCCCTGTACTCGGTATCAGAGTTGGCATTAACTTTTATCTGTTTATTATTCATCAGGCTGGTATTGCAATTGAACTTGTCTATTTGTAATTTATCCTTAATTTCATTGTAAATTTCTACGTTGCTAATTATAATTGGTGGTGGTTTTATAGCTTTTGTGGTTTTAGTTATCTTACCTTTGTTATCTGTTTTAGCTTCGGGGCTATTATTAGGTTTTTCAGGCGAATCCGCTGCCTTTCTTTTCTTGTGTTTATTTTTATTTTCTTTTATGAGCCAGTCAGTTTCTCTAGAGACAAGTGCTTCCTCGTCATCTGAGTTGACCGGACTATATCTTATTTTACACGTCTGAACTTGCATCAGCTGTTCTCTAATTACTTTGTTTTCATTCAAAGCCTGTTGTGGTTGACTCTGCAAATTTGCAATAGTCTCGCTTTCCTGTATGTATTGTTGGCATTCTATTCCTTGTTGGAATTGCTCTAATTGTTTTTGCAGAGTGTCTGTTTTTTGTTGCAGCTGTTGTACTATTTGTTCTAATTTGGATTTTTCCTTTTTTTCTGCTTGGAGCGCATTATACAGAGTTTGTTCTGTTATTGTTTTAATTTTTATATCAGGCGTCGACGTGTTGGCCATTTTTAGTTATAAATTATA
The DNA here is from genome assembly GCA_929113105.1 of Agrypnus murinus. Taxonomy (NCBI): domain Eukaryota; kingdom Metazoa; phylum Arthropoda; class Insecta; order Coleoptera; family Elateridae; genus Agrypnus; species Agrypnus murinus. The sequence continues at coordinate 93,432,979 of OV816031.1, read as the reverse complement.
ATTTAATTGTTTTTTTTTAATTTGACCCGCTTATCGACGTCGCGACCCGCGGAGTCAGCGAAAGCATATTTACTACAGAATAATAATTAATTGTTGCGTTATCGAATTCCACCCACTCGGAACACTTCAAACACACACGTCTGTATTGCACGATAGTCCGATGACTACTTCATTCATTAATTTTATACTTGCATTCACATAAAAATAAAAATAAAAATAAACACTTTTATAAATTGAAAACACAGATTTTTATTTTATTAAAGATTAAATAAAAAACTTTACCAAAAGACAAACAAAATCCTTAAACAGAAATAAACAGGAAGATCTTCCTTCAGTTTGCTTAAATGAAACTTGGGTGGTTGTCAACCTGACATGGGGTTGCAGCCGTATTCATTTAAACAGATTCCCATCAAATAAATTAAATTCAACCAAATAAACTGCTTACAATTGAAATAAATAAACTTTCAAATTGTTGTTAATACAACAAACTTTGTTCACAATGAACTCAAAGAATTTTTATATAAATTTGTTCCCAATAAGTAACAATTTTTATTTTGACCAACCTTGTATATAAAAGAATTGACACACCAAATGCCAATGCAACCACTTGAAATGAATTGCGTTGAGCGCCGTCGGTAATATCAGCATCTATTAAAATCAGCTATGATCCCAAATCCATACATGTCAATAACCAAATCGATGACAATTGTTAAAATGAAAACAATAAAGTTATTTTCTTTGATTAATAAAAATAAATCAATCACCATTCCAAATAATAGTGTTGGAAAGTAAAAATAAATCTTCTTTAATTTGTATAATAGGTAAGTATTAGAGTTGCGATTTTAGGTCCGAGCCCGCCCGTCCGTACCGCCCGGCCCGACATCGGGCCGGGTTGGGCCTAAATTGGGATACTAACGGGTCGGGCCGGGCCGGACTGTATTTTCTTTCGGGATAGTTCGGACTTCGGACCGGTACAATTCTCGGGACGGTACGGGCTTCGGGCGGATATTTCGGGTCTGTACGGGTTTCGGGTGGCTCCGAAACCGGGTCGGTACGGGCTCGGACATTTTGCAGTTTGGACGGTCGTACCGTGACCGGGCTTGAGGAGCATCATAAAAGCCCATGTCCGCGTGTCCGTGGAGTCGCGTACCCGTAGCAAACGGACTTTTGATCGCTATTATTCTGTGTCTGTTTACTCCAGACATGCAAGAGACTGCGAACTTACAACACTAGGGGCCGGTTTACAGGAAGCAAATTAAATATTTAATTGAGATTAACTTTTAATCGCGATCACGTGATCAAATTCTGCCAATAAAATTATTCAGGTTTCAGTTCGCCACTAAGATTTAATCTGAATTAAATATGTATTTAAAATTGAGATTAAATTTTAATCGTGATCACGTGATCAAGTTCAGCCAATCAGATTTTCAAATTCGGCTTTAATTCGCCATTAAGATTTGATCTCAATTAAATATTTAATTTACTTTCTGTAAACCGACCCTTAGGCCCAGCAGTTTATAGAAAGTACCTAGCTAAATTAACTCTTTCATTGATATTAAATTTTAATGGCCATCACGTGATCAAATTCAGTCAATCAAATTCTCAGAATCAGGCCTTAATTCGCCATTAAGATTTGGTCTGAATGGTAGCATTATTACAGTAAATAATTTAACATTTTACCTAATACAGGGTCATTATAAATGTCTATAACATCGCATGTGCTGCTAAATTTTTTCCTTTCATTGTTACCAGCTAACAGCCCAAGCAGCATTTTTAGTCGTCGCTACGTACCAGCAACTACCGGTGGAACTATTAAGTTTTAGCCACTAGTCACAAGCACGTAATTGCTACGGTTTTGTTACGTGCCTGGAACCAAAATGGGGAACAATTTTTGGGTAGCAGGTACGTGGCGGCGTAGTAATTGCTACTTTCATGGAACTTCTTTTCACTTTGACACATCATGTCGCGTGGTTGCTCTCTCTTGCTCTTGCAACTTAACAAATATTCTATCATTTTCTATACTATATAATGCTGGATCGTGTCACAAAATGAATTACCAGTTTATTTGTAATACGTACTTAATACAAAGAGCGATGAAATGTTTGATTATTTTATCATTCCAGTACACCAAAATTATAAACCATTGCAACTTTTCTGTTAAATATGATGATGATAGATCGAAAAATAACAACGCGCCTTCTTTAAATATATTTTTTAGTAAAAAAATGTCTTTAATAAAACATGATAAATATACACGAAATACTTATAAGTTGAAACACATTATAGAAACCATTTTTATATTATTCCTGTTATGTTCTTTTATGTGTTTAAATAAAAGATACTCAATTACTGTCATTAATTAACTTTATTAATATTGAGTGAGCAGGGCGAATTACATACACAATGCATAGACTGTAGAAGACGTGTATCCTCCAAGCCGGCTCGAGTGTTACTGACGCTCGCCCACGGAACGGGCCAGGATTGGTTAGTTACATCACTACAAATAAATGTTGCCAACTTCAAGCTACATACATAACAATCCCTAAGGCACAATTTGGCACCAATTTGTTATTTTTATTGAATGTTATATAGTAAAACATCTATTAACAATCATAACAAATTGCAAATTGATTAATGATTATTGATTAATCCAACATTTTACAAGTAAATATGGAGATGGAGTAGTTTACAAAAAATTACTTTAATGTGATTCTCCTGGGTAGCAAAAACGTAAGTGTTACATTCAATACTACTGTAAGGTTTTAAAAACTTTAAAGTAGCTTCGGGTAAGTTACTGCTACAATCATAATACCACTTTGAAGTTGCAACGACTTTAAAGTAAGTATACTAAGTGGCAATACCGTTCCACATACTTTAATAGTTACTCAGAAGTAATGAAACTACATAGTTCCAATAAATAGTAGAAACAACTACACAATTACTAAAATATTCCGAATTGAAGAAATTAAACCTATAAAGTCATAAATTTAGTTGCAGTTACGTAACAACTACTCAATCAAAGTTCCGATCTCAGTTACTGCTACTTAAATGCTGCTTGGGAGCTAACCAAAAAATCTGGTCGAGAGAAGGACGCAGGTAGATAGATATATTCACATTTTCCTAGTTTTTGTTTGATCTTCACACAATTTGCTGACTGCTACTAGACAAGTGTTCGCAATAAATTACTCCAACCCTCAAAAGCCACACCCCATAAACGGCAGACCATTTCACTTTCATGATTTAGTTTAATAATTGCATTCCTTTTATTTGCGAATTTTCTAACCCTCATTTTGATGATAATAATAATTCTGAATCTTTTTTTGATGTTCTAACAATTACAATTAACAAAAAGACTCTATCGATTGATGCTTTTCAAATTTGACATTTTCAAGAAAAAGAATTTATATATAACAAAGAAAGATTACATTACATTCCCATAAAAAATGACCGAGATATTAGGATAAGATGAAAAAGAGGATTGTTAAATACGCCTTAAGTCGGGACAGGTCGTGCGGCGACCACGGACCAGGCCGGGCCACGGGCTGGGTCGGGCCACAGACAAGTCGGGCCGGTTCGGGCCGAGTTGAAGCGTGTTGAAAAACGGGCCGTGACGGAACGGGTCGAATTGGGATCAGCGGTACGCGGGTCGGGTAGAATCTAAATCAAACTAAGGGTGGTCGGGCCGGCTCGGATCTGACGGTACTCGGGAAAGGCGCGGACGTATCATAATGTACCATAACGAAAATATTCAAGAAAAACGTTTGACAATGTACAAAACTCGTTACGATCTAATTACATATAAAATTGTACAAATCAAGGTTCATCCTTTACAAGCTAATTACAGGAATACATGATATAGGTAAAATTAACAATTTCTCCATAAAAACATCTTTACAATTTACTATAAATATAATTTTTACAGTACGAACTGCAATAAATAAACCAATTGATGCTTGTACAAATGCCAGCTTAAATATAAAATCAACATTAATCAAATTATGCTCAAAATGTCCAGCATACAATGCTCTAAACACTTACATAAAAACAATGGTGAGAAAAAGCAGGATAAAAGTCTATAAGAGTCAAATTAACACTAACGACAGGATTTCTAAACCTTCATTAATTGTAGTGATCAGAAATCTTATAAACAAATTCAGAGATTAATTGTATTGTATCAGTCATAATAAAATTGACCTAATTAATCTATTTTCAGCTAATTAACAATGTGAAACTGAGCTGGTCTCCTGGAATATAGAAAAATCTATCTAGCGTTAAATATCGTAATGTGTAAATTTCAGTATGGAAATTACTTCCTCCTAACAAGTGGAAAACCGTCCCAAAGTAACATATGTTGCATAAATATGATTATAATCAAGCAATCTAACTAATTTATATCCTTTTTCAGAAAATGAAACCTATTATTACTATGCATGAAAAAGCTAGGTTATGTTTTCATGAAATCTTTATTCTTAAGTTTTTAATTTAAGTATTAATGAACCTAACTGTGGTCCTATCTATGCCCTTTATATTAATTATGCCCATGACATAATATGTCCCTCATTAAATTTAAAATCTGATATAAAAGTATTTGTATTAACGTTTCCGTTCAGTTGTTACTAAAATTTTCAATTCGGTGAGATTTCAATTCATATTTATTTATTTTATTATTTTCAATTTCTTGTCAACTATTTGATTATTTAAGTAATCACGCAATATTTTAAATATAAGCATTAAATCAAATTTTATTTAAATGTTTGTTAAAATGCCTTTACATTTAATTATTCGACGAAATTGTTGCCAATTCGATTGATTAATAGAAAACTTTAAAAATCTTAAAATATGTTTTAAAAAATGATAATCAGATTTAACATAAAGATGCAAACAGAAGAAATGTAACTTACGCACTCATAAAAGTCAAAAATCACAGCTCAATTTATGGACCTATCCACGCCCGTCGACCTCATACGCAAGAGAAGAGTACTACCAACTTAAGCAATGTAATGTCTCGTTAGGGATATACCTATGGTAGTCAAAACTTTTAAGACTATTACTACAGAAAGGACAAGATGTAAAAGGCAGAATTAAATACAGCAAAAAGCACACAGAGGTAGCTGCGTGCTTTACGTGTACATGACCCTTCATTACGAAGTATGTAGGTCAATAAGAATAAATGGAAAACATAACCCAAATATGGGGATTAATTAACTTTTTTGCATTTTTATGTACTCGTATTCACAAGCTTAAATTATAGAGCAGTAAACTTTTTTTCTTTACACAAGGGGTATTTTCGCACACTTATTTAAATTTTTATTATGTTTACATTTCGGTTAAGTAAATAAACCTGGCGAACGAGCTATCGAGAAAATGCAAAATATGTATATATAGAAAAAAAATTTATATGTGTGTAAATTTGAAATAATAGGGAGAAAGGGAGAACAAGAAGTTCAAAATCGATAACTACGCTATACGCAAGATTTAGTGAGGAAACGAAATTGAATTTATACGTAGCTGAATAACGAAAAAATAAAAGGTAGGGTTCAAACATTTACGTCTACGTGAAATCCGATACTATGTGGCAAAATAGAAAAAAAAAGAAGAGAATGAAATGTGGATGATGGAGAAGAAGACTATTCGCGTATGCCGATTTTTTATTATATCCCAGAAATTATCATTTTTTTGTTACATTTTCTTGGTTTTGAGGCAGAAGAAGCGTTCTAAAATCTGAAACAATAAAATTCTAGAATGTCTATATAAAAGACGCAGCCAGTAAATATGAAATATTGTAGATATAGATATTCAACATCAATAACTTAGTTTAAGCAGTAGACAAGCTTAGTGTTGAATTGTAAGTTTGAGAGTTGAGGATAAGGATTTTAATGCAATTAAAATTGCATCGGCTTGCTTTAGTCTTCTCTGTTTCATATAAAAAATTCATTCTAAATTTAGGTTTACGCCACATACCACGAAGTCTCTCGACGATAAATCTTTTTTTCTGAACCATTTCGCATGTTTGAACTGCATACATCTGCAGGTTTTGAAACTTTTACATACCTTTTCCCACAGCCTATTTTCCTGTATGGTGATAATGGGTCAAGTTAATGCGTGCGTCCTTTCCTAGTGTACTTCAATGATAATTATAACTTTCGCATACACATAATATAAATATTTTTATTGAATTTATTAAAATTTATAATGTCCATTATTAAAAGAAATTTAAATTAAGAGTTTCATTATTTGTTTGTGTTATTTATATTTCAAGCATTGTTAACTTTTTGAATTAACTAACCTAACATTTAAGACAAAGAAATCATAGATTATAAAATAAATGAACTTGATCTAGTTAGTTAGCTAAGTTTTTAAAAATTCTTTACCAACGGCGCACAGAGGTACAAAACTAATATCTGACGGGATTTTATTAGGAAAAGTTGTTGTTGAATATTATAATAAAAACCCCCTTTTGGAAAGCTGAGTGTATACCGATAAGAAAAAGTCATAACCTCTTTTCGTAAAAATCAACACATTTGGCAGAGCCGGTAGAAATTTTGTAGTTACATGGTGGTTGAAACACCGGTACAAGTGATTTCATTTTTCTCGGTATTTTGTTTTTGATCCTATGAAGGAGCTAGCTAATGATATATACTTTCATTTAATAATACATTTCAATATTTTCTAGTAAATGTTAACACTATAGCGACTCGTTCTTTTTACCTGTCAAATTCAAATTTTATATTAATTTATTTAAGATTTTTTAGAAGTTATATATTGTAAAATATCATTTAAAGGACTCTGATGATAACATTTCTTCATTAGTGCAAAAAAAGTTACTGAGTTTCGTAATAATAACAATAATAATAATAATAATTGCCACTACCCATTACCTGGCGCTAGTGAAACAGGCCCTAGAAGCTATGAAGCTTGTGCAGGACGGGCCGATTATGATTATTACGCAGGCCCATCATGCGGCTGCAGTCTACTTACAGATGGTATAGCACAAGCCTCACATTTGTGTTACAGCTAAGATCACCTTAACTAGATGCCTGTCGGCACCGGGATTCCATCCCCGTCGCCTGGGTGACTAGAGTCTAGGTTGACCGGGTCCCATGTGCCACGCATGCGCTACGGCACTTACGGCAGTAATAATAACGAACGTAAATAAATGTCAAAGGGAATGAAGTTAATAACATAAAATGTGTATTAAATTTAGTTTACAAGTCCACCCCATTGTCGCCCAAAAGAGAACTTTCTTCAAATGTAGGGAGATTTCAGGAATTGCTGCTGGCGATTAATAAATAATTGATAATTGATATGTTTATCCTAAACGATTTATTATAATTTTTTTTTTACGTAAAAGACGCTTCATTCGAAAGCTAATTTTTTCTTAATTTTTTGGAATTTTTCCTAAAAATTCACAAAACTTATAAAAATTTCTGACCACTGTATCTGCGGTAATCACTTGTTAAAAAAATAGATACCTATAATAGGTATATATAGGTATAGAGATATTAATAAATAAAAAAGTCATATAAAAAATTTATTTGTTTTGTATTCTTTGACAAAAAAACAGTAGGTACATACTACAAAACTAAACGTATTGAAACATTTTCAGAGGTTTGAACTGCGGTTCTTGTTTTTTTATTTTTCTTTTTCGTCGAAAAAAGTCTTCGTTGTTGAGTGATCTTTCCATGTGTAAATTGTTTTTTTGCGGTTATATCAAAAGATTTTTTCTTGTTTTGTTATATACAAAAGCACGCGCATGTGTGGCACATGGGACCCGGTCAACCTAGACTCTAGTGCCTGGGTGAGGGACTAGAACGCTAACCGCTACACTGACAAGGCTATATAATGCATGTAAGAAATTAAAAAAATGATGGGCGTAGTGTCATTGCGCATTAAATTACGCAGATTAGCTAAATGAAAAAAATTATTTTGTAGAAATTATAGTGGCATCGAATATCTCTGGTCCATCAACTAATTAGAAAGTAGGTCGCCCTTCTAAACCATTTGAACAGAGTTGCGAAAAATTGAGAAAAAGAGAAAAGGTTAAGGCTTTCCTGGCTTGGACAAGTACAAGTGAAATTGTACTTGCTGCACAAATGAGGCTCCAACAGTCTGGCAAGAAAGATATGGCTAAAATTGTATAGCAAAAAAATATCTTCACCAACAAAAGCATATTTTCGTTTTTTTTTCCTAAAAAAAAGTATTGAATAAATATTCATCTATCTAAAAGTACAATTCTAATCATTCAGCTCCTGACGAGATTAAAACATATTACTCGAATAATTTAGTTCCGCTAGATCAGTCATCGGAATCACTGTGCGGCGTTCGTTTCTTATGAAGGAATGAAAAATTTGATGTAATAGAAACAATTTTATGTTATAATATAAGTCAAATTGGTATTAGTAATTAGTATACTAAATATAATAACATTATTTATATATTTTTGTTTGGTTCAACTAATATTGTATAATTGGGGTTCCAAGTATAAGGTCCTAGAAAATCACAATCACATAATGAATATTATTATTTATGTTCAAACAAAAGAACATACATAATATTTAATTAAGCACATACCGCAATTAAAGAATTAATGCAAACTGATAAAAATAAGATATTATGTATGCGTTGTGTTATCAGATTTACCCTAACCGAACGAAGAAATAAGATTTTCGAAGTTACACTAAATCTTGATAAAATTATTCATTTAAAACTACAAGATTAAATTCAATTCAAAATTGAGGATGTGTTACCCTGTCATTAACATGATTTACATGAATGATTTACGTGGGGTTCTCGTGTTAACATACCCTCACGTTCCTTCCCTAAGGAGGAAGTAATTGAGATACGCTCAATCAGCACGCAATTGCATAGCAATTGCTCCCAGTTACTCACTGGTCGGAGCGAGATTGCCTATCTGCCCTCTACTAGCTAACCAGGTTAGTACCGGAGCAATTAATTTAATACATGCTCACCCGCCGGCACCCTCCCGTCCTCTTTCATACGGGGCCAAGTGCTTCGTCCAGCATTAGGACTATTTCCCCAACCTAGGTCAGTACATCGGCACCCTCAGGTTCCTTCACCGAGCCAGGGTTGGGGCCACTGCCGGATCGAATCCAATCTCAAATGTGGGGGACTTGGTTTTTAAATGGTTTTTCCACCTCGATCTCCTAGTTATAGGCCTGGTGTGCCCGTGACAGAGCTTTGTTTCGAGGCTACTTTATAGAGCTCATCAAAGTACCGTCCCGGTGTGTACCCGTTAAGGTGAAGTTGTCTTGAACGTGAGAGGCTATGTATCTTCGCATTAACGTCCCTTAAGTGTAGGTCTCTAGACGATTTCTGAGAATCCGACGGCTGGAACTGACAGCCATTGCCGGACCCCATACTGTCACCTCCGAAACGGTATCTGGTGGCTTGCACTTTCTCATGGGTCAGTGAGCGTACTCCCTGACCTAGATAAACCTCTCTTGAATCTCCTCCGTTTGTCTAGGTCAGACAGCGGGATACTTAGCTCCATAAAAGACCCTGACGTCAGGTAAGATTCAATCCACCCACACCGGACCCTCTTGTTAGCAGTGTTCTCTCCGCAACATTTTAGAGTCATCGTCTAGAAACACTTCGGTGAAACGTAACGAAACACCTAGGCGTAACTCTACCACACATTTCCTTCTGATCGCGTCATCCATTATCCAGACAAGCCTGGGATTGGGTAGACAACGACCAGTTCTAAGGGTGAACGCGGTGTGGTCTGACCACAAGCTAGTCTCGGATCCTAGTGCTTCCCGGCACCTCTAACGACTGCCCTCCCTCCGTCTTCTGGCTAGTCTAGATAATGGATAATTTGTTTATTAATTATAAAAAAAATAACAAAGCTCACTCGTTATACGTAGATCATGTCAGTATACGGATTTGAGCTCAACGGGGTCCTGTCAATCTTTAGTTCCACTATCAATGTAAATACATGCTAACCTGAACTATAACCAAAATACGTATATCAAGTATCAAGTCTAATTTTTAAGTATTGATTTCTCCAAATTCCATTATCCCTATGACCATTGTCATCTATCTCAATCAGAAGTTTTTAATGCGGATAAATGAGCAGACAGACACACAAGCCAGCCGCATATATATTTTACTATAAAATGTGTGAATACTGTAGAAACACTGCCGTGTGACTAGCTTATTCTTCAATTACCCACTTTCCAAATTAAAATCTATAATCGAAGTTTGCCATGGAGAATTTTTGTAGGGTGATAGATACTTTTATCTAAAAATGTTTCGCTTTCGTTAACTTGTTCCGATTTCCTGAGATTTTGTAGGTTTTGAAGTCATATCACGGTGCTTAATTATGCAAATTATGTCGTAAGTCTTGATTTCAGATCAGGTCAGCATAACTGACCTATAGCAAACTTCGACAGGTTGTTTGGATACAACTCAGAAACTGAGACAAACTCCATTAAATACTTCTTTCTGAAATCCAAAGCTTGTATGACGTTTTGTTGATTTTCGGACTGGTGAATCAAGAATCATTAGGGAGAGACATTCGGTTTTTGACAAAGTAGACATTTCTCTTTAGATCCAAAATATTGCTCTAACTAATAAAATTTCTGTTAGGTTAAAAATATTATAAATATTATCAAATATTTACATTTAGTAACTAGAATATAATAATTATAAGAATTGCTACAACGCATAGCCTGAAACCAGGTCCCAGAAGCTATAAGCTGGTGCGGGAGGGAGAGGGCGATTATTATTATTACGTAGCCCCAACATGCGGCTGGAACAGCGCAAATCCAGCATTTGTGTCACAGTTAAGGAAAACTGGCCCGCTTGGGTGAAAGTCCAGCACGCTAGACATTACACTACCAAGATTGTATGGATACATCGAATGAGAAAACATAGCACACACTATCCAACCCGGATGACATCCTGGTTGTCATCCGGGATGTTATTCGGCTAGATGGATCGTACTGACGCATATTGTCTACATTTGTTGAAATTTATTGAGCTAAATGAAAGATCTACACATTAAGAGAAAGAACGAAATGGCTAGAAGATATAAAGGATGTTCAGTTAAAAACGATCCACTCTTAACAAGTCAAAGAATGACACACATTGCAAGAAATTGTATTTCGAATGAGATTAGCTTTAAAATGTTTATCAAAAGTGAGGTAGTATCATTTAAGATTTTAATTGTGTGGTGGTGGCGCGAAAAGGGGGAAACGTGTTCACTGGTTACTTAGAAAACTGCTTATTTTTTCTTATTCAAAACAAAAATTGACGTGCCCGAACGATTTTTTGTAAGCTTTGCCATTCTTGACATATTAAGGGTGGATGATTGTAATTATTAAATGATACTAAGGTGCGATATTTTCATTTATGTATAAATTTATTTAGTAAATAATTGTCACGGCTATAAATGATTCTATAGTTGTTTCCTATGGCAATTAACTGCCAGATAAAGTTATAAGAGATAAAAAAGTCGGCCGTTAAATTTCCCCTTTGACTTTGTTCCATTACTATAAGTCTGTTTGATTTAAAGTGCCCCGCTTTGTAGCAACTTTATTTTCGGTCAGAGATGGTATAAACCTTATATATTATTAAAATTGTAAATACGCCACTGGAAAAACTAAAGTTTCATTATTTACATAAGCTTGCTAGATAATTTTGTTTTATTAATTAGTGAACCAGAAATCAAAGCCTACTAGTCGTAAATCTATTTTCACGTTTTTCTTGAAATTATGTTTATTATTATTATAAAATTATGTTATCTTTTCTTATGTTAGAGTACGAATATTTATTAAGGTTGACAAGAGAACATAATACTCTATCGATTTCAGTAAAAAAAATACCTATCATGAAATTAAAAAAAATTGATGAGTCATCACAACTCACGTTGATTTAGTAAATACAAAATTTTCTGAACCAGAACATAAAGAATTCTATACCATTTAATAATATAAGGTAATTATGTATATGGTTTTTCTTTAAATCAAACACACTGTATATGTAACGTGAAACCAAGAGGGTTAGTGACCTAAAAATCGACTTTAAGTTTTTTATTGACTTTAGAGAGAAATGACTGTGCTCTTTCGAATGGTACAAACCCCAAAATTTAGAAAATTTCCGTCACTAGTTTCCGTACTTTGTACGAATTCATTCATTCATTCCAGAATGCACACGTTTTAAAGAAATCACACAATTCTTAGAAATCGAAATAATTTAAGAGGACTACTATCAGCCCAGTCAGTAGGAATTTTTACACTACAAAAGCGGAGTGGAAATGATTGGAATACATGTTATGTAGGTCGGGACCCTGAAGGAGAATTCAAGTTTTCAACCTTGAGGGGGGGGTAGATGCACGAGCTGACATCTTGGATGAAAGGTGCAAAAACAGGTTTTTTTAAATAATTATTCATCGGTTGATCCTACCAAAAACTTTTTTGTAAGTCTAATATTCAACGAGTTACAGCGGAGGAAAGATAGTAATCTTATCTTCGCGGTCATTTAATTTTTTGCCTTTTTTGATACTCTGTTTTTCATGCGTTTAGTGGCTGCGACACCACATCGTCCCTCTCCACCCAGGAAAAAACATTTCGTTGGTTGTTTAGAAAAACACAAAACTCAATGCCTCGTTGGCGTTTTCAAAAATCAGGATGCCAATCCAGAAGACATCGCAGACGTTGAAGCACGCTTTCTCGTTTCTTTGTATGGCGGCGACATGAAAAAGGAAACCTTGGAAGAAATCGACCACCAGCGTTTCGCAAAATCAACGACGGTTGCTTCACGATATCATGCGTTTAGGACGTACTACCAAGTCCAAAGATCTTATCAATGAAAGACCAGATTCTCAGGAGGAAAGACATTTAGACAATGAAATAGAAGAAAACATTGAGTACGGACACTGCAATGAAGACGTCAACATTAACCGATCCGGAACTTCCAAAAGGAAAAAAATAAAATTACCGCGAATACAGATTACCAAATCTTTCATTATCACCCATTCAAATTATGACCCTGATGAAACAAGTTTTTTTTGTAGGATCAACCATTGAGTGACTATTTTGAAAAAACCCATGTTTGCACTTTTCAACCAAAATAGCGACTCGCACCTCTCCCCCCCCCCAACTTGATGTCGAAAACTTGAATTTTTCATCAAGGTCACGACCTAAGCAATATACTATATTGCGGTGATCTGTGAAATGAGAATAAAATAAAATATAATACAATATCCACCGTTCCAAATATAAACATAAATTATATACGGTGGATTAAATTGAGAAAACACCACAGATATTCTTTATTCCTCTCAGCTAGCTCAGGTTTGCTCAGTAAACCATTAATTATTTGAATTGCGAGACTCTTATTTACTTTTATGCCTGGAAAGAAGGAAGAACTTTTATCATAAGCACCAAAGCTCCTGCAAGCTGGACAACTGCTGCTAAACTCTGAATTTAAAGGAAAAGAACGCTGGATGCTTGTACTAACACCAATTAAACACATATGTAAAATTGAAAACACAAAAACTTTATTTAACAAACAAAATAAAATCAAATAGAACGTGAAAATAAAAATAAAAATGTTTTTCAAAATAATACAAATGTTAGATTGAGAAGTGACTTCTCAAGTTTGCTCAAACGTTATAAATAATAGTAGAGATCTGACATAGGATAACTACGGTCATTCGTTTGAACAAACCAACACAAATAAAATTTATTTATAAATGAAAAATTATTTGTCAAATTAAAATAAATTTTATATAAAGAAAATTAATTGTTTTATTTACTTCAAATCAAATGGATACTGAAAAGAACTTGATAAACTAAACCAAATAATTTTGTATTAGAGAATGAACTCTATAAAGTAATTATTATTTATAAACTCAACAAAAATCATTTACTTTAACCAACCTGGTACGCTATAAAATAGTTCCCTTTTATATAAAAAATCCTTTTAGTGGTAACACTGCAATAAAACCAAACAGCTGACTTCTTTGTTTATAAAATCGATACGTAGATCGATGTCAAAAAATAAATTCACTTGGATTTATTTAAATAATCTTCTTTCAATCCTCTTAAAAATGTTCAGGTAACACTTCAATCTATTTTAACTTTGTTTATAATGTGACATGTGCGTCAAAACCATATGGTTAAAATCTAACCTCAAATTACAGATATATTTTATCCGGAGCCGGGCATAGCTTCTGCCTTCAATGTTTTATCGACTGACTTTGTTACAATTTGCCCCAGCTTATATACTTTCTGCCATAACAAACGAAATCTATGACATTTCTTCAAAACAGCGGAACATCGAGTAAGCTTGTGACGTCATTAATTCGGCACAGCTGATTTTAATTGTCACTAATTCTTTTATTATAGGATTGTAGCCCTTAATACAAGGATCAAAAAAGTATTGTACATCTATGGTCCTAAAATGTATCGTAACGATGATATTCAAGAAAAACGTTTGACAATGTACGAAACTCGTTATGATCTAATTACATATACAATTTAGCAAATCAAGGTTCTTCTTTTACAAAATAGCTACAGGAATACATGATATAGGTGATACAATTAGTTTATCCATAGAAATATCTTTACAATTTAATTATAACGTTGAAATTCACAACCCATTATTTGTTTGATGGTCACTGTTTAAAACCAAGCTTCTCCGTTGTTTGGTTGTCACTGGTTTTCCCTTTCTTTCGGTTTATCGTGAAGTCGCTCCTGCGCGTTTGAGCTCCCTGCTCAATAGGAGAGTGAAGTAACAAAATGGCTTTTTGGTACGAGAAGTTGAATGGGCGAGATATAAATTAGAAATTGGTTTTAAATATTAATTCGCTTTAGCGGAATAAATCTCACATTCAACAGAACGATCGCTTGATTAGTTATATGCGATCAATCGTCAAATTGGACGGATTACGTTCTGGTACAAACCATTTTAGGTAAATCATTTTAGTTAAAACCTCGTTGCGCTAAATCTCACAAATGTCTTTTTATTTTAGGTACTATTATTTCCCTAGCCGTCACCTTGAGGGAATTGTATTGTAAAAGACCTTTCAGTTTATAGAAAGGTAAAAATCTTCAAATATTTAAAAATAATACAATATACAGGGTGATTTCTTTGTAGGTCTTTTGTTTCGGGTTTTGTTGTTCGTTGGTGTATTCTTGTTCCTGCCCGTCTGACCGTGTATTTTAATTGGAAGGTTCTTCCCCTTTGTGTCCGTACCTACATCTATACATATACCGGGTCGGAGCAAAACAACCAAATATCGAAGGGTGAAACGAAAACCCCCTAAGCAAGGCTTTAAACATACAGCCGTGGATCAGCGAATGGTGGGATGTTGGTCTAAATTTGTATGTATTATGTGTCATTTTATTTATGTATATGTATATATTTACTCAATGTGTTTACAATTTATGCATGCATGTTAATTTTAAGGATAAAACGAGATCTCGAATAGTGGAATTGTTGTAGGGTAGTTTTAAGTACAACCAACTGTGATACAAATCACCATTCACCTTTTTTTTTTTCATTGAAACATTACATTTTTTTTTATCTGCACAATAGAAAATAGTTGCAAGTAAAATAAAGCCCTACTTAGAACGTTTACATTTCACTACGTGCGTTTTATTTATTTATTATTTATTTATTTGTATGATTTTAATATTACTTTCCAGTTCGTCATTTGTAAGTATATATGTACGGTACGACCAAAATGTGGAAGTTGCCCATATTTTAGTAGATCTATTTCTTCGTTTATCTGATAAGCTTGAAGCTTTAGTAATAAGCATTGTTTTTAAACGAAGTGGCGCTTGTTTTTTTTATCTTTTATATTTTGTATTACCCCGCCCCTCTCCGACTTATTGGGGGCTAGCTGGCAAAAACTAAAGCAGTGTTATTTGGATCAAGCTGATACTTCCAGCACAGCTACATTTTGGTTGGTTAAGTATTTCTTTATATAAAAATAGCCATTGTGTTTCTGTAGGTTATATAATATAAACATAATTTCTACAGTACGAATACTATAAATAAGTCAATTAATGCTTATACAAGTGCCAGCTTAAATATAAAGTTAACATTAATCAAATTATGCAGAAAATGTCCAGCATACAGTACTCTAAGCATTTACATAAAAACAATGGTGAGAAAAAACAGGATAAAAGTCTATAAGAGTCAGTTAACACAAAACGAGAGGATTTTATACCTTCATTAATTGTAGTGATCATAAATCTTGTAAACAAAATTCAAAGATTAATTGTATTGTATCAGTCATAATAAGATTGACCTAATTAATCTATTTTCAGCAAATTAGCAACATAAACTTGAGCTGGCCTTCTGGAAATTATAAAAATCTATTTGACGATAAGCATCGTAAAGTGTAAATTTCAATATGAAAAATACTTCTTCCTAACAAATGGGAAACCGTCCCAAAGTAACATGGGGTGCATAAACATAATTATAATCAAGCAATCTAACTAATTTTATATCCTTTTTCTAAAAATAAAACCTATTATTATTATGCATAAAAAAGCTAGGTTATGTTTGCATGAAGTCTTTATTCTTAAGTTTTAATTTAAGTATTAATGAACCTAACTGTGGTCCTATCTATGACCTTTATGTTAATTATGCCCATGACATAACATATCCCTCTTTTAATTTTAAATCCGATATAAAATATTTGTATTAACGTTCCCGTTCGGTTGTTACTAAAATTTTCAATTCGGTGAAATGATTACACCGCAATATTAAAATCGTTTCTACTCCACCTTATATAAGGCAAATGTCACAATTTTGGGACATTTGGACAATTTTTTACGTTTTATGATATATTTTATGTTTATGTAATGCTTAATAAAACCCCTACGTAAATCATCATCGTAAATCACAAATCGAAAAGAAAAATTGCACGATGGCTAGGCAATGATATCCATATCGCACGAGGTCGAATTTCTCCGAACTACGCTTTCGGCGTCTTGCCACAATCGTTCGAAGGCGATATTGGCATTCCACTCAAGTTGTACAGTATATTTTTTCTTCGGCTAAGCAAAACAATTAAAAATACCACCAAGCATATAAAGTTACTATAAGTTTTATCATTCTGTTCATTATTTAAAATATTACTCATAACTATTCTGAAATTTAGTCCCGTTTTAAAGAAAATTCAGTAACCGAAATGGCTTGAATTTTATTTTTTTTTTGCAAAATTATGATTGTACAATCTTAAAGAGAATTATTAAAATTACACAGAAATTAAACATTCTGGAAAATAAAAATTGTTATTTTAAATTTTGTTTTGTAAAAAAATTTTAAAAAAAGTCACCTGGCACCTGGTATCAAACCTGCAGAAACAAGAAGTTTAGTTACTATCACCCCATGTCTGTTAACTGAGTTACAAAATCACATTAGCAATCGCGTGTACTATATTTATTTTAAAAGTTTAAAGGATTTAATTTTTATTTTTAATTATAAAAAACAATTACTATTAAAAGCATTAAGTGAATTTTCCAAAATCAATTTCGGTGAATAATAGTTGTACAGTTTCGGAAGAGGAGCGAAATAGACGTATTCTAATTTGAAAAGATATTTTAGTATAGCTTAAAAGAGTTTTTGTAGATAAGCACTTGCATTCGTAATTTCTACGTAGTAAAGAAAGTGTTATCCAATTTCTGCACTTTTTCTACGCTGTTAGATATACCTATACTTAAATATTCCATTATGGATTCCATGTGGACTTATACCTTACTTAAGGATAAAATTACTTTAACTCGATAAGCAAAGGAACACAAGCATTTCAAGGATCTTTCATGGGACTTTCCTTTTATAGGAAGTTATTTAAGAAAAAGTCTGTCAATATTTAAAAAAAAGTGAATGGGTTTTTTGGACGATTTAAGTTTTAATTAGTACAGTACAGAATCGATTTTATTCAGAAACCTTACTTTTGTCTATCTAGAACCCGCTTTTATTATTTTAGGGGCAGATACTAAATTTGTACAGAGTAATTGGAAGCTTCCAACAGAATCGTTTATTGTATTTACGTATAGGTAGTATTTTGCATGTACATAGAGATGTCATGAACATGTATTCCTTGAGCGTATTTTTAGACTTCCAACGAAATTCTATTATTCAGAAGCAAACATTACCAAGGTATAATCAAACTGTCCAAAGATCTAAATATTTCTAAAAAATAACTTGATTTTGTGATTTGGGTATACATAAAATACATTAATATTGTAATACTCTGTCCCAGAAATGGTGTCAGACGAAACCCTTGTGAAATATAAACAACGTTTGTCCTCCTAAAACTTAACCTGTCAGTTCAACTTCCCCTATACATACTTAAATATTAAAATTTCCTATCTCTTTTTTTCAGGCCACCGCGGAATTCGAAGTTTTATATACAATGCCAGACGAATCGACAGCTTCGTTTGCCGGAAGTCAAGTATACGACATCCTCGATGACGATCAACAGATGTTAATCGACATTGAACAAAATATAGCGAATTTAGAACGTACTTTATCAACGGGCCGCCAAGAAAATTGGCAAAGTTCCGACAAAGCTACACCAAGGAAATCATTGTTACAACGAGCAATATCATTGAACACACCAAACACGTCACCGACCACAACGACCGGAGATAAACTAGAAAGAAAACGAAGTTCCGCTTTTAGGAATGTTAGAAATTTAATGAAGCTCGGCAAACAGAGGCCGCCGAAAGATTCAGGAAGTGAGGATGAGAATGCCGCGCTGATACACACTATGGATTCTGGAAGGAATTCGAGACACCATTCAGATTCCGAATCGGCTCCGGTATCAAGAGCTGAAAGTCAAACATCCCTTACATCAAATGCTGATAGCCAAGAATCGATTTCGCTTTATGAGAAAGGGAAGAAATCTTCCAGGTAAAAAGCTGATTATTACTTGTTTTCTTTTGGTGTATAAATGTTTCTGAACAATTTCAGAGTTAATTAAAAATTGAGTTTTATGATTTACTTTTCGTTCTTTTCCCTGTTAGGAGCTATGTTTCAGTGATTAATAATAAAAAACTTTTCAGTAAACGTTTTGTTAAGTTCTCAATAAGTTACTAAAATTCTGAAATCCAACTTAATTTCAGAAATAATTTCTTTCTCTAAATAAGGCTTCAGAAATCGAATGAGTAAATGAAGAAGGCTTTTGGCCATTATTATCTGTTAATGAGTTTCCAATTTAAAAAGTTACTTTCTTATATTCTTCTCAATAAGTTATAAACACTCAGTCCTTTAATTTTAAGGTTAAAGAATTTTTCAAGTTTTGCTAGGGTCACATTGGATTTGTTTGTTCTTCAGTTAGCATTGTTGGTGGAATATCTTCTTTTTTATCCATTGGGTCAAAATCCTGTGGTTTCTGCTGCCATGCCAGCATTATACTCGGATGTTTTGTAGCGCTGTTATTTTAGACTAAAAATGTTAGCTGACAATCATTCCAACCAGTACATCAAGTTCAAGCCACCATGTTTCATCGCGCTTTGTGTTAAGACTTACTAACCGAAATCTTCTCCTTTATGGTGTTTGGTAAAGCTTTCGAAGCGCTATGAAGCACAAAACAGGATGAATCAATGACCGAAACATTTACATAGGAACCTTTCTGGCAAAGTACTTTCAAGAGTTTTTTAAGTTTCACAGACTAGAATTTCAGCTTGCAAACTTTTGGAGTTTCAGGGTTTCGTAGATTTAAAGTTTTGATAATTAAAATAACGAATACTAGAAAATTTCAACTTATAACTCAAAAGTCTAGAACGCGATTTGAAACTATAGTAGAAGTTTCGCGGGTTAAAATTTCTAATTTCTAAAAGTCTAGGCTTCTTGAGGATGATTGAGGAGTTTCGAACTTTGCAGTTTTTTTAGTTTAAAAGTCATACTTTCAAAGCCCCAGAATTTTAAGATTTTAGACGGTCGCTTTCTGCTAGTTTTCGAGAAAATCATATTTTAAGTTTTTATGCTCATTATATTCGCACTACATTAAAAATAGAATACAAGCAAAAAAGAAATCACATGTTGCTAATGTGCAAAATAACAGCTTTACAGAACACCCGAGTGTAATGTTTACATGTGACATGTCACAGAGTTTATATTATCTGATAAAAATTTAGCCCAAAACATTAATTCAAGTGACTGTGCCGATCCTAGTCCCCATGCATTCTTTTTTGTCATTGGTCCACCCTTCCTTGGATTTATTGAAACATGCTTTAAAAGCCTTACCAAGAAGTATCACCCCGCTTCTGTTAACTGAGTTCGAAATCACATTAGCAATCGCGTGTACTACAGTTAATTTAAAAAGTCCAACTATTTTTTGGATTCATTCAAACGTGCTTAAAAAGCTTCACCAAGCAACAAAACGTCACCGTTTTTTGTATTCACGTTTGCTCACAGCGCGCGATGTAACATAATGGAGCCGACTTGACTTAATTCTAGGGGCACAATATTTATCAGCTAATATAAGCCTTCTGACATACCAGGATTATGTTCAAATATTCTGTGAAGTCGCTACTTTAGACTAGGAATGTGACAAAAATTATGGCCATACACGCAAACAGTAAATCGGCGACATGCTAATGAATGGAGAATTTTCGAAGCGGTGTGACTTAATGTCATTAACACAATATTTGTCAGCTAATAACCTTCTTACATGTCAGCATTATAGTCAAATATTCTGTGAAGTTGTTATTTCCTTTCCATTTTCTTGCACTGCACTAATCTTCCTACTTATCTACTTATCTCTACTGTACTCTTCGTTTTTCTGCGGTATGTCTACCACATTCGTGATTGCTCTCTGTTACATATTTTCTCTGAAGCCACGTTTCAACAACTGACACATTTCTCACTTTATCTCTGCTTATAGTTCTCTGGATTTTTCTTAGAAACCTCATTTCTGTGGCTGTGATTTTACTTTTGTTTCTATCTGTAATTTTCCAAGGCCCGCTGTTGTTTTCTAACGCAATATCAATTGTTTTCTTATGTTTCACTTAATATATTCTCTAATATTCGTATTAGAACTACAGTGAGGATTTTATTTCGCTGAACATCAGCACTATTAACCCTATGTTCAGTTTAAAAAAAAACATGTCAATACATTAAAAGCAATTACGAGTACAATATATCCAAGCAACCTCTAATAAAACAATTGCCATTAATGCCATTAAAAAGTGTCAAACAAATCGCAAACTTGTTGCATACTATCATTATTGCAATTGTACCAGCGTACAATAGCAGTTTTTTCATCTTTTAAATACATGCCGTAAACCCTCGTGTAAACCGCAAGTGCAAAAACTTAAAAAAAAAATCAGTTTTGACACTTTTTAAGGACATTAATGGCAATTGTTTTATCAGAGGTTGCTTGGCTATGTTGTAATTGCTTGTAATGCATTGACATGGTTTTTTAAAAACTGAACATAGGGTTAATACTTATAGTGCTGATGTTCAGCGAAATAAAATCCTCACTGTATATCTGATATACTTGTCAGCATTATCCATCCCTCTATGCTTTGAACACTCTTTTATGTCACCTTTTTTTATACATTGGCATTATTATTCCTAAGTCCCGTTATTTCTGTTTTTCTTTTTCTACTACAACTGTTACGGGTTGGATGTTACGAGGGAAGATCAATATTTACGGTCCCTGATATAGAAAGAGAAATAATTTTTAAAACATTATTTATTTATTTCTCAACATAATCTCCCTGGACTTCAATGCACTTGGTCCACCGATGTTCCAATGCTTCAATGCCTTTCAGGAAGAAGTTTTCCGGTTGCTCCTCAAACCAGCCATTTACTGCGGTCATAACTTCATTATCGTCTCCAAATTTTTTCCACGCAGGTTTTCCTTTAATTTTGGAAATAGATGGTAATCACTGGGTGCCAGGTCTGGTGAATATGGAGGGTGTTCTAGGATTTCAAAGCCAGCGTTCTGTATGGCAGCCATGACAATGCAGCTCTTGTGGACTGGAGCGTTGTCCTGATGGAACAAAATTTTGTGTGCCAACTTTCCTGGTCTTTTTCGGTCGATGCTTTCGCGCAATTTTGGAATTAACCCTGCATAATAAGAACCCGTTATTGTGTGTCCACGCTGCAAATAATCGATCATCAAAATTCCTTCTGCATCCCAGAACACTGTGGCCATAATCTTTCCAGCCGCCCGTTGAACTCAAAATTTGCGTGGAGGTGGAGAACCTCTGTGATGCCACTCCATACTTTATCTTTTCGTCTCAGGATCAAAATGGTGCACCCATGTTTCATCCACAGTCACAAAGCGAGTGAGAAATTGCTTCCGATTGGCCTTCAGGTACTCCAAATTGGCTTCCGAATGCAGCACTCTAGAGCGTTTCTGATCGACGGTCAGCATCTTTGGAACCCAACGCGCCGCAATTTTTCTGAGATCAAGAACATTTCTTAAAATATTTTCAACTGACCCATAAGAGATGTTCGTTATTTCCGCGATATGGCGAATAGTCAGTCTTCTATCTGCCATTACCATATCATGGATCAAATTGATGTTTTTGTCAACGGTGACACAGACTGGACGTCCCGCACCTTTCGCATGTTCGCAAGTTGTTCTGCCTAATCTAAACTCACGAGACATATTTTTCACCACTTGGTAAGAAGGGGCAGAGTCCCCTAAAACGTCTGTCATATCCTTGTGAATTTCAGTAGGTGTTAATCCTTTTTTTTGCAAATACTTTATCACCGCTCTGACTTCACTTTTTTCCATTTTTAAAAATTGTCTGTTATCGACCAGCTTAATTATTAATAACTTTCAAAGAACAACACGCACCTACGCAAAACTTGACACAACAAATAATTAGTAATGACAGTTCTCATAGAAAAATGAGTGACGATATCATGCAAAGCCTACTATGTCAGGGACCGTAAATACTGATCTACCCTCGTATTCTCTCCATTATATTCTATTTGTGTCCTTCTTTATCTACCTATTCTCCTTATTCAATTGTCAACTCTTCAAAGTACTGTCTCCAGATTACTATTATGCTTTTTTTCTTCTGTTGATACGTTTTCTTGATATTTTTTATCTTCTTTAGTCTTGGTAGTCTCTTTAGTCTCAGTTGTTCTTGTTCTTGTGTCTAAATTCTCCGTTTGTTGTTCTGCATTATATGCTGTTTCCTAATTGTTTGTTTAACTTTACTTCTAGCAATTGAAGTAACTGTTTTAGTTTGTAAATATCCTTTCCATTTATAACAATGCAATTACGTCTGATCTTCTGGAACCATATATTAGCATTTATCTCTGTGTTAGGAGCAACTCTTTTATAAACTCTGATAACCGTCTTTGTTGCTCTAACGGCAATGACGAATACTACATAGCCTTTGGGGAGTTTAAAGGGTTGAGTTTGAACGTTGTATCTTGCTAAATGACCGCGAGGCAATCGGTTAATCCACTTGCCGTCCGCTGATTGCCTCTCGTAAACGGTACGTATGAACCACCAGTGCTGACTTGACTTGTTTAGATTTTACTTAGAGACCTATAGTATGCAGGAGTATTACTCGCACATATTAGTAGTGGGAACCATGCATCTCTTTGATACTCACTTCTCTTCTCTGTTATAGAATCCCAACACCAAAACGAACGGAATTTAGATTTTAAAACCATACTTTACATGCGTAAATGAATTAATATTGTTGATTAGTTAATGATAATCAATTGATTAGTTAATGTACTGTAATTAGTAAGATTGTAAACAAAAATTAAAAAATAATTAATAATAAAAAAGAAACAAATAAAAAAAGTATAATAAGTGGACATTCATGAAAGAAGAAATGTATGACAACGCCCACCATGTAAATGCAGTTAGGTAGCAAATGTAGTGGTCGTAGTGGCCTCTTTTGACACCAATAATTAAAAATTCAAATGTTTTCTTGTATACTTTGATGTTACTCTTTACTTACTTGTTACTTGTATACCCTGAAAAATACTTTTTCCCCAAATCCGAAAAAGCACGGGACTAGAATTAACTTTGCTCTTTCTTTAGGTTCAAGTAGGGTGTGAAGATTTTAAGGAAAGGCTGAATGAGAAGTATAGACTTATAAAACGAAAATCATTTTAGGAATCATAAATTCCTACGTGCTGTAGAGTGTAGACCCTTAAAAATCCATGAAACTTAGTTGCAGATAAGAATTCTATATAGCACAGACCATTTTTTATATGCAATGAAAATATAATACTACTTTAGTCAATTTTTTGCGTATATCCTAACAGTACCTTATAATCTAAAAAATTACAACAAAAATATGCAAAACAAAGCATTTAAAAATCTGGCCCCGAACGATTATCACACTTACAATCCTGTAGGACATAAAAACTTTAACTGACACGAAAATCCCTGTTCGGCATTTTTGTTCTTTTTTTATGTTTTCAGGCTCCTTTCCATTTTTATCCATTTAATGAGCAACACTTTCTGTTTATTTCTCCCTAGGGTTTCCATCGTATGACCCTCTCTTTAGCATTATCGTAACAACTTCGTTGTCCTTTTCATGTTTTACGTACGTACTGGAAACCTGCAAAACCCATTTTTACATTTCGATTAGCCGAAGCCTTTCATTAGTAACTAACTGCGAATCAAACAACAAAACGCTTTTACCGAACTAAAAAAAAGCTCTCATAGCGTAGGAAGAACTTTTCTAATTAAACTAACCTCATTTTTTGTTTTTGGTTTTGCTTTGATCGAAGGATGAAGTCGGAATTAGCATCGACGGTACAGTCCGTATTGAAAGCTCAGGATTTTCAAGTGTGTATTACCATCATCGAAGCTAGACAGTTGGCAGGACTGAATATGGATCCAGTGGTTTGCATTCAAATTGGCGATCAAAGAAAATACACTAGCGTGAAGGAGAGCACAAATTGTCCTTATTATAATGAGGTGGGTAATTTTATTATGAATGCAAAAAATTAAAATATATCTGCTTTTTTTTTGTTTCAGTATTTTGTTTTTGATTTTCACATGCCTGCGATTATGTTGTTCGATAAGATCATCACACTTTCGGTAAGTAACGAATTTTTTCATTAGTTATTTCTTTTACACTAATAATTCCAATATTTTTTGCTAATTGTTGAAGATGTTAATCTATAAGATCTTAATCTATGATCTTAAAAATGTACAGTGTGTCTGAAAAACCGAACTTAATAATACCTAACAAAATGTTCCAGTAATCGGTTCAAATTCGAATTCTAAGCAATAAGTTACAAACTGTTTTATTTTTAAATTAATATGAATTTCAGTTTAAAATAAATTAATACCGAAGCCGCGACAAAATGGTACACCATGGTGCACCCACATGTCCAAATCTTGATCAGTTAATGATATTCTTCTTTTATCTCCCCACCCCTGCATTGAGAGCGATGATCTAGGTTTAACAAAAATATGTATATCGATAGGCCCATAAATAACAGAAATATAAGAATAATTAACTCCAAGAATGAACAGATGAATATCGTATGTAATATATTTCTGTTCAGAACAGATGAATATCGTTTTGATTGATTGCGTACGACCTCTTCTGAATGAATCTTGATTTTAGTAAATTCAGTTTTTCATAACTAAGGCATAATGGACTTTGGTGGTCTGCTATTCAATACAGACTTTTTCCCTACTACTAAAGACAGAATAACTTTACTTAGCTACCGTTCAAGACGGAATGACTTAATTTTTATCTAGAACTTACTATTAAATTATTACATACAGCGTGATGAACACGACAAGGAGCTAAAAATGAACAAATATATTACATAAACTCTAGCTAAAAGTACAAGAAATATTATAATAATAATAGTAATGATGATGATGAAAGGATGTTATTCATTCAGCTAACAAAAAAATGCTTTCATATAATAGATATTCATTTTACTAGGAGTATAAGGGAAACTCTAAATGACGAAATATGGAAGCTTAAACCCATACAATTAATTAATTGAATTAAGCCCATACAATGTCGAATAAAGTCACGTCGGAAAGTTCCGTTGCGTCGATTATGGTGGTTGCTATGGACGACATCTTTGAAGGTAACAATGTTTTATAGTCCGTCGGAGTATACAAGTATTATACGCCGCTCAAGAGTGGTGACATAGAAATGCCACTTATGCTTTGCCAACTGAGTCATATAAGTCCTTCGTTATATGACGTTTAAAAATAAAAATACATTTAAAACTATTACCGCAATACTCTTTCGACATTTATTAAAGTACATGCTACTGTGATTATTACAATTATATAATTATGTCTCATTTTAAATGTATTGCTTTTTACGTTGACTTTACGTAAATAAATAAAGATTAATATGTAAGAATTCAACATGTTTAATTAAATTAAATAGATAACAAAAACGGTAAATAACCAAGAAGAACCTTGATTTGAGTTAAATTAAATGAAAAACAGTTTGTGAACACTTTGCAATTTACTTAATTAGTCGAAGAGGAAGAGCATCCAACTACAACACGTATCATTAAAGCTTTTATAATTGAAGTCTAAATAAGTAATGAAGCAATTTACTTTTGTCTACGACCACCATAGAAAGTTACATATTCCGCACAATCTAGTAACCGTGAAAACGACCAATTGCAAACAATCTCCAAACTCAACGGTAAAGTATGTGAGGAAGGAGTTCTCAATAATCCGTAGTTCTATTAAAACGCCATAGATGTCACCACTTGCAATATTTATAATATTATTAATTATTTGATATATAAAATGTTATAAATTTTAGATAAAGGTTAATTTATTTTGTTTAATTAATATTTTACATTAAATTATATTTCGAATGGAAATCCATCTAGAAAAAAAATTAAGGTCAGACCCGGGGAATTGAACCCGGATCGCTCGGGTAGTAGCTACAGCGTAACCATTGAGCTACCGAGACGCCTTTCAATGATGTTTTTTTCTCATTATATAAAGTTACAATGATTGTTATTCAATTAAAACGTAAAATTAATTAATGTTTTACATTATTATATAATTTTTAATGTAATTTTATTTATTATTATTGCTAAATTACAATAAAAACATTGAAAACATTTATAATTTGCTACATAATGCGAGAATATTTGACATTTTGCGCAGAGGTTAATAACCTTGACAATTGAATTGTGATTTTTGTACATATAAATTATTTTTTGAAAACAAGTACATAATTATTTAGCTGTACGTACTAAATAGTAGATTGACTGAAATTATACAAATTGTAAACATATTATTACTATTGTCTTTACAAATTTAATGTTTACTTTTGTCGTTTTTAAAATTTAGATGTATCATGAGTGAATCCGATGAAGGAAAATTGGGGTGTACACTCGTACACCTCCAAACATCGTGGAAGCGGCTCACATTACATCTCTTAATTTATTGCCAAATATTTCACGTAAAAAATATGAATGCGAGTATAACTTCTAGGTTAAAAACTTTGTTAGCTGTTGGTGGTTTATTACTTTTTTTGTTGTCATAGATAAAGTATAGTGTGTAACGCGTGCAAAAACACCAATTTCTCACTCGTGAGAAATTGGCACTTTTCTGCACTTGTAACACAATATACTATTACTTCATTGAAAGTTAAAATTTATGTTAACAAAAAGCATAAGAAATATACATTTTTTACAATTTTATAAAATTTAATGTTTCAGCTTTAAATATTCATTGGCAAGTTTTATTTAACTTTATTGGTCGTAGCCTTTGTAAAAACTTTATTTCTTTACTACAGTCAATAAAACAATGATATTATTAATTTATTTGCAGTCAATAAAACATGTAATATTATTATTATATTTATTAAAAGAAAAACTCTTTCCATTTACTTACTTATTTAGTTATTTATTTTAATTAGTTATTCAAATCAGTTTTAAATGAACGAGTTTGAGTCTATACACTTCAACAAGGCGATTTTAGAACCTACCCCTAAAATGTATGAAACAGAACTTAAATAATACGCGATTGATTATTACAGCTGCTAGTAGAGTAATTTGGAAACTCACACTCGAAGATTGTGTAAGGAACTGACTTTAGAATTAAATGTTAAGACATCTGAAAATGCATGTCAGATAAATCAGCAATGTAGCTATCTTATTAAAAGTGCAAGCTACGGATAATAACATTATTTCTCAGCTGCATTCTACGTTACTTCATACGTATCTGGCAGGCGTTGCAGTACGTACTAATATACCGTCATCTTTCTATTTCGATCTTCCGAATTGTGACAATTACTTCATAGCATAAGAATAGTCAGTTGTTTTTCAAAGACTTTTACAAAGCCGAATTAAAAAGGTCAGGAGCATTTACGCAAAATTTATTCCAAAACCATTTCTAAGAATTTTGAAATTTTTACGAAGATCTATTAAACCTAGCATCTGTAAACTGACCAAACTTGGTTTCAAATGAAGTTGACAACACGCTTCGCGTATCACACACAACGGTGACAAATCACGACCAGTTCGCCGAGGCTTGCCGAACGTCATCGTATTTGCATGCTGCTAATAACGAGAATCGTATATCAAGGCGTACTGAGAATCGATAAGGTCTCCACACGACAGCTTTCAATATTTGCGAAAGTGCACCAACTGATTATAACTATACTATGGTTATAGTAACGAGACTCTTTCGTCGGGAACTTGTTCTGAACGAGAAAATCTTTACCCTAAACGTAAAAGTTTAATAATTGCAACGTCTGTTAAGGGTAAAAATAATACAGGGGAAGGTTTGTGTATTTTAAGGTAGGAAACTACGACTTTTGTATTGAGTCAAAAACCACAATATCTCGATCTTATTTTTATGTTTACCTTTAGTACTTCTACATTTCTCGAAGAGTTAATATAACAGCTCAAATTGAAGTTTTCCCATTAAAGTTTCTCACTTTTTCTAATAATTTTTTTCTGAAGTGAGTCAGTCCCTGCTATATAAAAAAATTTGAATTTCAATCTCTGCAAAGGGATTTAACCGTTTCATATGTAAATTGAGTTGGGATTGCATAAATTCTTACGATTTGCAAACAAGTTTAAAGCTAATCTGCAGCATTCAAAGGTTAAAACCACATTAATAAGTATTAAACGATGTTAATTTTAATGAAAATTCTGTTTTTACTGGTAGTATGCTGGTAGTGTGTTCATAAATAGATTTCTTTATTCAATTAGGTCAAATAGTCCTTAGCCGCATAGCGTTCTTAAACAATTTGGATGTTATTAAAAAAAATCTGATGGGGTCAGAAGCGAACAGTCGCGTTTATCTCAAACGAGTTCATACATAACTACTTGATTTTAAATTCACAACAAAACCCTGCTTTCAAAAAACTGGTGCCATCTCATCAATTTACACCCTGGTTGCGTATCTAAAATATGTTAGAATTTGCCACAATGCATATATGCATCCAAACTAATCCAGAATCATTCAAAAGCTCTAACGAATATCAATAATTTAAATTAGAAACTAATTAAATACTAGTAAAATAAAAAATACCTAATCTTTAAATTCTATGATTCGAATTGTGCCAGAAGCAGACTGTTTAACAATAAAAGACCTCTCCACATACCAGATAGTCTTACAAAGAGCTAACACAATTTTAGTTAATTATTGGCGGCTTATAACGGTTTAGAAACCCATTTTGGTATATATAAGTACAAGAAAATAGTTTCAAGTTTCGAGTCACTTAGACAAAAATAATAAATTTTAACAAAAATCATCTACTACACAATTAAATGCAGTTTTAATTTCAAATAAAGATGTAAAAAAATAAATAATCGACTAAAAAGCAAGGATTCAATATATATGTATTCTCAAAATAGAATGCTGGGATAAGGAAGAAAAATGCATAAACTTTGCATTAATGTGATGTTTTGGCACGTTAAAAGTCCTTACTGGAAGTGAAATTCGAACTATACGACGATGAATTCTGATACCTGATACATTCAAACAATAATAAAAATATTATTACATTAATACAGTAGTTGAAGAATAAATTTTAATTAGAATAGATGGCTATTCAAAGAAATAATTTTTATTTTTCGTATTTAACAAGAATTTAGTATTTTTAACAAGAATGCAATAATCACGTGGTTAGCTGATTGTTATTGAAATGAGAATGAGTGAACAATAAAATACCAAATTAAAGTTTAATAAATTAGATAAATAAAAAAAGAAGGTTTATTGCTCAAAATTAATATTTCGTTATATTTTTTAGGAGACTAGAGTTTGATATATGCATTATTTTATATTCAAATAATTCTTTTAAAGTTATGGAGTGGAGTTTTTAAAGTTATGGAGTGGAGTTTTTAAAATTATGATAAAATTCTTTTAAGTTTTCCTTGTTTTATGGATGTTTACTGTGTAATTAATTATCGAAGCCATCCCAGTTTTCGAGTACCTTTCATGCACAAAGCGAAATTCTAATTTCTATTTGACACTTAAACAATAAGGCATTAAAAACAGCTATCATATTTATATAAACAGTAGACTTTTCATAATTATGTGAGATACTTCAAAAAGCTGGCCACAAAGTCAGGAATGCAATAAATATCAAGCATAGAACTACGAAATTACCACTTCCAATGTTCTACGTGGACCTTGAGCCGAACGAAAAGAATAAAGATATTTATAATCTACGAGCTATAGGTAATCAAATTATAAGAGTAGACCACCACGAAAAACTTATTCCATTGTACAATGCACACGGTGTCAACAATATAACCACACCAAAACATATTGTAATCGCCCATATAAATGCGTAAAAAAGAATCAACAGACACTTCGTACGTCTTCAAGTGCACCCTAACGAATTGGCTTCAAACCTGCACAATGTTCAGAATCCCAAACGCCTAAACCGAATATGCCCAAGTGATTTAATGGAACAACCATAATCGGAACAACTTCGATGGAAGGATTTCCGCTCAAGTCATAATAAGCGATCAAATTAGCTCATAGAACGTTGTATTGTACATAGAATGTATATAAAAAGAGTTCTGATTGTTAATGTGCAAATAAAGTGATAAAAAAAATGTCAGATACATTCTGATTATTATATATCTAATTATGTTAAATTATATTTCTAATTTACTAGGATTATTTTATTATTTGCGTGTAAATTATTCAGTAGCTCTTTATTTAAATTAATGATAAGCTTTTACCTTTTACCGCAAACCTTATCAATTGTGTTTATCGTTTCATGTCTTGAACTCATGAACTAAATTTTAAAATTATTGGATAGAACCATCCATTATTTCAGGGTTTTATTAATATCTTCGTTCTTCATCAAAATGAAATATGTACATAACAAATATAATATACGTTTATTTTTTTGTCTGCCTTTTTGTTATTCTTTTTAGTTTTATTTATAACATTAGTATATGCCGGTGTATATTTCAAGATATTGTGATGGTTAGATAATATATTTTATCTGATATTGTTGTGAGACTCTTTATTTATATTTATTATAAAATTTTCAATAATAAATACAATGTCTTTATTGGGTTCGAGAAACTAGTTTATTTCCCGCTTATTTGTATTTGAACTTATATTGTTACTGAAGCGTCATCTACTGGTTTATTACTCAAAGTCGCCTTTTTGTTGTTTGTTTGTTTTTGGGCGAGGAATCAGGATGGCGGAGCATCCTTCGTACCTCATGGCACCGATTGCTATGATCATTTGGCCAACCCTACTAAAATTTAGCCGAATCTGGAGGAATTCCACCCCCAGTAGGGATATTTATCGTACCAAACATCGCATTGACACGGGACCTATAGTTTTACTTCCTATCCGAAAAGAAGGCATGTTTTAAATTTTTCTCCGCTATGAAAAATTACTAGCTTGACAGGGGATCGAACCTGCGATCTTTGGATTATGAAGCAAGCATGCAAACCACTAATCCACCGAGACTGGCTGAGTCGCCTTTTTATTTAATAACGTTAAATTGTGACAGATGACATATTATTTTAGCATATGAATACCTACACATTTATTTACTGACGTCAGATTCTACTGTCTGAGTATTCTTATTTTATATTGAATGTAAATAGGAATGATTAATTAATTGCATTAGACAATATTTTATGGTGAAAACTAAAGACAGTCGGCATTTACCAAATTACATGTGCTTTACAATAACTATTTTGTATTTAAGTCTATTATACCACACCTTGATTAACTTGTTATATGAGGTCACACAAGCACACAATCACAATTAACAATTCACCTCTCTTCTTTATATGTTTTAGACAAATCAAAATTTTAGCATGACATATCAGCTATCTCGATAGGTAGGCATCACAATCTAAATCGTGTTATGAAGACATGACTCCACCTGCACACGATGTTTCCAATTCTGGCTAATTAAATTTACTTCCTTCTTAATTTTTTTCTTTTATCTATATAATGAAACACTGGGGCTAGTTGCTCGTATGAGATTTCTATATTTTATATTGGTAACCATTTAATTTTATAGTTTTACAAAGAGAAAGTTTTATAACGTAATTTCTAAAGTTTTTTTATTACAATTTTTAACATGTTTTACATTTTTAACAAATTTTTGTTTTTAAATTTTTTATTACTCTATTTCAATTATTTTCATTATTATGTATCTAGGTTGTTTTATAATTATCTCTTCCTCTTATCAATAGAAATTTTAAATTATTATTTTAATTGTCTATGCTTAGAAGAAACGTTATTTTTAATGTTCACTACAATAAACCGTATATTGTGATATTTGCCCTTATTGCAGGTGGTAGTATGTAATGAATAATGATGTTTATATCTAACAAATATTTTCTCTGTTCTAACATATTGTTATGATATAGATTGTCAATAAGAAGAAAGAAAGCACCACGTTCGGGCGCCATAATGCTGGCCGCTGGTATTTTTATATGATGTAAATAAAAAAGATATATTGTAGTGAACACCTAATGAAAGGTTATAAATTCCAAAATAAAATTTATTATTGTTGAAATTCACAAAAACAAAATCATGGTAAAACAGTCCGGTAAAAATATACCCAACTAAATACCACTTATCTTTATCATAAAAAAAATTCTCCGGCTATAATTTCTAAACTGGAAAACAAGTTCCATAAATGCATGAGACGAAATCAGGCGGGTCGTTAATTAATTGACCAAACACAAATAAATTTCTTTTTAAACATTTAAATGGATAAATTTTATTTATGAACACAGAAAAGAAATAAATATTTAAAATTCCATGAAAAAAAAAGAAACAACTATTAAAATTCTAAATTAAAATTAATTAACCAAATATGAAAGAAACTCAAATTAAATCTCAGTGTCAAATTGATTTAACAAAATAAGAATTAAGAGACATTCTAATTCTCTTTGTTTTTTTAATTCTTATCTGATCAATTCAACAATCTAACATTACTATTAATTAAAAAAAATGAAAGTTCCATAAATGCATGAGACGAAATCAGGCGGGTCGTTAATTAATGGACCAAACACAAATAAATTTCTTTTTAAACATTTAAATGGATAAATTTTATTTATGAACACAGAAAAGAAATAAATATTTAAAATTCCATGAAGAGAACAGGAAACAACTATTAAAATTCTAAATTAAAATTAATTAACCAAATATGAAAGAAACTCAAATTAAATCTCAGTGTCAAATTGATTTAACAAAATAAGAATTAAGAGACATTCTGATTCTCTTTGTTTTTTTTAATTCTTATCTGATCAATTCAACAATCTAACATTACTATTAATTAAAAAAATTGAAAATTATTTTAAATTTTAAAATTATTTGGCGCCACACAAAAAGTTAATCGCCCTAACTTGAAGATTAGTTGGTAAAATTACCTGCTTATTTGTTGACAATGTTCACATTCCATGTCATCCTTCAAATTGATTTTATTTGTCATTTATGAAGATAATTATAATTATTAAAAGTGCAACATGTATCTTCCATGACGTGAATACATAAAATAATTCGGTTATTTACAACAAGATTCCATTACCTTCCTTTAATTCGTTCCATACAAAATAAATTTCCAAGCATTTCTCCAAATAATAATAATAACAGTCTGAACATCAAATTTAAACACCGTACTTTCGTTTTATTTCACTTTGAATGTTCATTTAAATTATTAAGAACTTATAAAAAATTGAAAAATAAAATAGATGACATTTGTCATAACCTCACTTTGTTGACATTTAAGTGACATAAAATTCATCAAGATAACCTCGAAATTATATATATATCAAAATAACGTACAAACTGACATGACTTCTGCTCTGTATGAAAGTTCAAGAGCTGGTAACCAAATTTTCGTGCTGTTTTTATAACAATTGGAAAACAATTGCGAATCACTTTTTTCCTAGTTAGGAACTAGATTTGGTTTTTCCTTTCCTTTCCTTTCCCACCAAAAACCTTTCTAACCAAATTGTTGATAAAAAATTAAATTAATTGTCAATCAAGCAAAGATTACATAAATTTTGATACCAAGATTATAAATATAAACTAAATTTTAACATTCGAGCAGACCCTGCTGAAACGTTACAATTTTGGGATTTCAAAGGCCTAAACCTTCTCTATAAAAAGTTCCCCACTTTAACATTCTAGTGTCAAATGCACCCTAGAACTTGGTTAACAATATCGCAGTAAAATTTTTACTTAGAAATTCAAATAACATTGAGAATTATCCATCTAATATGGAAAATTATGAATCGTCAAAGAAATAGAACATTTTCTTGAAATTCAATAATAAAAACTGTAAGTAAAGTAATAAATACTTGTGTATACCTTCTTACATATGCCTTTAACAATTTTCAGGTGAAAACATGCCATAAAATGGCTTCAAAATATCTAAATGTGAAAATATCAACCAACGACAGAAAATCGTTCATCTTAAAATTGAGTATGTGAAATTCAAGTGAAGAATCTGTTTAAAACTTATCCATCTCACAGTGTTGTAGTGTATATCCTCAACATATTTAATACAAAATTTTATTGTTTTAAAATAAAAAAGTAGTGAAATCCTTCTTTCGCCTGGAAGATAGACAACACATCGTCCATACATGTAATGCGGGATGCCTATATCATAACAATATGTAATTTGGATGTTTTTGATGGTCATTTAAACAATAAATTCAAATTAATAAAAAATTTCAACAAGTTAAAATACCCTTTTGTGTGAATATTATATGCATGACAAGATACCATAGCAATATAGAAGAAGAAAATATCATCAAATGAAATTCTGTAACCACAGTTAGTACCGAATGGCGCCAAACAAAATGCACGCGGTGAAGCTTCTCTAAAAACAATAGTACTGAAGTTTTTTGAAATAATCTTATGTTAACAAAATTTCTCTATGAAACGAGAAATATTTTTGTTTAATTTCTGTTCTTCTGGAATCAGCATAATTTTATAATAGTTTTATAATTGTTTTCTTAGCTGAGAGCTGGTGATTTCAGAACCTTCCAGCCTTTTGGTAACCGTGGTTACCAAAACAAACCGAAATCGGAGCTTAATTCATACAGAGAAATTTTGATCAAAATAGAAAGCGACACTAATATATCGGGATAGTGACATTTTAGAAATATGATTAATTTAATTTTTTATACTAGATTACGTGGGTATGTATCAATCAAAGTCAATTTTTACACCAAATTTTACCGTTTAATAGTAAAAAACTGGTTAATTAAATTTATGCACAGAAACACAACCCAGATTTGTCTTTATCGGTTAGACGTAATTTAATACGATGAGATGACAACTTTCCCTAAAGAAAATGAAACGACAGAAGACTAGTTATCTTTGACAGTCGAATACAACTCAGATCACTTTACACGATTAAGTTATTTGAGTTTGATGTTCATCACCTTTTATTTTTAGATGTTTTTATATTATAGGTTTTTAGCAGTCAGGTTTCAGTAATATGTAGTTTATAGAACCTTTCATACCGTGGTCTCTTTTTTCAGGGGTTTTTAAAGTGTTTAAAATTAAAAATGATTGTACATTGCCGTTTAAAGCTTTAGAATTTGACTGTTTCTTTTTTAATTTTTACACTTGGTTTATATCTTATACTTATTATTATTATTTTATACTTAAGTTAATTATAATATTTTTATAATGAATGTGATAATAACAGCCAAAATCAATAGAATTGGAATTGTTCATGTGTTTTGGTTTACAGTAATTATTGGTTATCAAATTAATTTAATTAGAATTTACAGCAAAAGTGTTGTCATAACTTTAAAAGAATTATTTGAATATTCCTATTGATAATATAAGAAAAAAATATACTTCTTATAATTAGATGGTAACCAAGGGGAGGTACACAATCGCCGAATGTGTGTATTTGTCTATCAATCTTTTCATCGTATGCACAATTTATTTGTTTTTCTAATAGTAATGATAATATTCAAATAATTCTTTTAAAGTTAATGACAACACTTTTCCTATAGATTTTAGTTAAAGTAATTTGACAATCAATAAATACTGTGATCCAAAAACAATGAGCAATTCCAATTACGTTGTTTTTGAATACTATTATTACATTCATCATACAAATATCAATATCGAGGATATATAATTTTTTGTAAGGAGAGAAATCTAAAGAAAATAGCAAATTCGCTATATAATAAGCAAATAGCAAAGGAGTTACTGTGCGATTGTGTTCTAAAAGGTGTTTTGCGTAGTTAGGTTTTTCGAGATGTTTATTTCTATAACAACGCATGTGCCTTTTATATCTTATGTCAAGATTTCAAAGTGTCTAATATACACCGAATTACAAAAAGAACAATTCAAACGGTAAATGCCCGATTTTATGATATCGTGTGTTCTGTCTTTAGCATTAAATAAGAATGAAAAAGTATTCGTATTGGTTTTAAAAGTTATTTTGTAATTGTTGGTTTTTCGTAGTATACGTGCATGTGCAACGTATAAAAAAGATTGCAACGGGGATCTACAACTTCGGAAAAGAAATCCGTCTTGCTTGTAGTTTAGAATGATTACCTTTCTTGAATGATTTGATGCATTTATTGCACGTGGTTTATTCTTCGTTAATAGTCAAGACATTTTAATAAAGTAACGTGAACAGTAAGATTCGGCAAACATGTCAATTTCTTAAACACAAAAAATTCGGAACATGACTACAAAAAGCTTAATTAGAGATCTTGTTCTAGAATAACAAAATTGTTAATATTTTTTTTAGAATATACATTGAAAGGATAGTTAATTTAAACTCTGCGATACACAAACACATTATTATTTTTCTTTCTTAAATAAATCATTAAATTCTTTACGCAGACTTTCACAAAATACATCCAAGTTTACTTAATATTAACAAGATGAATAATCCTGTACAAAACGGATTTTAAAACTTCTTAAAATTCGTCAATTCCGTTTTAAATCTCTATCCCAACCGAACGTATAAATTCACTGAATTATACAAATAAATGTCAACCTTCACTTAAAGGTTTGGGCCAAAAGCACTACGATACACAACGCTGTTACGCTAAAAAAAAGCTCTTAGGGACAATGCGTTAGTCCATCGAAGACTCAAAACTGACTCTTTGCTCAAAGTGGTAATCAGCATCCCCAAATAATTCTTAATATAATCAATATAATCAGAATCATATAAAATCATAGTAGGGGCATCCTTGCGGTGCGAACGAATAAGGCGGACGACCATTCCAGAAGGCTCTAACCAACAAAAACCCAAGCTTGGCAGCATTGTGGCTAATATCAAATTTAATCAAAACTGCCTCTAATACCTTTTCGAGAAACGCGCACAAGTGCAGAATATTTTGTAAAAAGCTCAATTTAACCAAATAAACCCCAATCTTTAGTGTAATTACACCTCATAGTGTATACTTAATATAACTTTCTAAATAAACTTGAAAAGGTTTGACTTAAAATAAATAATGTCATAAATTAATGGATATTTCTGATACGAAAAATTTATTATTGTGCTACAAGGAAGTAACCTTTTTTAATAATAATAATATAATAATAATTGCTACAACCCATAACCTGGTAACCAGGCCCCAGAAGCTATAAGCTTGTGCGGGAGGGAGGGGGCGATTATTATTACGTAGGCCCTACGTGCGGCTGCAGCCGACTTACAGATGGAACAGCGCAAATCCCACATTTGTGTCACTGCTAAGGAAAACTGCAGAAAACCTTAACCAGATCTGCCGGCACCGGGAGTCGACCCGGGCCGCCTGGCTGAAAGTCCGGCACGCCAGACATTACACTACCAAGGCTGTATAATAACTGCAAGGTAACTTCAATACGTTCAAATTATTTGTAGAATAGTCGACATGGAACAAATTCTCATTAAAATTCTATTCGGACATAGAAAAATTGAAAAGTTGGCTAAGTTGAATTGAATTTGTTTGAGAATAAGTTTAAATAATGTTGTAAACCTAAATGCTTTAATAATTTATGGTTAGGTTTCTTCAATATGGAAACATAGTTTCAAACAACAACAAACAAACAAAAATACAACAATAATTCTCATACCAAATTTATTTCATATACGAGGGTGGTCTGAAAAGTTTCCGACCTAACAAAGCTACAAGACATTTTTTCTTTAAATTTATTTTTATTTTTCTACATAGTCTCCTTGTAAGTCTACACACTTCTCCCAGCGATGCTCCCATCTCTTTAACCCGTCCAAATAGTACTCGGCGTTTTTCTCTGCAAAATAATTGTTCACGAAGGTGACTGCCTCCTCATTTGACGAAAATCTCTGTCCTCCGAGCGCAATTTTTAGATGAGGGAGCAAAAAGAAGTCGCTTGGAGCTAGATCTGGTGAGTAAGGAGGATGGTCAAGCAGTTCAAACCGTAATTCGTGGATTTTCGCCAGGGCAACCGCTGAGGTGTGAGATTGTCTTGGTGGAACAGGATTTCCTTTTTCTGCAAATGTGGCCGTTTTTCCGCAATTTCTGCCTTCAGCTTGTCAAGTAATGATGCGTAGTATGCTCCTGTAATGGTTTTTCCTGTTTGAAGATAATCGATTAAGATAACTAGATGACTATCCCAAAAACCAGTCGCCATCACTTTCTCAGCCGACATAACAGTTTTTGCTTTTTTTGGAGCCGATTCCCCCTTCGCAGTCCACTGTTTTGACTGTATTTTTGGTTCGGGCGTATAATGGTGTATCAAAGTTTCATCTACAGTAATTAGTCGGCGCCAAAACTCTGATTTATTGCGCCTAAACTGCGCCAGCAGAGCGTTGGAAATGTTCATTCGAACACGTTTTTGGTCTAACGTGAGCAAACTCGGCACCCAACGCGCGGACAGCTTTCTCATGCCTAAATCTTGATTCAATATGTGACAAACACGTTCTTTGGACATATTCATAGCCTCTGCTATCTCTCTCACTTTAATTCGACGGTCGTTTAGCACCATTTGGTGAACTTTAGCGATGTTATCGTCAGTGGTTGCAGTTTTTGGACGTCCCGAACGTTCATCGTCTCCCAAGCTGGTACGGCCACGTTTAAATTCAGCTGCCCAAAATTTCACTGTGGTAAATGATGGCGCAGAGTCCCCATACACAGAGTCCAACTCATCTTTGATTTGCGTAGGCGTATTGCCTTTCAAAAACAAATATTTAATGACAGCGCGATACTCGATTCTTTCTATTTTCACAAAAACACTCACATCGACTCACTCAAACGATTGTCAAATAACAACTGCGCGTCCAAAATGGCTGAGATTTTGGTGAGTACCTGTCAAAAGATGCACAACTACATTCCCTAGCTTCTATTGGCGAGTGCTGCCATCTTCACGTTAAGGTCGGAAACTTTTCAGACCATCCTTGTATAATATCACAAGTGGTCTAATTTTTTCCGACAAAATTTGTCATTTCAGATATGAGTAGCTTTCTTAACGAAAACTACACGAGTCGACGCAGGAGACGAGTGTAATTTTCCAAAAGCAAAAGCTACGAATGTCTTAAATGATAAATTTTGCAAGAAAAAATTAGACCACGAGTTGTATTCGGCTTGACAATCCAGCAAATTTTTATTGAGCGTGTGTAGTTAATATTAATTTAATTAAATTTGACATTTCATTTTGACATAAATTTTTTCACTAAGAAAAACCTCTAGTGGGTTTTTCACTATAAAACTAATTTCATTGGTCCCAATTTGAAAAATTCTGTAATTTGATTGGTTAAAAATTTTCGAGTTGGATTGTCACATAAAAATCAATTAAAACAATTTATTTCAATGCTGTTAGTGGCGTACACAAAATAAAAGTACTATTTCTTAAGCAAATAAATGTATAAACCAATAAAAATGTTTTGAACACCTTCGGAAGCAATATTACAATGGTCAAACTTAGTTTACTAATTTTAAATTCTTCGCATTTCAGAACTAAATTAAATTAAAACAATTTTATTTTGCTTTACTAGACGTGTTACAAAGATTAATCTAGATTGTAAATTACACTTAAGATTTATGGGACAAATAAACACACTAACCTTGAATTTTATAACACTAGATTAATTTTTTTTTCTCTTAATGTTTTAAATGTGGTTTCCCACGTCCTTTAGATTTTTCTTGCATCCAATTATAGTGAAGAACAGGTTTATTGAGCCTCCAAACAATGTAATTACAATTTATTCAAAGGGACGAAGTTAAAAGCCAGATGCTAGGGATAGAACAACAACCTAGGCTAAAAGCCTTCCAAATTGTAAGATTTATTAATTTGCCATTACTCAAGAACAGGTGCAAACAAAAGAAAAAATACATTTTTGGCTAAAACTTCTAAATACTGCGGTATTTATTTATAACCACCACAACATATCAAACTTCAAACAAATTGTTACATTTAACAAAGAAACAACCACAAAAACAACTTTTTTACAATCCAACAAAATACTGTCACGTGGGGGTTTTCGTGACTGGAGGACGTAGTCAGAGGTAGAGATAAATCAAACACAAGTTGTAAAAAACAACTATATACTAAAGACAATAAAAAGAGTACAAAAGGTTAACATACATGTTGACATATTGATACATATTGTGAGGACGTATATGTCCTCCTAAACTAATACAATACAGGGGAGGTTGGAACCAACCCTGTTCTAGCACTAAATCTACTAACTAAGCGTAGGAGCTAGACTCCTAGTAATTATAACTAAGCCGGGTAGCCTGGTCACAACTCCCCATAATTATCGCAGAGAGTGGGCGATTTTAGCGCCGCCCACTCAACTAAGCAAACTAAGCCATAATTAATCAAAAGAGCACTTAACCGCTTGTTCTTGATGAGGCTTCTGGTGAGTCCTGGCACAGACTGATTGGAAGCCAAAACAAGCGGGTTTATATACTGCTGAAGGCGGAAACGTTACTGAATAATTGAATACATTAAGTGGGATACGAAGAACACATGAATATATAATAAGATGCAAACTGTATAAATTATTCGAATGAAACTGTATAAATTATTCTAATGAGATTCAAACTGTATTTTTTATTCTAATGAGATTCAAACTGTATATTTTATTCTAATGAGATTCAAACTGTATATTTTAGTCTAATGAGATTCAATCTGTATAAATTATTCTCAAGGCTTATGCAGATTGTGTACCGCGCGTGGCGGCGTGTGGGCGAGTATCGCACTACTCTTGATACTAAATGAATGCAAGTTGAAATGTTACAAAAAGGATTTCATTTAAAATAATTTCGTTTGTGACAATACTCCGAATAAAAACACCAAACCCGTCAAATATCGACGAAATTTGAATGGATTTTGGATGGGAATTGAATGGGCCCCTGATGCGTCGATTTTAGCAATATACGAGGGTCGTTTTTTTTTCAACCTCCGATAGGCTATAAATAAAAGATAAATGTATCTAAAAAATCATTTTATTATTAAAAGTGCTGTATACTTATGGTTACTTTTCGACATACTCACCATAAAGATTAAGGCATTTGTCGTATCTGTGGGCAAGATTTTCAATACCGTCTTCATAAAATGTTGCCGCCAACGCATTTAAATGAGTCTTGACGTTGTCTTGAAGATTCTCGGTAGTTCATTGTGAAATTTTACCACGAAACTTTGCGAAGAGACGTTTAAAACAAGAAAAGAGAAATATTGACTTCTGGAATTTGTTCTGATCCATGACAAGCCCGTTCACACAGTGCTGTTGCAACACAACGGCTCCTTGAGCAATTTCAATGGGACATTTTCGATCACTCGACATACAGTCCAGACATAGCACCGAGTGTCTTTCATCTTTTCCCTGAACTGAAGACGTGGCTAGGAGGACAGTACTTAGACAGTAGGACAGTACCAAACTACCGAGGATCTTCAAGACAACGTCAAGACTCATTTAAATGCATTGGCGGCAACATGTTATGAAAACAGTATTGGAAAGCTTGTCACAGATACAACAAATGCCTCAATCTTTATGGTGAGTATGTCGAAAAGTAACCATAAGCATACAGAACTTTTAGTAATAAAATAACTTTTTTTATATATACATTTGTCTTTTATTTATAGCCTATCGGAGGTTGAAAAAAACGACCCTCGTATTTACTTATAATAAAGTGATTACCTTGTATGGCGATGTAAATATTGTAAGTAGATTTTTAAATTGCCAAGAAAAAAATTATAACAATATGTTAATAGCTTCTATAAATTAAAAGAGAAGATGGGAAGCTATGCAAATATTTACTTCTCCAAATAAAAGGGAAGTCTCCTATCTAATACAGCCCTATATAAAGGTTTTATTAGCTTATATGCTACTGTTGAAAACTAATGTTAGTTCTAAAATTCATGTGCAGAGTTTGTTTTTATTTTAAAGGTTACTTTGTATATAAATTTTTACGCATTAAATGAGACACTGTCACCAGTTTCAAAATCAACAGC
Source organism: Agrypnus murinus (assembly GCA_929113105.1). Classification (NCBI taxonomy): domain Eukaryota; kingdom Metazoa; phylum Arthropoda; class Insecta; order Coleoptera; family Elateridae; genus Agrypnus; species Agrypnus murinus. The sequence continues at coordinate 93,390,138 of OV816031.1, read as the reverse complement.
GATCAGGTGCGATTATTAGGTTGCTTAAACCTATTAAGACCGAATATGGATTTTGTTTTGATAAAATATTCATAGCCTCTGCTATCTCTCTCACTTTAATTCGACGGTCGTTTAGCACCATTTGGTGAACTTTAGCGATGTTATCGTCAGTGGTTGCAGTTTTTGGACGTCCCGAACGTTCATCGTCTCCCAAGCTGGTACGGCCACGTTTAAATTCAGCTGCCCAAAATTTCACTGTGGTAAATGATGGCGCAGAGTCCCCATACACAGAGTCCAACTCATCTTTGATTTGCGTAGGCGTATTGCCTTTCAAAAACAAATATTTAATGACAGCGCGATACTCGATTCTTTCTATTTTCACAAAAACACTCACATCGACTCACTCAAACGATTGTCAAATAACAACTGCGCGTCCAAAATGGCTGAGATTTTGGTGAGTACCTGTCAAAAGATGCACAACTACATTCCCTAGCTTCTATTGGCGAGTGCTGCCATCTTCACGTTAAGGTCGGAAACTTTTCAGACCATCCTTGTATAATATCACAAGTGGTCTAATTTTTTCCGACAAAATTTGTCATTTCAGATATGAGTAGCTTTCTTAACGAAAACTACACGAGTCGACGCAGGAGACGAGTGTAATTTTCCAAAAGCAAAAGCTACGAATGTCTTAAATGATAAATTTTGCAAGAAAAAATTAGACCACGAGTTGTATTCGGCTTGACAATCCAGCAAATTTTTATTGAGCGTGTGTAGTTAATATTAATTTAATTAAATTTGACATTTCATTTTGACATAAATTTTTTCACTAAGAAAAACCTCTAGTGGGTTTTTCACTATAAAACTAATTTCATTGGTCCCAATTTGAAAAATTCTGTAATTTGATTGGTTAAAAATTTTCGAGTTGGATTGTCACATAAAAATCAATTAAAACAATTTATTTCAATGCTGTTAGTGGCGTACACAAAATAAAAGTACTATTTCTTAAGCAAATAAATGTATAAACCAATAAAAATGTTTTGAACACCTTCGGAAGCAATATTACAATGGTCAAACTTAGTTTACTAATTTTAAATTCTTCGCATTTCAGAACTAAATTAAATTAAAACAATTTTATTTTGCTTTACTAGACGTGTTACAAAGATTAATCTAGATTGTAAATTACACTTAAGATTTATGGGACAAATAAACACACTAACCTTGAATTTTATAACACTAGATTAATTTTTTTTTCTCTTAATGTTTTAAATGTGGTTTCCCACGTCCTTTAGATTTTTCTTGCATCCAATTATAGTGAAGAACAGGTTTATTGAGCCTCCAAACAATGTAATTACAATTTATTCAAAGGGACGAAGTTAAAAGCCAGATGCTAGGGATAGAACAACAACCTAGGCTAAAAGCCTTCCAAATTGTAAGATTTATTAATTTGCCATTACTCAAGAACAGGTGCAAACAAAAGAAAAAATACATTTTTGGCTAAAACTTCTAAATACTGCGGTATTTATTTATAACCACCACAACATATCAAACTTCAAACAAATTGTTACATTTAACAAAGAAACAACCACAAAAACAACTTTTTTACAATCCAACAAAATACTGTCACGTGGGGGTTTTCGTGACTGGAGGACGTAGTCAGAGGTAGAGATAAATCAAACACAAGTTGTAAAAAACAACTATATACTAAAGACAATAAAAAGAGTACAAAAGGTTAACATACATGTTGACATATTGATACATATTGTGAGGACGTATATGTCCTCCTAAACTAATACAATACAGGGGAGGTTGGAACCAACCCTGTTCTAGCACTAAATCTACTAACTAAGCGTAGGAGCTAGACTCCTAGTAATTATAACTAAGCCGGGTAGCCTGGTCACAACTCCCCATAATTATCGCAGAGAGTGGGCGATTTTAGCGCCGCCCACTCAACTAAGCAAACTAAGCCATAATTAATCAAAAGAGCACTTAACCGCTTGTTCTTGATGAGGCTTCTGGTGAGTCCTGGCACAGACTGATTGGAAGCCAAAACAAGCGGGTTTATATACTGCTGAAGGCGGAAACGTTACTGAATAATTGAATACATTAAGTGGGATACGAAGAACACATGAATATATAATAAGATGCAAACTGTATAAATTATTCGAATGAAACTGTATAAATTATTCTAATGAGATTCAAACTGTATTTTTTATTCTAATGAGATTCAAACTGTATATTTTATTCTAATGAGATTCAAACTGTATATTTTAGTCTAATGAGATTCAATCTGTATAAATTATTCTCAAGGCTTATGCAGATTGTGTACCGCGCGTGGCGGCGTGTGGGCGAGTATCGCACTACTCTTGATACTAAATGAATGCAAGTTGAAATGTTACAAAAAGGATTTCATTTAAAATAATTTCGTTTGTGACAATACTCCGAATAAAAACACCAAACCCGTCAAATATCGACGAAATTTGAATGGATTTTGGATGGGAATTGAATGGGCCCCTGATGCGTCGATTTTAGCAATATACGAGGGTCGTTTTTTTTTCAACCTCCGATAGGCTATAAATAAAAGATAAATGTATCTAAAAAATCATTTTATTATTAAAAGTGCTGTATACTTATGGTTACTTTTCGACATACTCACCATAAAGATTAAGGCATTTGTCGTATCTGTGGGCAAGATTTTCAATACCGTCTTCATAAAATGTTGCCGCCAACGCATTTAAATGAGTCTTGACGTTGTCTTGAAGATTCTCGGTAGTTCATTGTGAAATTTTACCACGAAACTTTGCGAAGAGACGTTTAAAACAAGAAAAGAGAAATATTGACTTCTGGAATTTGTTCTGATCCATGACAAGCCCGTTCACACAGTGCTGTTGCAACACAACGGCTCCTTGAGCAATTTCAATGGGACATTTTCGATCACTCGACATACAGTCCAGACATAGCACCGAGTGTCTTTCATCTTTTCCCTGAACTGAAGACGTGGCTAGGAGGACAGTACTTAGACAGTAGGACAGTACCAAACTACCGAGGATCTTCAAGACAACGTCAAGACTCATTTAAATGCATTGGCGGCAACATGTTATGAAAACAGTATTGGAAAGCTTGTCACAGATACAACAAATGCCTCAATCTTTATGGTGAGTATGTCGAAAAGTAACCATAAGCATACAGAACTTTTAGTAATAAAATAACTTTTTTTATATATACATTTGTCTTTTATTTATAGCCTATCGGAGGTTGAAAAAAACGACCCTCGTATTTACTTATAATAAAGTGATTACCTTGTATGGCGATGTAAATATTGTAAGTAGATTTTTAAATTGCCAAGAAAAAAATTATAACAATATGTTAATAGCTTCTATAAATTAAAAGAGAAGATGGGAAGCTATGCAAATATTTACTTCTCCAAATAAAAGGGAAGTCTCCTATCTAATACAGCCCTATATAAAGGTTTTATTAGCTTATATGCTACTGTTGAAAACTAATGTTAGTTCTAAAATTCATGTGCAGAGTTTGTTTTTATTTTAAAGGTTACTTTGTATATAAATTTTTACGCATTAAATGAGACACTGTCACCAGTTTCAAAATCAACAGCGATCAGGTGCGATTATTAGGTTGCTTAAACCTATTAAGACCGAATATGGATTTTGTTTTGATAAAATTTCTTTAAAATCGCCATTGTTTTACTTGAACTAGGCATAAATAAAAATAGTAATGAAAATATAGAAAACATTTTTAATTATGTTAACTTTAATCAATATGAAGAATCCATTAAAGATATACACAGAAGCAAATTTTATCAAATTTCGTCAGAGATATTTCCAAGTTGGAACCTGATAGAGTTAGGCAACTCAATAACCACTCCTAAACGTAGATGATTTTTGCCTACCGGCACTGTCCCATTTAATTTGTCCAACAGTTTGCATGTGGTGTAGATAGTCATATTGAGTACATTCTAAGAAGTCAAGCAACATGCAGTCCTTATGTAAGACTTAAAACTTGCAATATGGTAGATAGCAGCATTCTGAAACGGTTTATTCAGTTTGTTTCAAATTAGACTAGTTTAGTTCTATTTTAACAATATTTTCATAGATGATAACCATAAATCTAAGCACCTAATTTATTTAGCTATAACTGAAATTTAATAAAAAAAATAAAAGCTTTATTTCCATGCAGATACAATTGCTGCAACTTTTATTATTCATTGCAATTTTTATATACGTTGAGAATCCATAACAACAGTATTTGGTGATTGACGTCTGATTTTCTTATAAAAAAAGAATGAGCGCTAAGAAATGTTTATTTTAAGTAGGTACCTTAACGTTTACGTCTATTAACAATAATTAGATATTTAAGAATGCATCGGTTTGATAGTAACGTCAAATACATTTTGTACCTATTACTAAAATTATTAATAAAACGAATTGCTTCGATTTTCCAGACACACTGTATTAACTTACCACATCTTAACATTCTTTATGTTCGACTGCGTACTAAAGACCTGATTTATGATTTTATTTAAAGTGCATTAACTGCTGCTTTATTGGACTACTTAGTCTAGAATGATAAAGTAAATTTGACTACGTGAGAAACCAATAGCAACAGCAATAGCACACCTGGAAATATTAAGTTTTCCATTAATTTTCACCTTTAACAAAAAAAGATATTCTTCAAAGCAGTCGAATATAAAACTTTGTACTATGTAACTCGTGCATAGTAACACTTTATTAAAAATCGTCCAATAAAGTCATACATTATGTACTAGTTACGTAAATAGCTATTATAACAAAATATATGTATAGATTATATGCAATAAAAATACAATTTAATAAGAAAGTCGTTTCGTTTAAACTTGACCTTTTAAAATTTTATTTCGCCATTAGATTTATAATGGAACTGTCAGGCAATGAAAGGAAAACGCCTTTCAATACAACACATTAAAAAAGAATTATTGGTAAAAGCAATTCAATCAGCTTTTCTTACAAATTTTCATCAATTTGCAGCAAATGCTTTTTCTGACACTGACATTGATCGTTTTCGCGAGACGTAACACCGGCGCAAATTTTGATTCAAGAGGATCTGACAACAAACACGTAAAATAATAAAAATGTAACACCGATTATTTGTTCTCACGTTTTTTCTTTTTTTTTTTTACTTCGAAATTATTGGGTACAGTACATCCAACAAACCTTCAAGTAAGATATAACGCTATTTTATGTCGAATTTATGGTTCAGGCAGTCTACTTTGTTACTACTGCAAATAAAACCTCTGAAAGTGTCTGTAATCTAAATGATACCTTCTTCTTTTTACCTACTTCTACTTCACTTATTATATAACATTTTTTTAGAGTTTGCTTTAGAGTTTATGTTTTCCTTTTTTCTAGATTACTAAGATTAATCTTTTCCTTCGGTTCAATTATTTCAACAGAAACTATGTTTCTAATTCTAAATTTAGAATTTGTCTAGATTTGTCTTAAATTTCTCAGACCAACTTGTGGGTTGTTCGGTTTACAAATTTCAATGTTCTTTCTTAAGTTCAACAAAACTTAACAAATGTAACAGCATTCTCTCTAGAGATAAAACCAACATTCTCTTGTCATCTTATTTACTTTTCTGCTTTTGTGGAGGACATTACAAATTAAATGAGACGTGCTGTTTATATATAGTGAGTAGCTGTAATGTGTTTGGAAAGTTAGAATTTGATAAAAATGAAAGGAAAGAAAATGTAAATATTCAATTTTAAAAACAACCGTAAAGGTAAACAGCTCTTTTAAATTGAATTTATATATTTATACGTATGATTTTAAATTTGCTCAGAAAAACAGGCTGTGTTTCTCTGGATGAGTTATGAGAAATATTTGGAGAAGTAAGTACCAGAAAGAAACGGGGGGTGGGGGGTGAGTCCAAAAAAGTCAGGAAACACAAGATCTTATGCAACTTTATCTAAAGCTAACGACATCGCTGAACCAATCGCTGTACCTAATTGAAGTGCTTGTATAACGACTCCGCGCCTCTGCGGTCAGCAGTGTACTGTAACTACTCAGTACTCTCATAAAATATTCAATTAACTTACCTTTTACTTCTGAAATAGGCTGAATACTTTAGTGCTCAGTGGTTGTAGGCGTTTAAAGCTTGCGAAAACTACACCTAGACGGGTTAACTACTTGAATCTAATAATACCTTCAAACTCAATAAGAGCCATAATTAAACTAAGTACTTGACAGATTATGAAAAATATTATCTTTAAATTAAGCTTTCAGATTTGGTAATCGAAGTGTAATGCACATTTAATAATTTCTTTTCAGTTATATACCATTCAGAGGATAAAGATTTATATTTTATTATACCACCAAGATGCTTAGATGGTGACTATATGACTGCCCCAGAAGCGCAGAATAATTTTTCTTTATAAGGTCACTTTGATAGAAGCCAAGTGGGATCCTTAATAACTTAGTATGTAGTCTATGCAATTAAAAGTAGATAACCATACATCGAAGAAGAAATTCTCGAAGGAGAAAAAATTCTCCGAACAAAAAGAAGATGTTTCTCGACGTGTACGGTTTTATGTCGTTTTTTAATTACCACAAAAGATGTTACATTTTTCTAGAACACTAGAAGAATAAAACCTCTTCTTTATAAAGGTTTATACGTTTAACAAAACGTTTAACCAATCAAAATTATACACATACGATGCCATCATTTGCAATGTCTTTTGAAATATGAAGCATGCATTGAGCGTTTTTAACTACTCATTAGAAAATCATTAATATTAGTATCGTCAGCTGATTAATTCTACGGATGTACTTAAATGGATGAGTCATTCTGTTAAAGCAGTAAAATGACATCACAATGTATTTTGCTCACATCGATAAGGCAACGTTTGCATTCATGAAGGTCAACGCTGTTGCATGGAACATTGGTTGCCTACCGAAAAGGGAATCTCCATACGAAAAAGGATGTAAGATTTTTATGAAATATATAAGGATAGTTTTAGACCATAGCCGATGCTTACTTGACACTTTAAATTTTCGACATTATGACATACCAATTCAATAATCTTATAAAGGTACTACTGCAACTGCAACAAACATTAGTATTACAATAAACTATTAAGAAAGCCAAGAACAAGTAGATCAAATTTACAATTTCAATAGTAATTGTAAATACAGAAAATATAGCACAGTTCTTAAATACCATATGCCTTGCAATGTAATTTATGCCTAAACAGTTAAAGAAGCTTAAACGTTTGTTTATTGCAGAAAAGACATTAGAAAAATAAATCGGTAAAAGAATTGATTAAATTTAAGAATTCTTACAATCAAATAGCATCCCGAACTACCAAACCAATTAATTGTTATTGCTAAATTAACTAATACCGAAGTTTAATAAAAAGGCATTACCTGAACTTGCCCTGGTTATTGCGGAAATTCTAAACATACTATGCCACCGATGCACGTTGCGATGCGATCAATACATAATTAAAGATTCAGTAAATTGTTGCCATTCTTGTCCAAAAGAAGAAGCGTCAGAGATAAAAAAAGCCCGACACCTAATGGATCTATTTTTTAAAAACACATCTAATACAGCACATATAGAACAGCACAAGACGCCGCGAGAACCGAGAAACAAGAAAACCGAGAGCATCACTTTTCCTGCCGACCGGTTTTGTTCTTTTGGAGAAGGAGAGTTGGAATGCCGCCACTCTATGTTGGATTGTTTGATGACAAGATCATGCACCCAACTTTCGCTCATAAATAATTCAGTCAAAAAAGTTGCCAGAATGGGCGAATTTGTCAAAAGATGTGAACATATAATAATAATAATAATAATAATTGCTACAGCCCATAACCTGGAAACCAGGCCCCGGAAGCTATAAGCTTGTGCGGGAGGGAGGGGGCGATTATTATTATTACGTAGGCCCTATGTGCGGCTGCAGCCGACTTACAGATGGAACAGCGCAAATCCCACATTTGTATCACAGCTAAGGAAAACTGCAGAAAACCTTAACCAGATCTGCCGGCACCGGGAGTGGACCCCGGGCCGCCTGGTTGAAAGTCCGGCACGCCAGACATTACACTACCAAGGCTGTTTATATATATATATATATATATATATATATATATATATATATATATATATATATATATATATATATATATATATATATATATATATATATATATATATATATATATATATATATATATTTTTAGATGAAGTTAATTTTTACTAAGTTGTATAATGATTTTACATTAAATAATATTTTGAATGCAAATTCATATAGAAAAATTTATCGACTCTGCTGGGATTCGAACCCAGGACCCTCCACTGTCTAGGTGGTATCTCTACCAACTGAGCTACAGAGAACGACTACCAGCATAGCGAGAAATTTTCCATATGAATTAGATATTAAGCAAACATACATAGTAACTAGATATTAATAGATGTGAATATCTAGTTACTATGTATGTTTGCTTTATATATATATATATATATATATATATATATATATATATATATATATAGCCCTCGCACCTAAGACAACTGCGCCTCCACGCGGTATATGGGAAGATGAACCCCAACGGGTGAGGACGTTAATAGCTCTGGCACTAACCTGGACAGCTAGTAGAGGGTAGACAGCAAACTCGCTCTCACCAATGGAAACTAGCAACACTTACATAAAAGAATGACGGACTAATTGAGCGTATCTCAATTTCCTACCCTCTACCCTCCAAAGAAATTTCTACCCTCCAAAAGTTTTCAGACACTACCACAACACACTCTACAGAATCGACTATAAACTCTAAAGTTTAATGTGAATCGGGACGAAACTTTCCAAGCATGTTCCATAAATACATTTTCTGCTCTTTTGTACCTAATTTTCTGACTCTAAAGAACGTACTGAAAGAGGTCATAGCATTAGTTGTAATTATATCTTTCAAGTTCCCAGATCGTGGCTCTTGAAATGGAAACTATAGTCCCGTTATCGCTTGTGCATTACCATCACGTTCCTTTCTTGAATAATTTGAATGACATTGTAAAAGTGGATTTAGTTTTGGCTGCAACTTTTGTCGAAACATTGCCTGTTTTAACTTTTCTAAACCTAACTGCTGTAATGTTGGTTGTCATTTACTGTAGTTATCCATGATTTTATTATGTAGCTTCTTCAAAGTGTAACTGAAATTAATTCATTTTAGAAAAAGAAAAGACTTTTAAAACATTCTTCTGTTGCTAATGAGAGTTGCCATGCTACTTCTGAAGAAAATCTGGAGGTTGTTTATTGGAACAACCGAGAATGGAATATTTTAGAAATGCGTTACGCGATACTTTCTCGCCAAAATCTTCGTTTTGCTTCTTCTCGCCATCGACAGTTGTCAAGTCATTCTTGATTGTCAGGTAGTCATAATCATCTTGAAGATATATTTCTCGAGTCTCAAACTAAAAATGCCCACAAAAAGAAACATATTTCAGCTTCATAAGGAAGATCTACGTTGCAATAGCGAAACATCAGAGCAGTAATCTAGAAAAAGGCTGATTCAGAGTGACTCAAAACAATCTAAAATTAAATAAAATAAGAAGGGTGGTATGTTGGAAAAACAAAGAATGGAGGAAGGCATGTCTCACAAGTAAATGGTAGTGCTACGTGAAACCTAGGATATGATAGCGATGTTGATACAACTTCCCGCGTCTTCGATGCCACTACGGTTTTTCTTCCATCCCGTCGCTCACACCCAACTGTCTTACTGTCACACTTCCATATCCCATACTCCTGCCATTAATGTGTTAATTGTCGAATTTATTTCATATGTATATCGTTTGTATCTAAACTCTATTTCATGTAATCTCCATCCAGGATCTTGTATATACCTTTTTAATATACTATATAAATTAGATATGAGTCTTCCAACCTTCTAGCTAGTATTTTACCATACAGCCTTTCTATAGAGCTCGTAACTATAATCCCTTTATAATTTGCACAATCTCCAATCATTCCAATATTTGGTCTATATTCTACCAATTTTAGAAAAACATCTTGCTTTTCCATTTTTTATGGATTTTACTGTTGCTCTTAACTCTTGTACTGTTAATGTCAACAGCCACAAATAAATATTGCAGAGCGCACTACAGCACAGAGCAGTGACACTTTAAAATTCTGAGAGAATTGAAAACCCTGCTGTTATCTGATTCCATCTACGCTGGTACTGTGTATCAAAGTTTTCGTCTGCTTCAGCAATTCTTAAAGATCGGTTGAGCATGTGCAGGTTTGAGGTAAAAATCGTAACAGAGTGAAAGATTCTACAAGTCACGAGGGATAGATTAATTCACTCTATCTATTCTTTTTTTTACTGCTCCTCTTCTTCGAGAGCACTTACTAAATCACACAGCATCCTTTGGTCGAAATCTTCAAATTACATTTTTAACCTGTATAAATAAACCACAATGCTACGTGCACGCGGGACTAAAAATTGACGTTTCTACAAGAAGAGATTTTAGTCAAGTACGCTTGCACGAAAAATTTTATTTGTTTCTCTATTCTGAACTCCGCACACGGGTCGACTGATTTGCAACTAGAGTTGTAAACCAGATGAGCATGAAACTGTTTGGTGATTTTGGCTGTGTACGGGAGTGGGGGTCCACGCACGAATCAACTAAAACCTGACCGATTTCAAATCAGTCTGCAACTGGTTGAGTGCGATCGTATTTGCTAGTCACAAAACGAGTCTAACCAAAATGAGTGATCAAAAATGAACACTATTTTTTATAACGATCTTTGAACATTCTATAGAATGAATGCTATAAACTTGCTGTCTATTTGATTTAGTTGTTCTGCTGCTACAAACAGTATTTACTTAATATATTTCGGTATATAGGGATGAACCCAATATTCCCTTATTAATGCTCTCCGTACTCTGCGGTACTGATAATAGGCAATAATGTCTTCTTCATCTGAAGTAATACCTGACATTTTGCCAAAAATAGCTTTGGAGCTACAAATTAATGAAAAGAAAGAACTAAAAAGAAAAGAACTTTGCTCCGACTGATTCAGAATCAGTTGCGATCGTGTGCGGTGTGAGGCTCCATTTTGGTTGCAAACCGGTTGTGTGTGTGACTAGTGTAAAACCAGTTTGCTTAGAGTTGCAAATCAGTCGACCCGTGTGCGGAAGGCCTAAGTGTGAAATATTCGAATACTCTACGCTGATCTATTTTAAGCTACCGATAAGCTCGCGGTTACCTTTATTCAGTAAGAGATTTTTCATCACCTCTTGTCACTATTTCATATCGAATATTTATCTTTCTTGTAACACCCTTTTATAGTTACTACTTTTCTATCTTAATTATTGTCAATTGTTGGTTAGTACTTCATTTTTCGTCTTTTCAGCCACTTTTTTCCTCTGTATTAAATCGGACATACATTCTTCTCTCCTTTGGATCGCTGCTGGGTCAATGCTTCTTTTGCAGCTTTATGTATACTGTTTGACAAAGCTCAATATGTCACCACCCAAGATGTATGGAGCGAAAAGGGCCATTATTATAGACATGACGATGTTTATTTATTGAGGCTCACCTGTCTCCGTTTTGTTTACTTAGTTACGAACACAGCGTGTAAAACGGAACAGCAGTAAACAGCATTTCCTTGAGCATTCCCTACTCTACAGTGGTCCCTTACTTACATGAAACGTTTCCAATATTTCTCACTTACGCACAAGCATTTTGTATGGTGACATATAGTAATGGTGGTTTTGATAAATCATACCTCCTTTTGTGTGCTTATATTTTTCTTCGACCTTCACTATTAGTTTTAACATGTAATAGGTCTTCTACTGGTGTTTCTGGCCTACTTTGTGGGCATTAGTTTAGTCTTGTGTATGTGAACATTGCATTTCCTCTCAGTAAATAATCATTCTATTCACAATCCTCTTCACTCCTTACCCAAAGTTCAAAAGTCCGCTTATCATTATATAATCGGAAATTGATTGAATTGTTGGGTTGTGCCGTGTGTATTTATACACATCTTCATGTGGAAAATATCCATTTAGTATCTTAATGAAGAATTGATTGCATATTTCTGCTCGTCATTGTCCGTTCTCTTCGTTGGTGGCTGCATATACTACCACTATAACTATTTCTCTGCCACTTCATAGGGGTGGAGATACATCCTTATTATCAAGCACATGAAGCACTACTTTATCTTTTCAAATTGCTGTCTATTCATCTATCTGTCTGTCTGTGGACCACCTAGATGTCGAAAATGGCAACTTCAACTTTAAATTTGCAACCCAACTCTATAGAACGTTAACAACCTTAATCAAGGGTCATAAAATTTATAAATGAAGACGTAGCTCATGTGGAATGTCACTGAACACATGTCAACATAACCTGAGATGGCTGTCATTTATCACTGAATGTATTAGTGAAGAACCCCATCCAAGTGCAATTTAACTTTGCTGCACTTCTTTTTTGCCTAAAAATGGGTGGTCCGGAATGTGGATGTAACATTGAAGACGAATATTTATGAGAACTGAAGAAAGCATGTTGAAAAGGCTTATCGATATGTTGCAATTTGGCATCGTATTTGTATTTGAGACCGGTTGTAGTTCAATTAGTCGCATGCAAAGAAACTCGGATTCAAACCTTAGTCAATATACCACCAGATTCTTAAAAATTACTTATATGTGGGAAGGCAATGGCAGACCACCTAGGTATATTTTTCTTCCCTGAAATTAGTAACCTCGCTGTAGAAATGCAAATAATTCCCTTTCATTTCATTGCCGTCTGCTATCTTTTTCGTTTCTGTTAAAGCACAAATATTCAATTCTTAATTGTTATGATTCCTGGAATACCTCTTGATCTTTCGTATTGACACTACGCCAGCCGGTTCCAAGTTTACTTGAGAACGGAGGAGGAGGAGTAGTTACAACTACGTTAAAATACTTGCGTTCAGCTGACTCTGGGTGGTAGCAACCAGTAAGTGGGTACATAGATTCCAAGAGTGTTTTACGTGGAGCACCTGTCGTTAGATTTAATCTCCACGTTCCTTCCAAGAGGAAGTAATTGAGGTACGCTCAATCAGCACGCATATGCTTAGCATATGCTCCCAGTAGTTCACTGGTCGGAGCGAGGTTGCCTATCCACCCTCTACTGGCTCTCCAGGTCAGTGCCGGAGCGATAAATGTGCTCACCCGTCGGAACCCTCTCGTCCTATTTCAAACGAGCGTCGGGTTTTTCGTTCAACATTAGGACTATAATCCTCTAGCCCTTTTTCATGGCTTCATAAGTTCTTTCACCTAGCCTTAGTTGGGGGCCACTGCCCGATCGAATCCAACCTCAGACGTGGCGGGACTTGGTTTTTAATCGGTTTTGCCACCCCGATCTCCCAGTTATGGCCCTGGTGTGCCTAGGTACTAGTCTAGGGGTACATGTGAACATAAACCAATAGTTTCAAGAAGAGAAGAATACATTTGATTTAATAGCATAAGTACGAAAATCAGCATTAACTCAATCCACTCGGTAAAATTTTACTATACTAGATCTAGCATCCGGTTTTCATCAATGCTGAAACTAGTTGAGGTAAAATTCCAATTTTCTATTTTGGTATTTTTTTAATCAATTATAATTTCAGTTTAATAAAAAAGAAAAGAAACTGAGAAAGAAGGCAAGACAATTATAATTATAGAACGTTAAAATCCGTTTATCATCTGTTACCGAACGATAAATTCTGTCAGGTTACGGTTTTGACTTCAGCATTAATCCAAGTCGACTTTTTAACCGAACGCTCTTAAGATTAATTACAAACATAACAAACGTTTCCCTTTTTAATTACATTCACAGTTGACTGGTTTGTTTGACCATTAGAAACAAAACAAATTGATCCGCAAACACCCGTCGACATTTGCTGCAAATTCATGAAAATTCTACTTACGGCAAACTTAAAGGCAGTTTTTAGTTTTGTTCTTTTTGAAATTTCTACGCTTTTCAGTTTGATTTTGGATTTTCTATTTATTCTTTATGTATAAAATATGTTCTAGGTTTTGCATTCTAGAAAGCTTTTACGTTCAGGCACGGTGGTGGGTTCCTTCAAAATAGATGTCAAAACCGTCTATGATTCAACCGGTAGTTACGACATTCAACTGTCGCTTTACTTTTTTAGTGAATTTCCTATTTCGATGCAAATTTGAAGTGATGTTTCTGTGTCTACTCGAGAATCAACAAACGTATTGCAGGAAATAAATAGATGATGAAGTTTATTTCGATTTTAAATTCAAACCCAGTCGCACACTCTTGTGGTACAACTACTACTACAACACATGAAATGCAGTTCGATCGAGGATAACTTTTAAAATTGCTCGTCCGACGATAAAATTTCAAATTTAAATCCAAATAGGAAACTCATTAAAGATGAATCCTCAAATAAATTTTACTAGTTTATTTTTTGAACTCTTCCACTGCACTTATTTAAATATCGTACCACTATACTGCATTGTGCCAATGAAGCCTGAACTATATTTTCAGTTATTTTATTTTTGTGTGCTGTCTCTTCTTTTCTCTCTTGGGAATATTTTGGTATGTTTTTCCTTTGTTTCTTTGGCTGACAGGTGTTGCAGTCTCGGAACATTCTCAGAGCTAATAAATTATTGGGGAGCTTTAAATTAGACGTGGCTACTGTCTGGTCTCAACCAGGTACGAAATATACAGCATCCATTCGTGCCTTAATTAAGCTGTACAGAATGTTTTGGTTGTATTGTAATATTAGAATAGAACCTTTTTTTTTGTTTTTATTTCTAGTCGTTGTTTAAAATCCTTAATTTGTTCCTTAAAGTTAATCGACTAATAAGACACTCTTTATGGTTTTTGCCTAATCTGGTTATCAGCTTTACACATTCTCGAGGTTCATTGAGGACTCAATGAATTATTTATCTCCAACGTCAAGAATAAATAAAATAATTTTTATAGTGGAAAGCTGATAGGTTGGGCAAATAGTACAAAAAGGGTTTACAGTAAAATTGTTATTACAATGGAGATTCTAACCTAACAGCAACTTAAGAATCGAATAAAAATCATTTCTAAGCGATATCTAAGGTAGGATGGGTACGGCTTGGCTGGCCTAGCGGTGAAGATAGCCGTCGCTCTACTCTTTACTGCAGAGCGTATAATGACGCTTACTGACCTAAATCATCCAGATCGATATGAAATCAAGCCTAGACTCAGGAAGAATTTTCCTGCTCTGGACTCTTAACTCTAACTTAAGATGTTAGCGCCCGTAATGATATAAAAGCTATAAACTAATATGTATTTGGAAGAATAGTTCAAACTATTTTGGATGAAGATAAGATTGAAACTAACAATAAATACCCAGAAAAACCAATTATCTTATCAAAGATAAATAAACATTTTTTTGCTATTTTAGTTTAAAAATGCCTAAGGACCATTTTCTTTTAGGGATAGATTTTGCTGATGTAGATGAATCTAAGAAAATACTCATTCAAATCAACAACCTGTTTTAGAAACAGAACTTTTATAGACAATATTTTAAAGCTCTTTTACCTAAAAGCTAATGTAAAGCGAAACTCCTTTTCGGATCATAGAGAACATTTATTTTGTGGATTTTGTATCTCTAGAATTTTGTTGGATTTCTGCCTTACTTGGATGTAGATACCCGGCAGGATCATTTGTCCAGGAAACTTTATTTTTCAATAAATTTTATGAGGTCAGCTGTCAAACAACTTGATTTGTTTTGCTACTATAATTTATTGCTTGTTTTCCAAGAATTTCTTTAAATAACAAAAACAAAACCACCCAACAGTATCAGTAATTGTACATAACTTTCACGGCATTCTTTATTTCACCCAGTGACTTTAAAAATGCTAATTTAAAATTTAAACGGCGGGAATTTGAATTTAGTCAATCAAAAGCGTTTTTTAAATTATTCGGAAAATAGAAATAATTAGTTAGAAAGAAAGGTTTAGGGTCACTGGGGTCGATATTGATTTCTTTAAACTTGTGTCCGTTAATTGCATTTTTTAGAATTTTTTAAAATAACAAAAACATTCCCTTTGTTAATTTCCAGATAAATCTAATGACAAACAAGTTTTGTATTTTCAAACTTCTTAAAACAAACCACTTTTATCATTATTTCAAAGTTATTTAAAACATTCAAACGTTATTGAAAGTTTCTTGTCGATAAATTTAAATTCAAGTAGTAGCTAAGTGTTATCAGAATTGGATTAAATTTTAATATGAAACTGCGGTTACTGACTTTGCGTTGAGATAATTTAAGAAATTATTACGTTTAAAACTGTATTCTTTTGTCTGCTTTTCAACCACTTATAAATAATTTTCAATTTTCTAATTACTTTAAAATATTTTAGTTTTGCAACTAAGTGAAGCACATTTTCCTAAAACGTATATATGATGTTATATGCTTATAAGTTGAGCTGCACTTTGAAAACAAAATATTCGATTTTAAAAAAGTTTAAATAAATGATTTCATCAATCAGCTTGATTTCTAGACACCCAAATTTATTAGCATTTATTATAATTAGCAAAACTTCTAAATTACTAGTAAATAATAACCTGTTTTGGTTAGGTACTTTGATGGAATGTTATTTTAGAATTAGAATTTCAAAGTATTGTGCAGATGTAATATCTATATCTTTTTGATTGGTCACTATAATAATTGTTATTTCAAAAATATTTTTATTTGTTATTGTTTTTGTTTTCTTTTATACGTAAGCATGTGTTACAAAAAGTAAAAGACAATAATTTGTTTTATAATTTTAAAATTTACTAGGGAAAACTTTGACGTCATAATACTTTAATAATATTAATTATAATTATATAATAATTATAATTATAATGATAATTATTTCAACACAAAGTAGTTAACCGTTTTATTTTATTTATTATTTATTAGTAAGAATCTTCCAATAACGTTTGAATGTTTTAAACAGCTTTAAAAGAATGCTGAGAGTTGCTAAACATGTTATGTTTAGCTATTAGCTTTCTCTGAGAATTAACAAAGGGAATGTTTTTGTTTTCTTAGAAAGTTCTAGCAAATGCAACTAACTTATACAAGATTAAGAAATTTAATATCCCAGTGGGTGTTTTTCACTTATAAGATTTCCTTTCTAACTAACGATCATGTTGATCAAAAGTTCTCCGAAGCACAAAGTCCAAAAGTTGATATTTCTCGAGTTACAGGGCAAAGATTGACGATAAAATCAATTTTGTGTTGAGAGCATTTTAATATCTTTCCATTTGTGTGTTCTTACATGCACCACGCACTTTTGCACACGGAAATAATTTTTTTTTGAGCACAAAGTCCAAAAATAAAAACTCTAATGCATACTTGAAAAATGTTAACTTTTAAACTTTGTGACCATAAGAACTTTTGATCAGCATGATACCAGCTATAAAATATCAAAATTTGAAACAGTTTCCATAAGCAATATGCGGGGTCCTTTAGGACTGATATTGTATTGACGACTTTTAACTTACTTTTATTGTTTCTAATAGAATTTAAATTTGTAACATGCACCACCACATTGTAGGTCATGATCAAATCAAAAGATGCCCATGCGGTGTTTGTATGACGCATTCGCATGCAGCGCTTTTTTTCAGGAAATACTGATTTGTCGAGTTGTTTTGTATGTACGCTTAAAAGCAAAAGCTGATAAGAAGTACTGATTGAAGCAACTAGCGTTTTTCAAATGCGTTACAGTGAAAATAAGGAGATTTTGAGGCCAAGCTGTCTTCCATAGTTTAGTTTGGCATAGTTAGCAGACCAGCTAGAAGTTAAGCAATATCGAATGCCATACGTTTTTAAATCAACTTTCTTATCAACTTTTTTTATAAGTGAACAAAATACTGGACAACGCGTTATCAGATTTGCATTATGTTATGTCTAGCTTTTTAATCGATAATCAAAAAGGCATTCAATTCAATTACATCAACACCGCATGGTATCTTTTGTACACAATACCGACTACATCGTATTGATAACAAATAACACAAAGAAAGAATTATATTCCGCGAAACCAAATGCCTGAAAATTCAGTGAAAATCGCATTGTTTACGTATTTCATCTCCAAAATGATTCTTGTGGCTTAGAATTAATTTTGGCATTTCAATTACGCCCTGTATTCAATAGGAAGAAGCAGCTTTTGTCTTTATTATTAAAGTTTCATTGGCGTTGCTACGGAAAAGTTTTATCCATATACTGTTGTTGTTTAAGTGGTATAATTTAAATTCCTTGTTTTGTCATTCATTATTATCTATTATAGTAAAGGTATTCGTAATATTACAATTATTTTTAGGTCTGGCGAACAAGCTGACCATTTAGTAAAATTATGACGATCAAAAACGCTTTTAGTTGTATGCTGTATGTAAATTGATTCTTTAAAGGTTTTTTTTTGACTGCAGAATTGTTTTAAGTTTTTTATATTTTTGTTCACTAAACGTATCAACTAGCAAGGAATTCTCTTAAGCTTGTTAATCCGAAACAGTTTTGCATTTTCGTAAAATGTTGAACGCAAACTTTAATTTTGCCGTAGAGTACATTTTGGAGTTAAGTTTCTTTTAAAATGCCCACTAGCTTATCACATGGTATTCAAGCAGTTTGCATTGCGCATAAACGCAAGAAAACATTGACTTTTACAGATTTAAAAAAAAGTTAGTCCAAAAGGACAAGTAAGAAAGTCTGCCTTTCTTGTACTTGTGCTAGTATATAGTTTTTTCGACTACAAAGGTTTCAGAAGCATTTTGAAGAAATGGTGTCTCTTAGTTCCTATGATGAACACAAGCTTGGCTTGTTGTACACAACATCACTATGCTCTGCTTTGGCACTTTGTCACTATACACAAGGTCAAAGGGTTTGACCCTTTTGAGTCTTCTTTTCAGGTCCAGGCATTGTCCAGTAGTTGTAACACATAAATGTTGACGGGGGCATGTAGTTTTCTCTCGTGCATTTCTGCAAACTTTTGTATTCAGATCTTCAGATCCCTATACAGGTGGTCATTCCTATAGTACCATGGAACATCACCAATAATTCCGATAGTACCATGGAACATCACCAATACCTCGGAGCACTTTATTTTGCAAGACCTGGTTCTTATTATCTTATCTGTGTTGCTCTTGGATGCACATCTCTAGAGCTGAAGTCCGTAGATCCAGATACGTTTTAGGGTTTTTTTGTGCAAAAAAAGTTTATTATGTACAGACAGAGATTATCTGAATGTTTTACGTGGAGTCCCCGTGTGAACATACCTCCACGTTCCTTCCAACGAGGAAGTAATTGAGATACGCTCAATCAGCGCGCGAATTGCATGGAAATTGCTCCCAGTCAGCTCACTGGTCGGAGCGAGGTTTCCTATCCACCCTCTACTAGCTATTCTGGCTAGTACCGGAGCGATCGACTTAACACGTGCTCACCCGCCGGTACCCTCCCGTCCTCTTTTATACGGGGTGAAGTACCTCGTCCAGCAATAGGACTATTCCCCCAACTTAACTCAGTTGAATAGAGAGAGCCCTCCAGTCCTATTTTATACCTTCACAAGCTCCTACCCGAGACAGGGGTTGGGGCCACTGCCCGATCGATATCCAACCTCAATTGTGGCGGGACTTGGTTTTTTAATGGTTTTGCCACCCCGATCTACCAATATAGAGGCTTGGTGGGACCGAGCTTCGTTCGTAAGTCTACACGTTATAGACTCCCACTGTGTACCCGTTAAGGTGAAGTTGTCTTGATTGTGAGAGGCTATGTATTCGCTTCAACTCTCCTTATGTGTAATGGCTTTCACAGCTTCTCCCAATCACTGTACTCGGCTGCAGTCCGGATCATAGGGTGGTCGGGATAGCTCCTAAGCACATTTACCTGGCGACATGTAGTTTCCCATATGCCAAAAAGCGGGATAAACCTCACTTCGCTTCTCCTCACTTAAGATTCAGTCAAACACCGGGTTCCTTTGGTGACCATAAATGACATCAGTCAAACAGCGGGTTCCGTCGGTGACCATAAATGACCTTATCCAAGGCGAGATTCGAATCCGTCCACACCGGTATCATATACCAGGGCTCCCCCTGATCGGTATGATTAACCGTCGAGAATTTTCAGGAATTTCTCTACCACACACTTGACCTGACAGCTTCATCCATTGCCCAGGATCCAGGATCCAAAGATAGGGTAGAAGACAGCCAGTTTTAAGGGTGAACGTCGTGTGGTCTCCCGAACACCCGAGTACATTACAATTATGTACAGACAGTTGTGATTTACTCCCAGTCGGCCAGTCCATTTTTTTATATTTGACGTCAAGTTCTTTTTTTTTTTCATTATGTGTTCTTTCCATCGTAGACGGACATCCAAGTTCATTCCTAGGTATTTTATTGATAACGGGAACTGGACATTCTGCTTATAGGTAAAGTCAATGTGTGCCGATTTGCTCTCGTTGATTTTTGTTCTCCATCTCTCTTTCCATTTTTGTCCAATCGGTTAGTCTATTGCTGGTTCTTGAAGTTTATCAGCTGCTTCTTCATTGTCATTACCTATTGGCAAGATGACTGTATCATCGCAAATGTGGCAGTTGCGACGTTTTGAGTCTGTGGGCTGTCACTAGTGTACAGCAGTTATAGAATGGGTCCCATCACGCTGCCTTGGGGTACCCCTGCATTTATATCTCTCATGCTCGAGTATTCATCTTCTTGCTTGAGTCGAAACATTCTTTCCAATATATAAGATTTTATGATTTCGGCGTATTGCTTTGGCAACATAGTCTTAAGTTTATATATTAACCACTCCCGTGCCAGACTATATCGCAAGCCTGGGCTACGTCTAGGAAAATGGCCGAGCAGATTTTATTTTCTTCACACGCCTTTTCAATTATGTTCGTTATTTGATGTTACTACTCGATCGTAAAATGTCTCTTCCTAAAGCCAAACTGGCGAGCAGGGATTAGGTTGTTGCTTTCAATGATTGGTTTTAGTCGCTTGAAAAGTAGCTTCACAAATAATTGTGACATTATTGGAAGTAACGAAATGGATCTGTATGATGATGCTTCATTGGGAGGTTTACCCGGTTTGGCGATCATGATTACTTCGGCCATTTTTCAGATGTCCGGAACATGTTACAAGCGAAATGCTGTATTTATCAGGTAAGTAAGTTTTACCAGTGTTTTCCTATGCAGCTCCTCCGATCACGAGGTCATATCCTGGAGCCTTTTCTGAGCTAATATCGGTTCTAAGTTTTTCCGCAACCCCTTTTGGGGTTGCCAGTTCAATATCTATTTCTTCGCCTTCCAATTGTGGCAGTTCTTGCACAAGTTGACTTTCATTTGATTGGAAGGTTTGCTCTAGATGGCTTGCAAACATTTCCACTTTTTGCTGGTTACTTCTTGATTAAGTTTCCTTTGTTCAGTTACTAATTTTTTTAATTTCCATAGGTTAGTTGTTACCAATCGTCAAATCTCTTGGTTTCGGGTGTATTTTGCCATGCGGCCTGTTGTATGTTTGTTACAAACTTTTCGACTTCTTGGTTTAGTTGATTTTTTGTCTTTAGTGGGACATTCAGCTTTATAGTGTTAGACAAGTCTTGTTGGCATCCCTTCCAGTCATTCTTTCCATTCACTAAGGTTGAATTACGTTCTCTCCTGATGATGGTTTCGCTTAATGTGACGATTATTGAAGTGTGGTCAGAATCCATGGTGATCGTCCATCCTGATCAAGGTTCCCTTCAATTGCCATATAGTGGAGATATTTTTTTGTGATAAAGAAGTCCAACAAGTCTGGGATCTTTTTTGGATTGGTGGGCCAGTCCGTAGGCTGTCCTGTTGATTGGTAGCAATATCCAAGTTGTGCAGCTGCTTTATGTAACTCTTTTCCCTTGGTTGTGGGTAGCCTGGATAACCACAGGGTATCCTTAGCATTAAAATCACCGCCAAATATGAATTTATTACGTAGGTACTCTTACTCTTTTTCTGATTATGTCGTGAAGGACAGTATATTGCTGTTATGTAGTTATTTTATCTCTCCCAGTATTGATTGTTATTGTTGTTACCTGGTTTGCCTCCGTTTCCATATCTAACTCTTTATAGTGAGAGAAGTTGATTTTGACTAATATACCGCTACGTCCTTTTGCTACACTTGATAGGTGGATGGCGTAGTAAAAATTATATCATTTAAATTGTTTTGTTATGATCCCATTGGCGTGCCACCTGGCTATTCTAACTTCTTTGCAGGGCCATTTGGTTTGTTTGATGTTGATCTATTATTTTGTTCAAGTTTCTGCAGTCTTTCAGAGAACGAATCCATGCTAGCAATTAATGTTAATAGTAGCTCATTGGTGGATTGTTCTGCTGTCTGTATTGATGTCTGTGTTGCTGTTTGTGGCATCAACTGTGGTGCCGCTGATGCCTTGATATATGAGGAGCTGTTTTGTTCACGCTTTGTGCATACGTTCTGTCACTGCTGGCTTGCGTATATTTTCTCGCTGTTTCCTTTCTTGTATTTTGGGTAATTTCATCTCTTCGAGCCTGTAGAGTTGTTGCTACTTCACAGCCTCTATAGTTCGCCGGATGTTCTAGGTTACTGTTTTGCAGATTTTGGTTTTTACTCTGGTGTGTTTCTGCATACCCTAGTGTTATGTTTACCAGCACACTTTACACACCTTGGCTGTCTATTGCAGAACTTTTGGGTGTGTCCATGTGACTGCCTTTTTGCAGTGTGGTATTAATTTGGGTTTCCTTAGAGGTTCGGTTCAAATTCTCATTCCCAATATATCTTTTTATGTCATAAATGTTTTAACGTCCTCTTTATGTTCAAACAATAACATAAATAGTGGAAGTGGTTTTTCACCTTGTCACTAATTCAAATACTCCTCTTTGTGTTTCAGTTCTTTCATTTTTTAAGATGTTTGTAGCGTCTACACATAACAGGTTACGTTTGTTTAATTCTTCAACGATCTTTTTGGGGTCTGATGTTGAGGGTATTCCTCTAGCCATCACTTTTATATGTCTGGTGTGTTTGTCTTCATAAGAGTGCTAGCATATTCTCGTTAATACTGTTTAAGGTAGTAATGTGATCGTTATTCAGGGTTGCCACTTTGAACGAAATTTCATTTAAACGTAAGATCGTATACATAGTGAGTAATAGTTTGTTACATTGCTCACTATTATCGGTGGTGGTTTAGGTGCTTTTTTACCTTTTTTATCTTGTTGATTGTTTTACTACTCTTCTGTGGCTCTGAGAATGAGTCAGGTGAGGAGTTAAATTTTCTTTTTTTTTTTCTTGTTCTTCCTGCTAGCGGCTGTTATCCAGCTTATTTCATTGGACAATCTTCAATCTTCGTCGGTCTCATATTGTGTGGTTGGCAACTACCTTAATCTGGTTGGTATCCTATTTATTACTCTGGGGATCCTTTTGTTCTTGTTTTCCCATTTTAATTTGTAGTTCGTTCATCTGCTGCTGCAGCATCTGAACAGTGGTTTAGATGCTCTCATATTTGTGTTTCGTGGATCTAAGCATTGTATAACGCTTCTTCATTTTGACTTCTTGCCTGATTTTCTGAGCTGAATCATATAGTCCATCGTATTCCATGCACATCTTTCATAACTTGTATGTTTGAATAGCTAGCTCACAATTACCTGGCGGATAGGCAACCCAATCAACCACCTTTAAAATTTTGACGTGGTGGTCCCCTATCACTAGTTGTTTTTGTTATGAATTCTAATCTCGTATAATTATTTTATTATTATGTGAGTTATTAGCTTAATTACTTACGATTAGGTTCTACCCTTACTTGTGGCTGTACTTCATCTTCTGGAGATTATCATAAACACAGTTGTTATAACAGGCACAGTATTTAAACACTTTATTATTATGATGATATAGATGAATAAAATACATGCAAGCTTGCTTGTCACAATTTTTCACATCACCGCGTAAAATCGAATTCGTTTTACATTTAGAAATTTGTAAATATAAGAAGGACCCGATTTTACGCGTAAACGATTGATCATACGAAAAAGTGTTATTAAGATTTTGTGTTGTGCAAGATGAAATGCAGCTTATGACAAAGCCCCATAATACACTAATATTTTTAACGTGGCAAAATGATGGTGAAGTTTACAACTTTTTTATTTTTTTTTTCTAAAAAGTAATACAACATAGTTGTATAAGACTTTTTGTTATTTTTGATGTCTTCTATCACTCCTGGAAATTAACGCATAGTTGCCCCTCCACCCTGTAGAGTTCACGTTTGAAACTTTACTACTTTTCCTCTGTATGTTATTTTTATCCAATTATCGATTTGATTCAACTGTAATTGGCGTATTGACGCAAGCGGATAATATCGGCGTGCAATTTTTATTTTGTTTATTTAACTTATAGTAAATATTTACAAACAAACCGTTTGTTCAAACTTAGTTTTATTTTTTAAATTCATTACAACAATTCATCTTCATCAAATCCATGTGAATATTACTGATATTTTTCAATTTTATCTTCATCCACTTTTCTACTGAAAAACTGTGGCTGTTAAACAATAAATGTTAAAGAAATAAAGAATGTTAAAACAATAAATTTTCTAAAAATAAACTCTAAATTGGTAGTAGTTCCGAATTCTCCCTATACGTTCTATAGTAGCACGCTTATCTGTAGTTGTAGCAAACAAATAGCAGTCATTTAGCATGCATGTCTAGCTTTTCCTATGTTTCAGGCTGCCCTTGCGCTTGTTAAGCATGCTAAAATTTCAAATTGATTTTAGATGTAAATTATGTGCTTTCATCAATTAACTTTCTACTTTAATTGCTTGCTGACTAATTTCAGTCTAGTTATTTTGCTCTACTTTTCATGTACCCAAGCATGTATACTAATGAGCACTAATAAAACAAAGTAATTTTCCGCAACAGTAAGTGTTAGTAGTTAGTTACCACGAGTGCAAGCTTTTCAAAGTCACGTAAAGCTTAAAAGTGTGTAAAATGTTATCGCAGTTTTTCTATTTCCTGCCGACCGGAATAACTATATCAAGCAATTCTTGGTTGCGCATTTGCTTCCAGCAGTTTAATAAATAACATAATCTGATTTTTAAAGAAAAATAAACTAGAGCGAGAAAATGTTGTACGAGGTGGCCCAAAGCCGGCTTCTGTCATTTGCGAAAAATTAATAATGAAGAAAACAATTGTCGTGTAACACAAGTGATACATGAAATAATTAGCAAGAATAAATTACTATGCGGCAATGCAAGAAACAACAACCAATCTAAAACTATTCCATGTTTAGAAGAAGTATATGGCCTGCACGTTCACCAGATTTGATGATTTCCTTTATCATTATAAACTGATCAACAGGAATTCATCTACAGTTTTTAAAACTAACGTTTTAGGAGTTTTTGAAAAGTTTAAGCTTTTCAAAATAATCCCTTCAGCAAACCCAATATTTTTATATTTACGTAGAAAGGTATATGACCAATTGATTGGAAGCTGAAAATGAGGATCAGCTAAAATAATACGTTATATTTTTAAATGACTTTTTCTTGGTTTGTTATATGTAAGTTAGAATTAGGTGGTTGGTTTTGCGCCACCTTGTACTGTAATAAGTTTTCCTTGCTGTTATTTCAAGAATATGGCAAAAACAATAAATACCAAGGAATTTGTATCAAAAACAGAGGCGAGCGGTTTTTTTGTTCCTTTGTCATGTTCGTTGCACCAAACGTGTATTTGTTGTTGCTTTGCTTTAGACAGGTTATGAGAAACGTATATGAAAAAGGAATTTTCATGTATGAGCTAACACATGACATTATTATATAGAGGCATAAAGGACATGTTGTATATTATGTGCACAACTTGCTCACTCAACAGATTCCAGATTTCGTGCTTTAATATTTTAATATCGCAATTATCATATTACACGGTTCCGCTAATGGATTCGTTGCCATTTATATTAGGTTTTAATTAAAATAGCTTAATGCGCTTTTATGTAGTTATTTATTTAAATATTAAAGCATCATATTTTCCTAATGAGAAAGAAAAACTTAACCTCTCTTTCCTTTTCAGTTTTTAATTATAATTACAGATCTATTTTCTTAAACGGCAAAACTAATTGTTATCAATTTAAAATTATTAGTTGAGATTCATAACGTATAGAAATCTGGATGGTCTGACATCATTTACTAGAAATAGATCTAAATAATCTAATGAAAAACTTCTAAATATTTAATAAGCAATATATGCAATTTTTACTTTATTCGATTGAATGGTTGTATAACCGCACTTTCCAATTAATGAACTTTGTTAAAAGTTTCTTTTATGAAATATAAATTAGTTAATTAACTTTAACATGCATACTAGAACTCTTTATGCAGATAAAGGATATTAGCAAATCTAGTTTTTCATAGTATTTAGATGGTATTTCTTATAACTTGTCGATTTAGGCGTGAAAAAAAATTAAACTACGTAAAGCGAAGTTGAACTATTTAGGAATATGTAACTAAAATCACTACAGGTTTATTTATTTTAATTGTATTATGTAATTGTTAAGCCTGCAGTTTTATCAATACCTTCTTGGGCGTTTCTCAAGACGTACATATGTTAAATCAGAACGATTTAAAAGAATTTGTTTTGGAAAGTTCTAGAAAGTTTTTAAATTAAAGGTGTAAAGTTCTAATTAGTATAAAGGAGTTACCTATTACACTCATCAAATTGGCGGGTTATATACTTGTAATATTATTTTGGGATAATCTAATTAGTTACTCTCAGTAAATACCGATATTATGGATTATAAAAAAGACGCAACGAGCTGCAATGTCGCTGCTTATTGTACATAATACTTTAAGGTGGCTTTTATAGCCAGTAGTTCAATAATATTTTAGTTTCGCATTACTAGATTCTACAGGATGTAACTAATATAAGTACAAACCTCGTCATGGAGGTAGCTGTGATTTATAACATATTTTCTTTATCAACATATGGTCGCTTCCAGCTAGTTTTCGAGAAAACAGCATTTCAAATTTTAAGTTGCACTCGCATTGCATTAAAAATACTAAACAAGCAAAAGAAATTAATAAAGAAATTTATTCTTAATAATTATTTATTAAGAAAAGGGGCATATCTAAAATTTAAAATGCAATTTTCTCTCAGCAAAAGAAATCAATAAAGAAATTTATTCTTAATAATTATTTATTAAGAAAAGGGGCATATCTAAAATTTAAAATGCAATTTTCTCTCTAGTTACACCCTGTATATCTTTAACGATATATTTCGTTTTTCATTATCCTATTTAAATTAATTTTTTAATTAATTAATTACATAACTGCATTACAGGAAGAGCTTAATTAAGAGAGTTGTGGCTGTAGAAAAATATGATGAAAATGTAAAGAAATTATTGCAGTTGATAGATTTTAATGTACAAAATTATTCCCTAAAAAATATTTAATGTTTAGGAAGTTTGTTTATCCATAAATTGCATTTAAAAATAACATGCGATCTTATGTAAAATGGTAAGTTGTTGATACCTAAATTTGGCACTGCAACATTTCATGTAAAATCGTTAATGTTTCAGATTTGTTAGGAGGATAGTTTTGCCAAAAAATAAATTAATACGTAGAATTTGTCGATTGAACGCTTGATATAGCTCACTTGGTAACAACGTCGCATTGCAACAAACGAGCGGGAAACTTAAATGCTTTATATAGCTACATGCAGAATCACTGGTCACTCGTAATTTACATCTCGAAAACAAAATCAGTTGTATTAAATAAAAAGATACGTAATTTGGAAATTTTCTACTGCTACGTTTTAAATGAATCTGGATAAATAGTGTTTCATCCATCGTTTTAATATACATATATTTCTAATATTTGCAAAGATAACCTCAAAACTTCAGTCAAAGTCATTTACTGCATTAACTTGTTTTCAACAGGACAACAGACGAAATACTGGTGCCAACTTAAGGCAACTTTGTCACTTTTTCACTACTCTAGAAGCGCATAATTTATTTATATCCTAGAGAGATTTCTTTATTTTTTAGTGTTTACATGGTAATATTATTTTATTTTTATTAACAAAAAAGTAAACTTGAATGAAATCTCTGCCTAGAAGAATAGTTTTTTTCGTCATTTTTTCGCGTTCTTAAGTTTGGACTAGACAGTCAAAAGTTAATCTCTGACTTTAAAAAGACTAATAATTAATTAAAAACATATATAAATAATAACCAAACTGCTTTTACACGCATTCTAATAAAACTAGTATCGTTTGAGCCATTATTTGAAGCAAGACTATTTAATTACAGTCAAACTTCCATATTACGAACTTCTATATAGCGAATTTGTCTATATAACGAATTTTTGTGCTGTACACTGCCCTTTTAGAAAAAATACATATAAAAGTGTAACGATAAGTGTAAGATAACTCTAAATAACGAAGTAAAATTTCTATATAACGAATTTTTTAGGCCAAACTAAAATAAATTTTTCCAGGTAAATGTATATATTATGCATCAATCTTTCTTTTTATCTGTGCTTTTTAGCAGCAGTAATAGATTATAAATTTAACTCATCTTCCAAGAAGCCTGCACACATTTTTAAAAATCTGTAAACCTTTCAAAAGGATTTTGTATCTAAGTTCTAAGAGGGGTTAAAATTGTCATTAAAAGGCTTCCTATAACTGGTTTATCTTTACATTCTTACTTTTTCAGGGGATTTCCGAAAATTTACCTGAATGAGAGTTCTAGAAAAAATTCAACTTGGATGCATTATACACATTGTTACTTGTCTAAATGGAGATAAGAAAGATTAAAATTCAATTAGCATTTACGTAAAGTTAAAAACTTGCATTGCAAATTTTTATTTTAACTTTAGTTTTGTGGTTGAACAGTCTTGCACTGTAGTACAAAAAGTCAAAGCGAAAGTGTTAAACCATTACTGAGAAAATCAACGTGTTGCGGGAAATTGATAACTGTATACAAAAAAGAAAGACATCGCAGCAAAGTTTGGAATTCCTACCAGTAGTTTATAGATTATAATAAAAAATCGCGAATCAATTTTAAATTCAGTTAGTGAACTTACAGTAAAGCGTGCTAGAACTTATGTTTACGACGATGTAGATGAAGCTGTTTTAAAGTAGGTGCATTTAATTGGCGACAAAAATGCACCATTATCAAGACAATTAATTAAACAAAAGTCGTTACAGTTTGCGGAATCACTCGAATTAAAATTAAAGCATTAAAATAATGTTTACAAAAGGTGATATTTCTTTATAACGAAATTTCCCTATAACTAATTTTTTTTCGTGATTTACCGACTTCGTTGTATAGAAGTTCGACTGTATATATATTTAACAAAATAGTACAGCTCCATGACTTATGGATCAGACTATTCCACCACAACCTCCTTAAATAACGGTCTTAAGTGCCAAAATGTAAAAAAATAGTTGAGTAGCAAAATATGTTCTAAGAGCCTAGCTCATCAGCGTATATATCGTTCAAAGTGCCATTTTTGGTTAAGACCAATTAATTAATAAAAATTAATAATTAATTAAATAATTTATAATCATACCGCATAACACATCACCATCCTACACAGTTGTGTTTTCTATGGATGGAGAAGCCGCAACGTTCCTCGTTCACCACAAGATCAAGAACTTATGCAAAAAATGTAACTTAATTAAACAAACACTAATTAAAGTATTTAAATGAAATAGCATCTATTACTATTCTGACAGTAATTGTCTTTATCTACAAACAAAAATATATTCCGTTTAGTAAAATTAAAATTAAGGTATTTATTGAAATCATTGTTTAGTATGGAACTGTTGTTTGTTTTAGTAAGATCTGACAACAAATAGTAGCATTGTGCAATTCAACCTATAAGTACAATAAGAACTGTATAAACAAAAATATTGATATAAAATCGTCAAAAAAAACTAATAGTTTATTCAGAATGTTGATTCAGTTATTCAATCAATAAATTGTATTATCACACCTTGTAAGGTAAACTCGAAATTCGATAATGTTCTAAGTAATTCTATTCTATTCTAAGTAATAAGTGGGAAACTGAAACTGAGAAAAGTATTAGATTTAAATTAGACTTCAGAAAGCTTGGACTATATTAATTAAAAATATTACTAATTCATACATATTATTAATTCAGAATTACTGTTCTCAAATTTTGTAATCAGATTTTTTAGAATAGAAATTGTTAATAATGAATCTCTGGAATTTAAAAATACCAAAATATGTTATTAAGAAAACTTACTTACAATGAAATTTTACTCTTAAGTTCCAATTATCATGGTACGATGTCATCTAAGAATCTGCAAACGCATCTTGATCAACTGCAAGTTTGGTTGAATAATTGGAAAGTCAAAGTAAACCATACAAAGTCCACACAAATCACATTCACGAATAGCAACATCATCTGCTCTGCAGTCCCAATAAACGATGACCAGTTACCTGTAACTACTCAAGTAAAATACTTGGGATTAATACTCGACCAAAAACTTACATGGAAGGCACACATTTCTGCAAAAAAAACCCACATAAACCTAAAAATCCGTTACATGGACTGGCCCTTAGGTTCGCAAATCACAGCTTTAAACAGAAAATAAACTACTTCTCTCCAAGTGTACCATAAAACCCATTTGGACATAGGAGTCCAGCTCTGGAGGTGTGCTAAGCCATCCAACACTACAATTCTGCAGATCCAGCACATCCAAGATACTTCGAGTGATCTTCAATGCACCATGACACATTAGCAACAAAACCCTGCACGAAGACTCTGGCATACCGTTTGTAGAGGAAGGAATTATTAGACTAGCAAGGAACTACCTTGAACGACTGCCTGATCATCCCAATGAAAAAGTCAAGCAACTATACATTCAACCTGAAATTAAAAGACGGTTAAAAAAACAGTGGCCTACAGATGTGTTAAACCAATAATTAATTTATTATCGTGAGTGCAATCGCTGGATATCATCTCTCCTCCTGTACTGTATATTAAACACACTTACTTATAGGTATCACTAGCAGATTGTAAATTTTCACCTTAATTTAAAAAAAAACTAAATTTACGTGCCCTGTAGAATCGATCTTATACTCCAAAACAATTAAACTACAAAAAATGTAGCACTATTTTACCCGGGAAAATAGGCTAAAATGATCTCTGCAAACCCAAAGAAGATTTGTGAAACCAAACATTATTCTTTTCAAACCAGTTTAAAATTACACCAAATTTAGAGAAACTTATTAGGAAAAATAACGCAGTGATAAAATCAAATCATTACAAATACGTTTTCTTAATAACATTGGTGGGGTTTTAGTTTTTTGAACTTACCTCGTATACCATAATTACGGGGTAAATTGTTTTAAAATTTTCTAATGTTCTAGAAGAAGCAGACATTTTTATCAAGAATTAAATTTTTCAAAAATGAAAAACATAAAGTTTCTCGTGTGGTGCATATTTTTTACCGGTCACTGTACGTATCTACTTAACATAGCTTTTTCTGAGTATGTATCCTATAGAGTGGTCCTTATAGCCGACGCCACTGCGCGGTGCAAATTGTAAGTTTAACTTAGAAAAACCTGACATAAAATCAGCTTTCTTTTGCTATGAAAACAGCGTACTTAATTTCAAGGTTCGTACCCACATTATTATTGTATTAGTTAAATGAATTCAATTTTTAAAGGTTCGAAGAACCGGCCGTGTTCGCTAGATTTCTATTAACAGAGCTAATTTAGCGTTTAATTTAAAGAAGAAAAATTACAAAATTACGAATTTAGAAAATGTGCAGTTTTTGGCGTTAATTTGCAAAATTTAATGCATCTTGATAATATTAATCAAAATATTTGGAGTGATTCGAGACTGTAAGAGAATCTTTAATATTTATGACATTTTGTTTGTGAGATGACATTTGTTTTCTTATTGGGATAATTATAAATTTTATTCTTTGTAATTATTTTAAATATTTTTAACTAGTGTGTTGTTTTTAAATATATTTTAAATATAATTAAAAATTTATTGCACTATTCTGTTAGTAAAACCGAATCTGTAGAATCGATTAACTGATCGACTTAAAAATTAGATTTATAAAAGTAAAATTAAAAATGTATGACTATACAAATCCATCGTAGTATGTTTTTTCAATGATGTACTTTTATAAAATTGCAATTCTTTGTCTCAAAACTTACTAGAATTTTCTATCCAAATTGTAATCTAAATAAATAGTTGTTGTAAATCTCCTAACAAAGGGAATATTTGAATTATTAGATAATAATTTAAATCAATATTAATATACCGGGCGTTCACTGAACTATTGTATAAATTTAATTAGATTGGTGTCTCATCAATTATGATTGTAAAATAAATTCTAAATTACTTTCAATGGATATATTAATTTATTTAATTTCAAATGACAATGCTAATTATAATTAGAATAAATTAAGGATAAGTGTGAGAAGTATTCAAATTAAAAGTGAGTAAATATTGTACAAAATATTGAAATTTCTTAATCAATTTAGAAGTAAAAAATAAAAAAATAGAGATTGTCTAATTTTAAATAATTTCAATACAATTGATTCAAACTAATTCATTAAGAATTAGACAACAGGATTTGAGCTCAAGATTTAATAATAATTATTTAGAAAAACATAGAAATTAAGTACTTAACATTAGTAGAAAAAAAAAGAAATTAACATAAGTACAAACTGTAAGTTAAATTCCACTAATTTAATAATATAATACGTATTATATTTTAACTTTAGAAAGTGTAATTTTATCAACACAAAATCAATGGAAAGTAGATCGAAATTAAAAACTAAGAATTAAAATTGTACGAATATCCAAAGAAATGATATAATAAATATAATAAATATAATAAATTTAAATTTCTTTAATAATTCTAATGGTTAAAATTTTAAGTATTGTATTTGATTATTATGTAAGTATTGTTACATGATATTTCGGAATAATTCTATAAATATTAAAAACAAGAATTTTTCAAAACTTTTTCGGAAACTATTTAAATATTATTAATAAATAAAAATTTACATTATTTCCCAACCAATTGTAATATATTTTTTTAAATAGGTGCAAAAACATGAAAGCAATTTAAAACAATTTTTAGTAATAAGCAAGACTTAAAATTAATAAAATAAGTCATTAAAATTTCACGAGGAACATTAACAAAAATTTTTAGGTAAATTACCAAACAAGTTTAGACAAATAAATAGTTATCCAAATTAAAAAAAAAAATAGAAAAACGAAAAATGTTCATGTTGAACAGAAACTTAAGTCATTAAAATGTCATGAGGGGGGGGCATAATGAAAATTATATAAATTTCCTGAAAAAGGTTTACATTGCCAAAAAAGTTTAGACATTCAAATAGTTATCCAAATTTTAAAACCTTTTTTTAGTTTTTAATCATAGGTTTTTATGAAAATAAGAATATTATTTGGACAATGAAATCGTTATCCAAATTTTAAAAACTAAGAAAAAGGATAAACCTTGAATTGTTATGTGGATAAAAACTTTTTGTTGGATTTTTGCTGAATGCTTTTCTGCAGTCCTGCCGAATATTATAATTTTTAATTTATTGAAACTAAGATGTTCTTTTCTTTCGGTTCTACTATTTTTTTGTTTACAACTGCTTTATATGTAGTCACAACTAAATTGCAAAAGGTAATGTAATAATTAGAATTTACAATGTAAAGAATTTATATAATTAGTAATGTAATTATTGTAATATTTAATTGTTTAAGTAATAGTATGTATTATTTAAAAAATATTTAAACCCTAACTACATTTTTGGTAACTTGACTTAAAAAATAACACAAATATCTTTAATACTAGCAGTGCATATTTCAAAATGTGTAAGCTTATAAAAGTAATAACAATTGAGGAATTTTTCAAAAACAAAGTGTTATGCTCATAATAAAGACGTACCTATATACAAACTTCATTTATAAAGCAGAATAATAATTAGCTGACAGAAAGCCAAAGGGTGACACTAATTCCTAATAATGAAATGTTATGACACTCCAAGAAGTACATAATTAGAAATGTCTGCATATAATTTGCATTTCATTAGAGGTACCTCTACTCTTCTTATTTGCGTAATTATTAAATTAAAATATTCCAAATTAAATTCAAATAATTCATACTAATTATAGATGATTTTAACACTAAAGTTTCATCGAAATTATACAGGGTGTTTCGCCTAACTTTCGTATAAAGCTAAAGTGTGGCAGTAATCGTAAAAAAAAACAAAAAATCCTTATGCCATTTTTGATTTAACACACATCGAGAAAAGACTTGTTAAAAAGGTCAACTTTTAGGAACTGCTGGAAATAATAGTCAAAACAAACTGTGACATCAAATAGCATCAGCCGCATCAATGTATCAGATATCACGTTGAAAATGCAGTGACCACCAACCTACTTTTCGAAAACGTTCTTTGTCGGTTATTATGAAAGATACTAAATTATTATTAATTCAAATTAAACTACTAATTAATTTAATTATTAAATTTCAAGATTTAAATTAATTCAAGTAATTCAAAAGCATTAAGCTAGCTTTGTAATCATTTACTAAGGATTAAGTTGTATTTTATTGCTCAATGAAAAATCTTAAAATTTCCTAAAAAGAAAACCAGTTTTTTATAAGGGTGGTATGAGTTTATATCTTTTAGAACTAAACTTTGTACAAACTTCGAAGCATATCTATACTAAATCCTTTATAAAGCTTTTTCATGACTCCAAAGCTTTTCTGAGAAGTACTCGTTTAGAAAAACCGTATTTGCCATATCGGACAAAATTACGAGAGTAATAAGAGAGATTAAAGTATTAAGTGCATGAAGAAAATAGTTTATAGTTACATAGCTTAGTAGTTTACCGCTTGTCGAAAACCTCTTGCCTGTGCTTCAATCTGCACGACTAGCAAAACTAATTAACTTCTCACATCAAATATTTAACCAGCAAAGGCACTAATAATTCAACTTAATCTCAAAGTGACCACTTCGCTTAGTCTGTTAATGTTTGTGGTTGTGTATGTGAGTGTATATTTCACCTGAACATTTATTATTTAAGTATTGCTTCTAATGCATCCCTGATTATGACTCTTAGATCATCAGTTCTACCATAAATGGGCCTTACTAACCGACCCGGACGATATTACTGCCGGTCCCAAAGGATATCTGAAATGCGACGTCAGCGTAATAGGAAAAGGGGACAGCGTTAAAGTTCCGCCAAAAAGTGAAAAGGACGAAGACGACATTGAAGCGTACGTATTTAATTCCTCTTTTCATTTTCTTCACTCGTCACTCATTATCTTTCCTTCACTGATACGCGTTTAAATAAAAATAGAAGGCGTTAAATTACAAAAGAACACTCTGAAATTCAAGTGCTTTTATCTCCGATTGACTTAATTTCATGGAAAACGAGAACTGCACAGAGGAAGCCATTAATTCAATTTTGTAGGAACGCTTCATTTCAGGTTCCTGCGATTTGTAAATTTTATTAATTTTTGAGTAAATATTTTTTAAGCGAAATTTAAAAAGAATTTAATTAAAATTGCAACGAGATTGCCTTGATAAAACAGAGGGAAAGAACTTTTGTTAGGGAAACGATAGCAATTTTGGGACTTCATGAATACCGGTAATGGAAGTGGTCTGACGTTTGCTTGAATTCGTAATCAAATTATTTCCATTTACTAAATGTAATTACAAATTCTTATTAAGAGTATTTACTGCTTTTAATTCAGTGTCACAATTTTCGTCAGGGTATCTTAACGATTTAGCTCAAGGGTAATTCGGCCCTTCCGATCTGTAATTAGATAGGACGAGCTTAACACGACATCTAAGGAACTTTCAATCTATTAGTGTTAACGTTCCTGTTGTAAAATGAGAGTTCTTTGAAAAAACCTTTTTCTTTTCTTGTTTTTTTTTTCTTTGTCTTTTAGTTCTTTATTAGCAGACGTCATGTTCGTACCATTATCATTCCTCATTATACAGGGCTATCCGCTGCGGGCTACAAATCTCCTCATTACTAACATTACAGAGTCAGTAGGTAGTATTTACTGTTATTTTCAAAACGTCCTCTCCCGAAAAGTTTCCTGTTATCCCTTGCGGTTCGTTCTTATGGTCTATTCTTTCTATTATGTTGTCTAATGTTTTTTCATCTATACAGATTTCTCATACTGTTCTAATAGTACCATTACTCTCAAATACTTATTTTTGCTTGAACACTAATGCCTGTTTCTTTATCTGTATTCTATGGTTCTATCTAATTCTTCTTGTTTTCTGTCAGTTTCAACTTTTTTTGTTTCAGCCTCCAATACTGTTTGCATTGTAATCTTCTTACCGTAGTTGAATCTTGACTGTTCTTCTTTTCATTAACATCAAATTGTTTTAGAGCTTTACTTTTTAATAGGTTGATTATGTTTTTACTCGAAGAACCATTTGTTGAATTAATTATTCCAATTATGTTGTTGAATTAAGTATTCCAATGCTACTTATTTCATATAAACTATTTTACTGTTAACTATTTTTTATGACAACACTATTTTTTGTCTGACATGTTTATTCTTAACAGTTTAATTACAAAAGAATAATTAAGAAAACACAAAGCCGAAATAAAATACAAACAACTATAAACTATTAACAAACTTAGACTAATTTAAATTACATAAATATTTATTTCAACAAGATTTATAATATTACACTAGTTTATACATATTCACATTTATTTTCTACTGCCACACGATGCGCGTATTTAATTAACTCGTTGTTGACTAATCCCCTCCTCTTATGCGGTGATGATTTATATATCCCATATAAGATTGCTGGAACACGCTAGATTAGTCTAGTGTATTGTGTTTTGTTTAGCTGTCGATGCGTCATATATTCCGCCGCCAATCTCGAATGTTCACCGGCAGCGTATAGGGATTAATCCCGTTCATTACAATAATATTCTGACGTAAATAATTGTAAACACGTAACGAAGTTGCTTGAATAAGCATTATAGACTGACGTGTAGGCGCCTGAATGGGTTATAGGATCAGTGATGTAAATACACAAGACAGGGTCGCATATGCAAGATATAGTTATTGGAGATATTGAGAGTCAAAGTTCAAAATTCAAAACGCCGATTTTTAAATACACCACAAGGGATGGTTGTGGATAATAATTTGAATAAGACCATGCAATGCGCTAGGGTAACAGTTATTTAGAATTGGAAAACAAGGTACTTGCCGGGGTCAAACGGGTAATTTTTCTAAGATATTTTTAGTTGGTTTGGCATGTTTTAAAAAATATATAAAACTATTGTTATTCAATCGTTACGGTTTGTGCGCTAATGATTTTTTGATCGTTGCCGTCTCCTGTCTTCTGTGACACCGTTCCAGTAGGTGTAGCACTTGGATTCCAAGCAAGTTTGTACCTTCCGTTTATTTGTATAGAGGTTATCACTTTTCAGTTATGAGTAAAAACCCGGAAAAAGTCCACAATATTTTCCTTCAATTTTAGAATTTACGTAGTCAGAAAAGTCACAAAACAGGAACTATACACGTGTAACTCTTTAATATGTATGTTAAAGGACACATCCCTTGTCTAGCATTGTCAGATAAACTTCTGGACGCCTTACTTAACAAACGCCTCGACTACTCTTTACTCCATTCGGACTTCCCTTCGATTGACAACACCCCCTCCATCGGCTAACTTCCCTTCACAGATAGGGCATTAGTTCTTGAGATATTCCTGTTAGAGCTTTGTAGATCTTTAACCACCCAACGAAATATAACAAAGTTATAAATTTCTCAATAAAACTAAACTAGTTTGAAACGGTCAATAAATAACAGAAATCCGAAAAGATGATAATCGGAACAACATATCAGATCTATTATCATTACACGTATTGATGGAATCTTTACAGCTTTTTTATTTAATAGCCAATTTTGATGGACTTATTTTGAGAACAAAGCGGAGTAAAGTTGAAACGAAAGTTTTCTTATCTCAAAAAAGACAACAACAACTAGGCGGCAGTGAAACGAACGTTATTTTTCCGGGAACAAAAGCAAAACAGATTACTTACCTTCAAAAAATCTTACGCAAACTGTACAACTGAAAATTTTTAATACTTACTGTACAACTCAAAATTGCCTCGGCTTGAGATATCTTTCTACAAATTTAAATTCAGGTCGCAGGTATTGTTTCCACAGCTCACAAACTAAAAAAGACATGAATTATAGGTTCAAAGACACAATAAAATACATATATTTGGGCGCCATCTGATTAGGAAAGTCCAATAATTTTTATAAAAATATTGACTGGACGCCAGCAACCAGAAACTGGAATCAGATCTAATAAATTTAATTTAATTTTTGTTTAGTCATGATCGATTATGTCAAATATTTAAAGACTTTATAAATATATGGTCCTGTAATATTCAGTTTAATTAAATTTAAGTATAGATTTATTGATAAATGTAAATAAAAAATAAGAAATTTCCAAATAAAACATCGTTACAAATTTAAATATATAAAAAATGATACCCAACGAAAGAATTCTTAACGACAGGAACGATA
Source organism: Agrypnus murinus (assembly GCA_929113105.1). Lineage (NCBI taxonomy): Eukaryota > Metazoa > Arthropoda > Insecta > Coleoptera > Elateridae > Agrypnus > Agrypnus murinus. Next base: position 93,351,589 of record OV816031.1, on the reverse strand, counting down.
CACATCAAAAAAAGTTGTGGTTAAAAATATTCGATACAAAAAATAATGGTTCAAATTACAATAACGTTACCCAAAAATAAAATCCATTAAGTCACAATACCTTATTCAAATAGTTCAATCCAACTTCACCTTACAAAGCAATTGAAACAATATTGCCTTTTCTATCAAAACCAACACCAATCATCAAGCTTGGCCACTCGATGGAATTTAAAGAATCTGGAAGACATCACTAGTGCCGCTACTGAATTTGATCCAAGGAAATAAAGTTCATAATAACGGTCTCTCTTTAGAACTAATGTTTAATAAAGTTCTCCTTTTCTAATAAGAAATAGCCGAAATAACCATAAGAGTTAAATTATTAAATGTTTATTAAAAACACTCTTCTTCAATGGAGGTAACGCCACACTTAAATGTAGTATTTAAGTACTATTTAGTTTTCAAACTTCCGATTTTAAATTATTTTAAAACAGAATCCGATAAGAACTTGATTTGCGATAAATTAACTTCGGTAAACATAATTATCAAGTATAGTAACTATATTCTGATCAAGCAAGATCATTCAACAAAACCGAAATGTAGCCGCCAAACTAACTGTACTTTGTCTATAATTCGATAACTCATACGGAATTCATTACTAGATTTCGGTAAAAGCGATTCTAAATTAATCACTAAAATGTCTGCACTTTTATCGGTAATTAAACACACAACTATAACATAGCGAAATGCCAGAAGCAATCAACCCTCGTACAATTCTCTGAGATCACGGGGAAGGCACGAGGCCTCCCGCGTGGCAAACGCCACTTCTCTCGGCTGTGCATTCAACCAGCCCCTATCTTGAACTATCTTCGACTGACTGTAAACTAAAAACTATTTCGCGGTGGTATGATTTTTTGAAGAGGGCGAAATTTTAAACAATCCAATAGAAATTGTCGCGGGATATTCATCAGCCAACAGGGTGTACTTACATTATTTTGTTCGGGAGCAATCCCAACGAAAACCCCTTTGAAAGGTTTCCCTTTGAATCTGTACGCAACGGAAAGCAAATAACCTTTGCAGGGGCAGTCTAGACAGCCTGTTCCAGAAAATCTCTTTAGTCGGTATTTTATTTACTAGTGGGATTTCAACGCAATATGTTTTAAAACTATAGATTCAAGGTTTATTATATTTTAACCATAAGGGAGCTTTTATTAAGGCTGGTATATTTTAGCCCTAATCATAATCATAATCAGAAAAAGTCATCAAATAAAAGACACAAAATTTAAAAACAAATTTGTTCTAGAATAATCCATTTTCTCCAAGAAGAAACATTTGGTCGACGTGGGAACGCCTTAGAATAAACACTCGCATCATTAAAAGTTCTGCAGAAATATAAAATACTGCTTACGGATATATTTCGAGGTGACTCTTTTGCACTTAGGGAAACATTATTTAGATTAATTTAATATTTGCAGTTCCGACATAATTGAATTTTACTAAACTGCCAGGACCGTACTGAGATTCTTTTAGTTATTATTAGTTTTAGAAAAACGTGACGTTACAAAGTTGCATGGCACTATCACTATCTGTAACGCTACCTCTGTAAGTAAAAAATATTTTTTAATGTCGAAAGTAGTTGTTTTTCGTAGATTCGTGACAAAGTACAAAAGTGTGCGGTATAGTACCTAACGAACACTTTGCAAATATACTTCTTATTTTTTTATTAAATGATCCTTAAGTATAGTTTCAATCACATTGAGTTCTAATTTTCATTTTTCAAATGTATAGGTATTTAAAAGATTTTATTCATAAATATTATTAACAAATCTTTTGGGCTATTGTTTAAAGGTTAAAACAAACATACTTACTGCTAATTTACGGATTAGGGTAATATTAAAAAGTTATTGAGATTTCATCTATAATTAATAGCTATTGAAATATTTTTTAGAGTAAATGTAATGCCTCCAGGAGGCTACTTGTCTCCAACAAAGCTTCACCTTCTTACCTAGAAATAGCTTTAAAGTGAGACATTTGCATTTTCGATGACTTTTTATGATTATGATTTGATGTTGGGGGGAAAAAAGGTGGCAGTAGAGTAAATGCAACGGTGGAAAACGCTGTAGAAGTAGTAGATCATTTTCTGGCGGTAATGAGCTAACTTCTAATCGTGGTAACAATAAGGTTAGCAATGCATTCTCAGTGAGTTGCTGTGATTTTTCTAGTGAGACGATTAAGGTGCTCCTACAATTCTAGGGTCGTTTTTAAGCTCATATCTTTAAGAAACGAGAATGCTAAACGTCCTCCACGTTAATTTGTGGGCTCCTTTGTTTTTGTTTAACACATCATTAAAGATTACCTACTTTAATTTATCGGTTACCTACTTTAAGTATTATAAGTCAATTTTCATACTTCATATTCGCCCCATTAAAAGTAAATTATTTAATTCTAAGAATCTTTTATATATTTATGTTATTTCTTTTCTCATTCTTTAGAAACCTTTTACTTCCCGATGGAGTCCCAATAGACCGACAAAGGGCGCGTTTTATAGTGAAAATTTATAGAGCGGATGGCCTCCCAAAAATGAATTCATCTATAATGGCAAACGTGAAAAAAGCTTTTACAGGAGAAGTAACCGATTTAGTGGATCCTTACATACAAGTCTCTTTCGCCGGTTTAATGGTATTTACTTTGTTTTTTATTCTTCCATCAAACGTAAAAACTTACATTCTTTCATTCTTTTAGGGTAAAACAAGCGTTAAAAAGCACAGTTACGCTCCAGTATGGAACGAACAGCTAGTATTCACAGAAATGTTTCCGCCGTTATGTCAAAGAATTAAAATCCAACTCCGCGACAATGATCCAGTTAATCCCAAAGTGATCGGAACGCATTTCATTGACCTGAAAACAATATCTAATGATGGAGAGAAGGGTGAGCCATCTCAGGTAGTTTGAAGAATGTCCTGATGAATGATGGGACTCTTCAATTTTCTTGCTTATAGGATTCCTTCCAACATATGGTCCTTCATTCATCCATCTTTATGGATCGACGAGAGACTACAGTTTAATAGATGAGCATTCGGGTTTGAATACAGGACTTGGAGAAGGCGTTTCGTATAGAGCAAGATTATTAATAGCGATTAGGACGGAGATAACTGATAATGTAGATATGGCACCTACAGATGTTGAAGTGGAACCAACCCTTCCAGTTTCAGAGACTTCCTACGGGAAGAACGAGGAATTTTTTTTGTTTTCCACAATATTGGATGCTTCGATGATCGATAAGAAGTTAGGGGATAAACCGGTTTATTTTGAGATTAGTATTGGAAATGCTGGAAATGCGATTGATGGGCATAATGAGTCTGCTAAGGAGCCTTTAGATTCGGACAGCGACGAGTTAGGTATGTTAAGTGCGTTTTTAAAGAGATATAAATGTTTAGTTTTTGTTGGTTTTTAGAATCAGTCGTATCAGATAGTGGATCTTGGCAGAGTACGACAACACCAACGAAGCCAATGACGCACAACAAACTATATTATTTTTTGCCTTACTGGGATAACAAGCCTTGTATGCATATTCGGTCCGTTTGGCCGGATTATAGACGAAGAATGTACAATTCGAACATAATCGCAAGGATTGCTGAGAAATTGGTAAACAGCAGTTGGTTTTTAAGTATAACTCATTAGTTTAAGTTATTTATTACACATAATTATGTACATCCTGAGTGATGACCTTTGTTTGCAAGCCTTGGGTGCAATTGAATTCTGATTGGTGGACTTATTACTTTTCTGTGACTGTATTCCATATGTGTATCTGTATGTGTAACTTCGTAAATCAGCTTATAAAAATATATTTTGCATCCTCGAATCCCTTTCACATTACATACATACATCTCATCTCATATCGTCTCGCTCTCAAATAATGTTATTCAACAGGAAGAAAGTCTTACGGAAGTACATAATCTCTCAGAAATGGAACATTCCGAGACTGAGATTAAACTAAAGCAAGTTTTAGAAGAATTAACTGTGGGATGTAACAAATACGTATCGATCGCAAAAAGTTCTATGTCAGGCCCCGGAACAGGAAAGACGAAACTGGATAAGGAACGTATGAAATTATGTCAAAGAGATATAGTATGTCATAAAGCGTACAAGATGAATATAAACTTCTAAAACTAATCCTTTCATTTTCAGGAAAATATAGGTAACATGGCACGCAATTTACGAGCGGTTGTTACGAGAAGCTCCTTCAAAGAGCGTTACAGAACCGCTCAATCTTATTTAGCAAAACTTAAATTTCTCGTGGAGGATGTAAGTATTTTATTTCAGTTTAGAAGTTTTATGCTACTACTACATAGGTATATTTCTTTTTCAGCCTCAACACGCTCTTCCTGACGTTTTTATTTGGCTTATAAGCGGAGGTAGACGACAGGCATATCAACGGATACCGGCACGTGATATAGCATATTCCATCGTAGACGAGGAATGCGGAAAAGTTTGCGGAAAAGAACAAACTATGTTTTTAAAGGTAAGTTCACGTTTATTTTAAAAATAAAAAAAGGTTTTTGGTGAGAGGATTCAGATTCAAATGTTCGATCAGATAAGATGACGAGAGAAAACACAAATAAGCGGTAGCTAACATTGAAAAGGATAAAAGGGGTTGCTCAAAGGCGACATGCCTAAAATGGGGATAAAGCAAGCCCTGGCAAAATAAGAAAAGCCAAAACTAGTCTAGTATGCAGGGTTTTGGTGATGACATGGAACTTCAATAGACCGACAACCCACAAAGTGAAAGCAACAGGCGAACTTGAATGGAAATGGGGTGAAATTCCTACATCTCAAGTAATCGATAACCAAATATTTAGAGAATACTTGTAAACGTTACTACTTTAAAGGATAAGATGAATGGTTTCAATTGTTAAATCCCTTCACAACTAAACAGTTTAAAGACAGAAATATCTTAAAGTTACATTTCATTTTTCAATGCAAAATCATTTTTGGGAAAAATATTTCGTTTGCCGAAAACTTAATAAAAGTCGGTATAGCTTGAAGAACTCGACAAACACTAATAATATAAACTCTCTTTTTGTTTATAAATGCAGCGTAAACCTCATAATGTAAACATAAGGTGGGTTTCTCCGGAGCACATCACATATAGCAGAAATATATACCGCATTCGTATACTTTTCAAACCCTTTTAATGTTTGAACGAAATATTACACAAAAGCAAAAATACTTTTGGTATTATTAGAAAACTAAGCAAAATTATAAATACCCTCCCCTTTTCAAGCTGGAGAAGGATATTTCAAAATATACCGCGGATATATCTTGAAAGCATATACTTCCCCTTCTACAGAAATTTTACGTAAGCACCTTTCAATGTGTTGCTAGGAAACTGTTGTTGCCAACATATTCACTATTGAAGCGTATACTTTCAAGAGATACTCACAAAATGTAAAATTGCAATAAGATTTGGCATATGGGTACCTTGAATCAAGACAGAGAAAAAACCTATCGTTACAACCCGTGAAAAATAAATCTGGATCTCAGAGTTTGCGAAAGATCAAAAATCGAATTTCAGGGTGTAATCAAGTACGGTGTTATTGAGAAAGACGATGCAATTACAATTACTAGTAATTTTAGCAGATCGGGTGCATTGTTCGGATTTTCGAAATGTTTCTCTATCCAAGTCGTGTACTATCCAAATCCATTACTCGGGTCCAAATTCAGGGCATATCCGGTTTGATGAAAGTGAGAGTTTCTAGGATTTTAGCGGTCTGGCCTAAAGGTGCCAAAAAGTCACTCTCAAGGCCTTCTAGGTCCAAATAGTCATAACCTTGCAGTACATTAATTTGTCCGAAGGAAAGCACGTTTACCAAGGTAAAATGAGTTTGTGTTGTTGATTCTCTTACATGATTGTCAAGAAGTCTACCCTACGTCTTGAATGTAGAACATAAAAGTATTCTCCTTGCTGCTAGGCGTGATATGTTTTTAGACTCCAGCACTGTCCGACATTGGTTAGTCGAATTCCGTCCTCTTTCTTGCACTCTTGCACGCTGCAGCATTGTATTCCTCCCCTGAGTGAGCTATTTCCGAAAGTGTCGTTAACTGTGTCTTTCTTGAGCAATGCCGAAAAATAGGGAATAAGATGAAGATGTTAGTGCTGTTTGGGCAAGTAACAAGTTACTAGCAATACAACTTACAACCTGCTTGGATGTGCTGCGACATTGCGAATATGTCGTTCAACAGCGTGGGAAACATTTCCGCGAAATGTTAAATTCCGTGAAGGGGAATTGAGTCAGCGTGGCGTAGAGCTAATATTTTAGTTCCGCAAAAAAAAAGTATAGAAGACATAATTTAGAAATAAGAAAAAGAATGAACTCGGTTCGTCGTGTTTGACTTACGTTATTTGTAAAAATAGCAACCCTAGTTTCAAAGAACAAATATGGTAATATAAGATCTTACATAGTTAAGGATCTTAGTACGGGTCTAACCTGTTCAGGATGGTCTATGCTGGTTGTAACTGGCTATTGCTCATCAAAATTGTCCTCAATCTTTACTGCTCACCTACAGCATGCAAGGCTTATCCTAGTCTGCTTAAACTTAAGGTCCAACAAATCTCAGCATCCAAATATTTTGAGAGCGGTTGTGCACGAAGTAATTCAACATAACGCTCACTCCGAATGTGCCCCCATAGCAATCTTGTGGGATAAGAGAGAGACTCCTGGTACTGCTCTGATAATACTTGAGAAATGTTGGGAGTCGTCGACAGACAACCTAATAACAGTTTTTTCAATGAAGCAGTAAATCAATGAATAAATCGGAGAATGATTACCTTGATCGTGAATGAATCTGTGGACGAATAAATGAGTCCATGAATGAAGGAATGAAATGATGAATAAGTGAATGAATTGGTAAATCGATCGATGTGTTGGTGAAAGACTTAAAATTAATTGATGAATGAATGAATGCATCGATGAAAGAATGAATAGTTAGGTGGGTGAAAAGATAATCGGCGAAGCGATGAATAAATAAATGAACCGTTGAATGTATAAATGAATGAATCGATCAATAAACGAATAAATTGATGAAAATGAATGAATTTGTAAATGGATGAATCTATGAAAAATGAATGAATTACTGAATTTATGACTGAATCGGTAAATGATGAATGAATTAACAAATCAGTGAATAAATGAATGAATCAGTGAATGAATGCATTGATGAGTGAATGAATGAGTATTAGTGAATGAATCAATTAATGAGTAAATGAGTTGATGAATGAATAGATGAACTTATCAATGGATGTATAAATCGGTGAAAAAGTGGACTAGAAAATTTATTGTCAAACAGTATAGTTCACTCAACGATATTTCAAAAAATGATCTAACACAAATTTTTGGATCAATTATAAAGGAACTAATGACAGACTGTGACCAGAAAAGCTATTTGTAATATACCAACAATTGGTATATTCTATGTAAGAGCTCGAAAACAGAGTGCCCTCCTGCGCTTAGCCGATCCTTCATGTTGGCACTCGTGCTTTAGAGTGAGCCACTCTGTTTTTAAAAGAATAGTGAAAGAAGAAAGCAGGTCTCATTATAAACTAAGAGTACTTGTGTGATTGTTCGAATTAGTTCAGGAGGATCATCTGTTTTATGATAAACTGTAGGGCGTGAAGGTGCTAAAATCCAGTTTGAGGGTATTGTTGTTCTTCGATTGCAAAAAAATTCCAAGTTAGTCGATGCGTTTTCATGAATGATTTTCAAAAATTGCAAATTTTTGGTGATTTGTGGGACGATGGCGCAGTTATTTAGCGTTTTCTTCCCAAAAGAAAACTTGATATAATTGTAGTCTAAATTTACAAGTTTTATTCACATACCAAGTTTTATTAAAATTAGTAATGTAGATGGATTTTAATTATCCTATTCTGTGTAGCAGGTGTCGGAAGTTTGCTTCCCTCCGACGGTTTTATTCGGTCCGTCAAGTGATTTTGTGGCGGTCGTATGTTATTAGTTGTTTCACCACTGACATAAATTAAAAGAGCAAATATAATGTTCTTAGATGAAAATACGTAATCATAATTTGTTTATTAGAATCAATAACTTGTTACATCTTTAGAAATAAAATATCAAATTTGAAGTTAATTAATTAATGTAACAAAACGTTTCTATGGCAATATAATATAATCACCACACTACCCTCCTTTCAGTGTTAACATTTTCCGGTAATACTATGTAGAATTGAATTTGGATGGAAAATGTACAACACGACCTGATCACTTCGTTCTATAAGGTTGTTTAGCTGAGACTTGATTCTTGCTATATCTGGTTCTTCTTGTATCTGGAGGAGTATCTTGATTTTGCTTAAAGGGTTCATGTTCTGATAAATTTGGGTTTATGATAAAAGCAGGTTTGAGTCTATCAATAGAAATGTTCTTTTCCTTGCCTTTAATTAAAACTGTGAAATATTTCTCTGTTTTCGAAGAAACCTTATATGGTCCATCGTATGGTGGTTGAAGACTCTTTCGCACACCATCGTAACGGACGAATACGTGAGTAGAAGTATTTAATTCAGGATGTATAAATACATTCTCTCTGGTGTAATGTCTTTGAGGAGCAGGCTTAAGTTTGGATGTTTCTTCTCAGGTTTTCAACAAATGTCAGTGGATTGAAATTTTTGTTAACAGAGCTATCAAAAAATCACCTGGAATGCGGATAGTTCGTCCATATACAAATTCTGAAGGCGTTTCATCCAGTTTATCCAAAGGTGCAGATCGTAGTCCAAGCAATACTGTTGGAAGAGTTTCTGTCCAACGAGGATTACCATGACACATTATAGCAGCTTTCAAGGTGCGGTGTAATCGCTCTATTTTTCCATTTGATTGGGGATGATATGCGATTGTTCTTATGTGTTTAATACCCAGTAAGGTAGTTAATGATCGGAAAAGTTCACACTCAAACTGTTTGCCTTGGTCTGTGGTAATCTTTTTGAGTATACCATACCGTGAAATCCAATTTGAATATAAAGATTTAGCTACAGTGTTAGCTGTGATATCTGGAAGTGGAATAACCTCTGGCCAGTTAGAAAAACGGTCACTACAAGTCAGACAGTATGAAAAACCATCTGAATAAGGTAATGGGCCTATTATGTCAACATGAATGTGATCAAACCTTTCATCATGTTCTTGGAACTTACCCATGCTGTTCTTTATATGTCTTGAAGTTTTAGATTTTTGACAAACAAGACATATTTTTACCCACTGTCTTGTATCTTTTTTAATATTGGGCCATATAAATCGACTGGTTATCATGTGGATAGTTTTTCTGATTCCAGGATGAGCTAGGTTATGTATGAGATGAAATATCTGTTTTCGCCTACTTTTTGGGATGTATAATCGCGATTTTGTCTGTGAAGTATCGAAATATAATGAAATATCATTCTCCGGTAACATAATTTGAGTTAACCGTAAGGAATGAGTCGATGGATTTTTTTAACAGAATCTGTAACTCTTCATCTTCCATTTGTTCACGACATAACTTCTGATAATCAATAGATTCTGGGAAGGTAATTGTTTCGATGCGTGATAACATGTCTGCCTGTATATTTTTCTCTCCTTTGAGATATTGTATATCCGTAGAAAATTGCAAAATAAAATCTAGATGTCGAAGTTGACGAGGAGATGCTTTATCTGCTTTCTGTTTAAATGCATATATTAAAGGTTTATGATCCGTGATTATTGTAAATTGTCTTCCTTCCAACATATAACGGAAATGTTTAATTGAATTATAAATGGCTAACAGTTCACGATCATATGCGCTGTAGTTTCGTTCAGAATTTTTCAATTTACAAGAATAAAATCCTAATGGTTGTAGATTGTTGTCTCTTACCTGGTTCAAGGAAGCGCCAATAGCTATTTCCGAGGCATTGGTCATGAGCACTAAAGGAAGATCAGAAGGATAGGCTAATATTGTTTCTCAATTTATGCAATAAAGACGCATAATATGTACTGTTAACAGTTGTACTGCGTTCTTTAAAATCAATCAGTAAAATGCAGTCACAATCCCAGAATATTGTTGCCATAGCTTCTTTGTCGATAGAACGACTTTCGCCTCTTTGGGGCGAGGTTCGTCGGGTCGCCGCCATTTCATCGATTCCCTTTTGGATAGAGGATCATAATACAGAACCATTGTTTCATCTCCAGTGACAATGTACTCTAAAATCGCCTTTGGGTCGTCTCCACACAAGTTTAAAAACGAGCGCGCACATTCGACGCGATGTTAACGTTGAACAGCAGAAAGAAGACGCGGTACCCATCTTGCACTAATTTTATTCATACCCAAATGGTCATGAAGAATTCGAAGAATACTTGTTTCCGAAATGTCAGACATCACTGCTAACTCATTAACTTTCAAACGGCGATCTTCTAATACCATTTATTCAATGATTGCAACTTTTTGAAGGGTTACCGCTTCAAGTGGACGACTGGTGCGCTCATCATCTTCAAGAGATTCTTGCCCCAAACGGACCCATTTTGACTACTTTTTACAGTGGAATATAAAGGAGATAAATCACCATAAACGTCGTCTAAACGTTGTTTGATTTGATTAGGCGTGTGCCCTTCTTTTGTTAAAAATCTAATCTACCGCGCGGTACTCAAGTAAACTTGAATTAAATTTCTGATTAGAATAATTGTTTTTTTCGTCATATTTTCACGTTCTTAAGCTTGGACTAGACAGTCAAAAGTTAATATCTGAGTTTAGAAAGACTAATAATTAATTAAAAACATATATAAATAATAACTAAACGGCTTTCAGATGCATTCTAATAAAACTAGTAGCGTTTGATCCATTATTTGAAGCAAATCTATGTAATTATTTCTATTTGTCAAAATAGCAAAGCTCCATAACTTTTGGCTCAGACTATCCCACCACAACTCCCTTAAATATCTATTTTCTTGCATCATTGTACGAGTTTGCTTAACAAAAACTCCGATATCACCGTATATTCTGAAGATTAAGAAATTCCGAAAAACCTATTTCGGAAACTAATCATGGTAAAGAAGTTCAATAAAAAATAATTTTTATAAGCTTTCAAATGCATATGGGTTTTTTGTCCCAGGTTAACCCGAAGTCACCCATTGTAAAAACTATGCTTCATAACTCGTATATTTATGGTTTTTTATGTAACTATTAGCCTATTAATTATTAGTTTCAAGATCACGCCAAAACCAACATAATGGAAATCTCATAAACTCTTAAAATATAAAACTGTAGGAAGGAGCGTAACTACACGGCGCAATGAGCTTTAAAAGCGACGGATATGACGTCACACTGACCGCCATTAGACACCACCTAAAACTGCTTTTCTCTCAAACTCCGACAAATAAGAAGAAGGGAATTACATTTCATAACTAAGTATTCGTTTGTTTAGAATATTAAACATAATATTTATATTCTAAGATTAATTTCAAATCTCTCTCTGTCTCCATGGGTCAGTAGGTAGAAATGACCTGTAGAGGCCGAAGTGCGTGTGGTTGACCCAACCGAAAAAAGGTGGGTCGACCGAAGCTAGAGACGGTGGCGCTTTCTTCTGTTGTAGCTCTCCGTCTTATTTTCCTGCGCCACCGTAGCTGCGGTCTACCCACCTTTTTTCGATTGGGTTAAGCACACTCCCTTCGGTTTCTACAGGTGGACTTAAACTACGGTGGAAATCGCCGCCGATAAGGTCGGAATGATGACTAACTCGCGGCACCAAACAGTCCCTGAAAGAGCAAAACTTTTAATGTCCCCTTCCGTCTCCTCCTCCCACTCATGAATTTAAGAAAACGACAAGAATCCTGATCCGTGACGCCAGGCGGTTCTTAGCTTAAAAATAAGACCACCCACAGCTTTCAAAGTGGTCTGGGGGCCGAGAAAAAGGGACCGGTAGCTTTGTCTTCATGAATTAGTATATAAGATATTAGGTTTTAAAATTGAGGTTATGTAGTTTATGTGCACATTTCGAGACAGTGAGAACCGCCAATGGAAATATCTCATTACAAAACCGGAAACACCTACTTCGCCATATTGAGACCGCATCTTGGTCGTATGTGGTAGATGATTATGTTCCTTCCTATAGTTTTATATTCTAAGCATAAACTACTTTCTCAATCTATATGTTTTTTCATTCGGCTAATTTCATGCCAATTCAAGTAGAGCCATGTGCTTCAATGTCTCAGAATTTTTTTGAAAATTCTGCTATCCGACATTCTACATCATCTAAATAAATTTGTTATATCCTTGTCATATCTCTTATTTTTTGTGTTATCTGGCTCATCCAGGTGTCAGATTAAAGCTAGTTCTTGGATCTTTCAGATTATATCAAGAAACATGCAACGACTTTGCAGAGTAAAAAAGTATCAGCCTCTCTGAAAGATCCAGAAACTAGCTTGAATCTGACACCTGGATGAGCCAGATAACTCAAGAAATAAAACAAGAGTTATGACAGTTTTGGTAAGATGATGTTCTGGTAGCAGAATTTGCATCAAAATCGAAATTTTTCAAAAAATTTCTACTTCGGCCATTTTCATCCAAAAAATCTGAAAAAATTAATTATAAAAAATTAAATGTATCAATGCAAGGAAAAAAATTGAACAAAATCTGAGATATGTTTTTAAATTATGTGATTTGGCATGGAATTAGCCATGTCGGACTAACCGTTTTTTATTTACTAGTGGTCAAAATATGTAATTCTCATACCATTCGTGATATAATTTTCTTTTTGTACGACCATGCTATTTCGGATAAAAAAATTTTTTTTAATGTTATCTGAAATGCGTGTAATTGATGTAACTTTTTGACCGAAAACACATGCTAAAATATATACCATCTATTTACAATCTAACTTAGATGAATCCAAACTGAGTCTATTGTCTTACATTTAATAGATGTAGTTTAAACATGCTACTTTATTGGTCTATAAAGATATATATTTTAGACATGTATTAGACATTATCTAGAATTTTCAAAAATTTGTTAATTATGCTTAAAATTAACCTGATAAAAAGTCTACCCTTGCTTAAAAATGGTTCCATAAATAATGATAATCTTTATTTTTCAATTTTATTTTTTTAATGTTATCTAAAGTAAGAATTTTGACACTCCAATCGCCTCCAGTAAAAATAACAGAAATAATATTTCTGTTGGCAGAAGTCTTTTCAAACTTTAATTATTATACATGCACCAAACCTTTTCAATTAAACCTTGCCTGAGGGACGTTTGGAGATTAGTATTTTTCTTAGAAAAGATCAGGGTTTTCCGACCCCGGCTCCTTGGCATTTGCCTGTCGGTACCTGTTTGTATTTTTACTTGTATTCATATTGAAATAACAATAACATTCTAATAATAAACATAATCAGAAAGGACATCTCTTTTCTCAATAAACCCACAATATTGCAACCCAGCACCCACGTGATGGCCATGCGACCTGTTCGTGAACTTTGGATGGGGGCAGGGGGTAGTTATTGTTGAATTACCGTTATTGTTCGGTACCCAGTTCGTTTGTAGAACTACCAGAAGTATATCTGCTCCTTTGGGTATCTAGTTTTTGGATTTATAATATAACAGCAAAAAGTTATTGTTGTAAACTTGCTAAGGTAAGTGTTATTATTATATCAATAATATTTACTTTTTGAATACCCTCTCTATATTTGAGATTGTAAAAAATTCTTATTGTATAGTCTAATAAGAAATATTTAATTTACAGAAAAACAGACTGGCTATAATAGGAGGTGGAACCGTGAGATGACACCCCCAACGACACCAAAATAATCAAACATAATTTGATGTATTTTATAAGTATTGAGTACTGTTAAGATTCCATTTGACTTTTTTAATAAAAATTATAGATTATTGTACGTATTATTTTTAACATGATGTCTGATATACCGTCTATGCAAATGCAAATTTGTAGTCTATTAGAACATCTAAAAATAGTATAAGTTAGACGTCGGATATTCCGTCTACGCAAATGCAGATTTGCAGTCTTATTAGAACATCTAAAAATAGTATAACTTAGACGTCGTATATACAATCTAAGTTGCGGACATTTAGGCAGAATCACACTGCTCGACCGTCCGAGACCGACCAAAGTTTCGAACACATGTAACTGCATGCGCAACGTCACACTGTTAGACCATCGGCCGTCCACCGTCGACCATGCTCGATCGTCCAGCTTGAAATTCAAACGGGTTGGAATTTTGACCGATTGTGGTCGACGATCGAATGGGCGTTATTACTTTGCATTTAGACACGTGGGCGTGTTTGCAAAGTTTTGTGTATCAGAACATAACTTATGTATAAAGTTTATAGGAATGGATGTAAAAATATGGCGATTTTGTTTTTCTACAGTTAGTATAATAGCCCAGGATGAAATTTGGTTTTACAAGCTGCACTAAAGCATTGATGAATAGCGGATACAATACAAAAAATTCTCCTTGTTCCCGTTTTAAATACATTTCTCGGGCCCATTATTTTCTTTCTCCTCTTCTTAATCTTCTCAAAATCATATAATTAACAATTACATTTTCGGAATGGCTATCACCACTGCTACTCATTTTGAGAATTTTATTAGAAAATTATTAAAAGTCAGGTTAGGAAGAAAAAAACCGCTCAAGGTCGGCCGACCAGTGTGATTTGAATATTTTAATGATCAGTGGTCGACCGATTTCTTTAAGCCGATGGTGGACGGTCGATGCTGGTCGATCGAGCAGTGTGATTCCTACCTTAGTGGTCTACAATGCATCTAGAAAATACAGTCGATAGACATATATGCTAGATGTTAAGTAAATGTTTATTAGATGACACTGTGTTCCTTGGGTGATTATTGTAAGTTGACGGATTGACCAAAATAAAATATTTTGTGTAGATAATGTTATGTTACAACAAAATAACCCATATGCTGTAAAATAAAACTTACATAACTAATAATTACCGTTAAGTGTAAATGTCCCATGTTTTATTATAGCGTCTGTTAATATCACAAATGCATATTTAATAAAAGTTTTTGCATGACGCATCCCTTTCATACTAACGGATCATATTTCTCAAAAAGTATTTTATTTACGTTAAGACATTCAGACACCGATAAATTACTTTTTTATGTGACATACAATAACAATTTTTAAAAGGCTCGTAGATCTAAAAGGGTATCACATTTTTAAATTACATTTGTGTGTATTAAGGTAGGTTAGTGTTACAGGGTCGGACTTGAAAATCAGTGAAACTTTAAAATTCATTTTCTCGAAAACTATTCATTTGAAGAACAAACTTTATAAGGAAGATTTGCTCTACTGTATTCCACCTATCTACCATTCACCCAAAAACCTTCAATTAATTTACACCCTGTATAACTATATGAAAGTAATCTATTTTCTCATTGTTTATATGAAAATTCGGCTTTTATCTATAGAGATGAAACATGCATGTTGCTATGGAAATCATTAAGCAATTAATAGTTTGCACATAGTTATCTTCGTATTGATTATGACTAAAAGTAGGTACATATATTTATATTTTGTAATATAATTGTTCTATAAATATAGCTTCTGTATAAAGTGTACAAAATGCGTGTAATAAATTGTAGTTTGTCTGTGTAAGTTGTATTAATGTTGAAATTTGTAAACTTTTTTATAAAATTTCTACAGTTATTTTATAATTCTTCAAATATTATAAACGGAATGTGTACACAAAGAAAACGGAACGAACAATATAATAATGATCGAATATATCTAACAATGCGTCGCTTGTGCAAATAAATATACGGAGCTTTTACCAATTTTTGTCGAGCTTATTTACTTAAAGATACGCATTTGAAGCTTTTACATTATTTATCTTCTTTCTTTAATATTAACTGTATTGATAAAATTTTATCCTTTTCAGTTACCCGGGAAGAAAGCCATAGGACCCAGCGGTTGGACGATCCAAGCGAAATTACAAATCTGCATGTGGCTAGGATTATTAAAACACAAGAAAAACTTTTTAAACGGAATCCCCAAAGGATACGAAATAACCCACGAAATTCGCAACGCCGAACGACCGCGTGCCCTACCTCCGTCAACAATCCATTACATTGATAAACATGTAATGAATGCGTAAATATGTCTAGGTTAATGTAGTTCTAAAACTAATTTATTGTTTGTTAGGTCTTCCAATTACGTGCACACGTATATCAAGCACGATCTTTAATAGGGTCAGATGCATCAGGTTTGTCGGATCCATTCGCACGAGTCGTTGCCGGCGAATTCAGTAAAACAACTCAGGTAATAGATGAAACTTTAAGCCCCACGTGGGACGAACTTTTGATATTCGAAGAAATTTTAATATATGGCACGAGCGAAGAGATTCAGCAAGATCCACCAGCTATTGTTATAGAAATATTTGATCAGGATAAAGTCGGGAAGTCCGAGTTTATCGGACGTGCCATGGCGAAGCCTCATGTTAAATTACGAGACGAAGCATATAACAAACCGAGATTTCCGCCTTCACTCGAATGGTTTGATATTAGAAGAGGTCCCGATCACGCTGGGGAATTGCTGGCGGCTTTTGAGCTATTAGAACTTCCAAGCGAGATTGATGGCGGATGTCTACCCTCTCTTCCTCATCCTAAAGATATTCCTATATACAAAGACACAGATACTCGAGATATGGGCCCGATATTGCCTGTACCTAGGGGAATTCGCCCAACACTTACAAAATATCGTATTGAAGTACTCTTTTGGGGTTTACGAGATTTGAAACGAGTTCATTTGTTAACCGTGGATAAACCGAGAGTTGATATAGAATGTTCAGGGCATATTCTGTATTCATCTATAATTCAGAACGCAAAGAAGAACCCTAACTTTAGTACACCTATAAAGTTTCTCGACTTGGAATTACCCGAGCAGGAGTTATATAGGCCTCCGTTAACTATCAGGGCGGTTGACTGTAGGAGTTTTGGGAGGTACACTTTAGTAGGGACGCATACTATTAATTCTATTCAGAAGTACATGTATACACCTATAACGAAAAAAGAACGCGAAGCGGAAGATCGTAGGAGATCTCTTAATTTACTTCAAAATGTAGATTCTAACTTGGGAAATCAAACGGCAATCAACGCTTATGTTTACAACGAACAAAATAAGGAAAAAAGTCCTTTGCTCCCTAAAGATTTGTCAATCTCAGTTGGTTACGGAACACGAGATTCGACTAAAAAAATGAAAACTGAAATAAATAAGAAACGTAAACAAAGTCTAGAGGAGGATGTAGAAGACGAAGAGGGTAGCCGAGATTGGTGGACGAAATATTTTGCATCTATCGAAGAAATGATTAATGAGGGAAAAGAGGCGAGAAAAAATCTAAATCAGGATAAAAATCTGCAAATACATTTAGAGGATGGCACGAATAGTCCTGTAATGAATTTATCCTGTAACAGTTCGGATAAAAGCCCAGGTGAGCAAAAACGTCGTATTGGATTTAAAACTGCAGCAACAGCGTCTAGATTCGTTACAAGATTAAGTCCAAAAAGTGTTCGAAAAAAGAATAAACGAAAACCGGCATTGTGTAAAGTAAGTCGTTTTTTTAAGAGTAATTTCAAAGTCTGGAAACGTATTTGACTGTTTGATGTATTTTTATTCTAGATATACCCAGCGGAATTAGAATCAATTCCGGAATTCGATGGATTTAAAGAATGGCTGCATACATTTGAATTGTATCGAGGGAAAAAAACCGGCGACGATTCTGAAGACGAAGGCCGTATCGTCGGAGCTTTCAAGGTAATGTATTTTTTAAAATATGTGTTTTTAAATAATTTATCTAAGCAGGGAATTCTGATTACCTTTAGCATCTTGTCATGGTTGAATCACGTCAGTGTTAATTTAAAAATATTATTGAGAACACTAAACATGTTGTGTACAACACTTGTCCATTAGAAAGAAATAAGTAAATGTGGGATATAACTTTCATTTTAAAATAAAAATAAAAAGCTTGTACTTTTGTCATTTGTGCCATATTTGCAATGGCCTTGCCAAATTTGTCAAAATATGAGAAGATTCTAAATTAAATTATTCGCTTGGAGTGCAATGCTTTTTCCCTTTGATGTTCCCTAGACGCGTTTTAAACTTTGTCCAGTTCCATATGTAACATTACATCTTAAGAAATATATTTTATATTTCCGTAAAGAACGTTCCATCGGAAATTGATGATTCCTGTGTTCATGTTTGTTGTTGTTTCATTCTTTGATAAATGACGGCTAACGTGATTGTTGATCTTGTTGATCTTGTACCAATGAAATACCCTACTATCAAAATGAAAATCAATCTTAAAGATAGTAAAATAGTACAAAACGAATTAGTCACGTTCCACGAACCTTGGGAAATTGTATTAGAATAGAACGCACAACTTCAATAAAATAAACCAGGTCTAGATGATACTTTATGGAAAATATTTTACTTATAAACGCTTAATAACAAATAATTTGATCATGCGTTGAAACTCATTTTCGTGTAACTTACATTTTACAATACATGCAAATAAACCTTAATCGAGGTACATAGTGTAATACAAGAAAGAATCACTCAAAATGGCTGTTTGGTCTTGTTAAGTTGGTCTGGTATTTGGTTTATCATTTTTTCGGATTTATGATTTTTATTGTCTCTCTCTTTACAGATTAATTAGAGACGGAAATATAATGCTACGATGCCTAAATACAGTTTTAAACGAATTATTTGTTTTAAGACTAACACAAAGTCTTTTATAAAAAAAGGTAACTAGATATTTTCTGATAAAGTTTTTCTGTCAAAATCACCGAAACAGCTTCTAAAAAATTAAAGTGATACCTATCCTAGCATAACTAAG
This sequence comes from Agrypnus murinus, assembly GCA_929113105.1. Taxonomy (NCBI): domain Eukaryota; kingdom Metazoa; phylum Arthropoda; class Insecta; order Coleoptera; family Elateridae; genus Agrypnus; species Agrypnus murinus. The sequence goes on along the minus strand of OV816031.1, from coordinate 93,332,747 downwards.
TTGATGGCGGCTTTTATTAAGCATACGAATAGTTTACATTTACACAGAGTTGGTATGTTCAAGCACGCACACTGATCACGTGACTGTAGTATATACTTGCAGATATATGCATTGGCTCACACATGGACATCAATTTATAACATTAACAATTCCAATAAACAAATAAAGCAATCAGCATTCGAATTATATTCAAGAGTCGTGGATGCTAATCGCAAAGTTTTGCTGATTTCAGATAAGACATAGGAATAATTGAACAATATATAGGACGCCACTCAAATTATTTGTTGTTAGTGTTTAAAAGCGATGAGAATCTACAATTTGAAAAAGTTTTCCATCTGAGTTACGTTAAGTGCTTTGTCTCTTATTGTTGTTATTTTATTTTTTGTTAAATAGACCATAAACAATTTGTTGTGCCAAGCTATAACAAACAATCGTTGATTTTTAAATTCATTTATTAATTCAAATTCATGAAAATCGGTTATCAACACATAAATGTGGATTTATGTATATACAACAGATAATAATTAATCGTAGTATGAAACATTTTGAGGCATTACACTTTAACTTATTTAAGGATCCCATTTCAAATACATTTTACTATTTTCTTAATCAAGAACCAATTTACTTTATTAATTTCGAGAATCAATTTCAAAAATAATTATTTACAAAGTAACTTGCTGAGGATGTGTTTTGCCAATAATCAATTTATTCTTGTGATTTTGTTTTAACCTCAGTTTATATATTAGCACTAACACATGTAAATACTAATAGTCTCAATAACCATAAAGCAAACACTGTCACATATTAAAGATGCGGAACCTGGACAGCTGTCGTTGAACTCTGAATCCCTAAAAAGAAAACTGAATTTTCGGATGTTCCAATTGTTCTTACTTTTAGTTAATTTTGTTAATATTAACTTTTTTTTTGTAAATTTCTAGTTATTCAATACACATGATTTTAATCCACATTTATTAGTAATTTATCTAAGAAAATTATGGAGGTTTCCTCGTCATTATTAAAATACAGTACTTTTAAAATTTAATATTATTGATTAATTGATTATTATAGTTCCCATAAATGTTAGTCAGACTTCAATAAGTAATCTAATAACCCTGTAGAGACGAATTCTCAAGTTCTTCTGAGAGAACTAAGTTACACCATTTATTTCCTTGTATTAAATTAACTCAGCTTATTAAACCCAAAACGCGCAGCAGATTATTATAACATTTAATTTCACATCAAGGTTTAAAACTCGACCATACGATAAAACGTAAAACGTAAAAGTAACGATACAAAACTCTTAACGCCAATCTAATCTAATAGGAGAATCCCACTCGAATTGTACTAGGCAAACGCGAAATAAATTCATTAGTAAAACTAGACAGCAAAGTTACCCCAATTTTAGAAGCGGTGATTATGTTTCAATCAATCACACAATAATTCTGATATCATTATCTACCAATCCGAAATTCGACCAAATTTTCCCTCATATTTTTATTAAAAGGTTTAAATTAAGGCTATAAGACTAGAGCACGTTGTCAGAATCCAAACTATAGTGATATCTCGTGAAGCATGAATTGTGGTTTTGAAAGCGATTTGTTCCTTTGAGTACATTTAAATATTGAAGAAATTTGACTCAAAATAACAATCTATTATACCAAAAAGGAGTCATAAAATGCTATATATTTTGTTAAAATCAATTTATTGCAATACTTTAAAAGGACTGGCTATTATTTCGTTTGCCTTTTTATAATGTGATAAGTAGAAATATCATAAATACGTGACCAAAGAGAGAATATGGCCTTATAGATAAGTATGTAAATATGTTTATACAAATTTTGGCAATGATTACGTTTTTGTTGATAATGTCCGCCATCATCATTCAAAAATCGTCCACAACCTATATGCAACATGTAACGAGAATGGATTGGCCTTTATGCTCAGCCGACTGCTGCCTCGTTGGGAATCTCTAAAATAAACTACAGAGACAGTTATCTAGACGACTAAAGCGCCATCGATAGTTAACAAACTGACGAATCCTTTAATAGAAGAATTGGAAGCGATTCCTCAATAAATAAATATATCTATAAGAAGTTTGCCCAGACGATGTCGGAATGACGGAAGTACATCGTGTAAGATATTGCTCCTAAAGTTTTTTAGAATTGTCATATTATTACTATTAGTTGATTGTACTACCTGTATCTTTAATAACCTGTATTACAGTTATCATATCATTACTATTAGTTAATTCTATTACCTGTACCTGATAGAGCTTAATTCTTGAACAAAACCCTACAAGATTCAAAATTACTAAAAATACATTAAAGCTATGTTTAAATATACAATCATACAGTTTTGTCTAGCCCCTGCCCTAAACTAGATTTTTGATGACATTTAGAACAACAGATCTTAATGAATTTTTGATTTATGATTTTTAGTAATTTTGAGCGACAAAGTTTTTAGAAAAGTATATAAACGCCTTTATGGTGATATCATTTATAACTGTCAGTGCCAGCTTTGAAATTCGAGAGCCAGACAAAATAATTTGTCAATAAAGCACGAGTTTGTTTATGCTGCATAGTAGTACGAATGGAGACTTGGGCTTGAAATAAATTCAAGATCTAATAACAGCTTTAAAGTAAATCTGATTTATAAGAGAACATCTGAATATCTTATCTGATTTTAAAGAAAATATTTGATTTTATAATAAGGTAAATTAATTACATTACAGAGCGAATTTTATTAGTATGGGCGCCTTTGAATTTAATTTAAAAACCATTCGGCTATATAAGACAATTACATTACGAATTCTAATACCTGTGGTGTGATGCAGAGACCCCCCCCCGGACTATGACCGTTGTTTCGACTACATTAATTAAACATTTTAATAATGAAAACTCCATGTTTAATGTGCGGCGAATTTTACGTTAACTAAGACTTGACCTACACCAATACCCTATTCTTAATTCTCGGCGTTCTCTGAATTATTATCGACTGGCTAACCTCATAAAATTGTATTGTAAAAGGATCAGGTTGCAGGATCAGCAACGTAAACATAACAAGTTTTAATAATTGTTTTAAATAAAGAATTAACTATTTAAACTACTATAAAAATAAATCTAGACCAGGTTTCTGTCATATGCATGGATTGTATTGGAATCGAACTTGATACTTCATAAATGTGTATCCGAGAGTATGACGTTTCAGACTGTAGCTTCTGAAGCAAACTTTGGAAATCTGCATAATTCTTTTTGTTGCTCAAAGACCTCGCACAACTAAAACCACTGTTTCCCGGCAAGGATCAACCAAATGAAATATATTTAAAAAGTGCTCTCAAAGTTTCGTGAGAACTGACCTTTAAATAAGGATGAATGTAAAATAGTATTGTTTGTGTGTGGTGTAAGTTGTGTTTCTTTGTGATAAACTATTGTTGAAATAAATCAAATTTATTTTCGAATTAATTGTGTGCCTTAACTTATGGCTCAGCCGTTGCAGTATCTCTTCTGCATTGCTCTGGATCTACATTCTTATCATTAGTGATACCTTGTTTTTGCACTCACACATTACAATAGAAAATTAGAAACGGTATACGTACTCTAAAAGCGCGTGAAGCTACTAAATCAGGTATAATTCGCTAACGACCTCGCTTATCTCTTGGCATTACGCCGTCCCTCAATAAAATTTACGACGTCCTTATAAGACTTCGCAACCGTCTTATTTGTAGGGAATTATCTCTTTATGAAAACGTATCCTAAACAAGGTCAAAATTATGTTACTAATTTCGCTGCGTTATTGTCACTGCCCTTTATAGACTGTTCAACGGGAAATTCTTGGGATTTAATGTTGTATAATGTTATAAAGTAATATTTTCCAAATGGTTTGTGTTTAGGTAATAAAGTGCTCATACACCCTATTATTATTATTGTTCTATACTATTCTCAAAAATACTTACTTTCTCCATTGCTGCGCCCTCGTACGTCTCAACAAAGAAATTGGGTATTCCTAGTTGTCTACACTCCCTAATTCTAATACCTGTCTGTAAGATTATAAAAACATAACGTTCAACAACTTTATAAATGAATATAAATTGGATGAAATTATATATAAGTGGATACTGCCGCGTACTAAAATTAATTTTTGGTTTTAAAGTTGATATCCAAAAATTGAATCAACAGATAGAGCAACAGGTATACCTGCGAAACTTTGGAGATATCCCAATTGAAGAAGTTTGAGAATAAATCATCGAATTACGTGACTAACTGATATTATAACATCTATAACTTTGTAAACAATAATAATAAGAATTTTTAAAACTACTAGATTTATGGTAGATAATAGATATGTTGTTTGTATTATTGTCTAGTGAATTTGTTACGATAATCGTTTAATAATGACCAGCAGAAAATCTGGACTATATGAACTACCGCTATATTATCTAATTTCCCAAATTGGCATTAATTACATTATAAACCGAAATGGAAAGTATTTTTAGTATATAGTATCTACTACTGCGACGTATTGTAAAAGCATTACAAATACAAGTTTACACCATCTAAACGCCGGACGTAACAACCGTCTTTGCCTCTAACTGTCTTCGCGGTTAACTGTCTCAACGACTAATGCTCACGACTAACATGCCGCGTCTAGGTATTTTCTCTATCAACGTACCTTTATATGTAAAATTTATTAAAGCAATAAAAAGCCTATAACTTTAAATAAGCAAAATAACTTTTAAGTCTTTACTTCACAATTATAACCACCGATCCTCTTGAAGATGCATACGTACTGTAAGTACAAAGCCATGGAAAAATGGAAGGTGTTGTATATATTTGCAGTGTTTCGTAATCTATTAGAACGGTTCCAAGTTGTTTATACGCCTAAGAAACCTAGTTTTATTTTCACTGGAACTGAACCAGTCACAACTTATTGTAATGAATTTTACTACCATATGGCTGAACGCCAAAAATATGTAACGTACAAAAAAGCAAAAACCTCACGATTGGACTTGCTAAAATATGTAACACACAAAAACTCACAATAAAATAAAAAACTGTAATAATTACTTACTTTACACGAGATGTAATTGCCCAAAGCGGCTTATGCTCTCAAATCAGAACAGAGACTCTTCTTTAATTTGAACAAATACTCTCAGGTCGTAGGTGCTAATTGAAAAGCTTACTGATTTTAGATTTAAGAAGGAATAGGGTTTATTTCAAAAAATGTATTGAGCCCCAACAAGTTGTATGTGAATGATCGTAATTAAAATGATGTTATATACACATCCGCTCCTAAGTTGATGCAAGGGTTGACATCGATAAGTTTTTAACTTAAATCAATATGAAACAAAAAGATTAATATATACGGTTTTAAATGTTCACGGCAAACAATTTGCTGTCATGCATATCGCAATGTTATCTTTTAAGAACTTTTATTAAACTGTAGCCCTTGTTGATATCATTAACATAATACAAACCACTTTTATAACGAAAGATTTGTAAACAATATTAGTCCGATTTAATAGCACAGTTTGAAATAATTTCTACTTAGAAATTAAAAAGGGGAATCAGTGCATTGAATTCAATAGAAATGATAAACTAAATATTTGACTATATTTATAGATTGCTTGAAAAAGTAATAATAGTTGACACTAACTTTGACTTGATTTAACTTTACAGAAATGTTGTAACATTTTGTTCATTTCGCAAACAAACCGGCAATATATTTCGTAAAATTTAAAGAAATTTACATACCTACATGTGAAAACTGATGCGGAATGTTTATTAGTTGCCCAAAACAAGACAAATTATAGATAAAATGCTTTTCCCATAATGCAATTACCATGAAAAGTCATTTACACTATTAAACTTAATTTGTTTAAATTTTAACAGATTTATAACTAATACTAAATTAGATTAATAAAGTTTATCGATGCGGTAGGAGAATTCCTGAAATCTATCTTTAAATATTGCTTAAATTCAACCACTATTTAAACTTTAAATGATCAAAATTGAGTTAGATTAATAACTCTCAGACGATACGGCCGAAGTTTACTTTTAACAATTATTTAAACTTTAAATAATCGCAGATCGTGGGCTTAAATGTTTCAGCACGCACCATTATTTATGCGCATATTAGAACGATGCGGTAAATTTCTTCCAAGAAAAAAGAAAAATCTTTCTGCTAAGTTACCGTTTTACTTCAATTACTTACAAACAGATTATTCGAAAACCGGTCTAAACATACAAAAATTAATGCGTGCAACAAGGAATACACGAACAATGTGGGTAGCAGAACAAAAATAGAATGAACTCATGGCTAGGTAAATTTCTTCCAATAACAAGCAAGCAAACAAACATATCTGCCCCAAATATTTTAGCTGTCATTAAAAATAAAGTGAGGTTAAAATAATTAATAATTAAGATATAATAGAATGTTACTAAATTGCTTTTGGCATAAAAATCAATTTTATCACAATTTGTCATTAGAATTATAGAAAATTCAAAATGTCGTATAAGCAGAAAGAAAAAATTTAAATTATTACATTTATTAATTTGAAAATTTAATTTATTAAATGGAAATTCAAAATTGAATAGCATAACGTGGTTTTAAACTGCACACTTTTAATGCACAAATTAAAACGACCAGCAATTTAACCTCACTTTATCCTTTTAATGACAGATAAAATGACAACACGGTCTCCCATAGGCTAGTGGTCAGACGCCACTTACGGGATAGACCTGCCTAGAGTTCCTAAATATGAACTGAGCTCGGTGTTATTTAGAGTTAAGTCACGCATGTCAAATTTTCCTAGTAACATTTCATATTATTGACTATTTAATAGAATGTTGGTAATCATAAAAATTGGTTTAATAAATTAAACTGTCAATATAACATTTATATAAATCTGAAATTGGGTACAGTTAATACTTTATTAAAAGCTGTCTTAAATTATTTAAAGAAATTGATATAATTAAGTAGTTTTAAAAAACAGTATATAAATAATAATGTGTACATTAAAAACTTTTACATGCATAAAAATAAACATAAGCATAACCTAAAATTTATAACTGACAGTTGCTGAATATTGTCAATAAAGTAAAAAGGGACAAAAAAGTATCTCTGTTTCAGAGAGTTTAGTTTTGGCCTAGAAAGAGATAGATTTTGACATCCGTGTCCTAACTCTTAAATAACAAGTTTTCATTTAGGAACTCTAGACCTACCTAGGCTCTCCGCATTGGATCTAGATTTAATCCGCAACCACCTATCCATACATAAAAAAGGATAATTGCTTCGCTACTTACTGCTAGATAAGAAATAAATTTACATTATATACCTACATCTTGATAAAGCAAGAAATTGTCAAATGTAGTTTCGATATGATGGAAAATCCCCTTCCCCCTCATACTATTGCACAAATAAATTTCGGCTCAATCAACAGAGGTTTGAAAGCGTTGCCAATCGCTACTCTCTACTTATTCTCTAGAAAATCACTCATTTCTGGTACATCAAATAGTAAAATAATGCTTTTTGACTTTATCAGGGTTTTTGTTCTCAATAGTCTTCGCCAACGTAGTAATTTTCAGCAGTATAATATACATAGGTTGAGAAGAACATTAGTCTAGTCCCTACAAGCATTAATAAACTGATCAGAAAACCGTTGTCAAAGCTTTAGATACAAAAGTTCATAGTTTTATGTGGCCTACCTGCGTTAGCTTATGACCACCCTCCTCCTTAAGGGACTACGCATTGAGTTACACTCAATTAGCGCTTCAGTTATATTTGTAAGAACTGCCAGTACTCACTGGTGAGAGCCTATTCACCTTCTACTAGCTCTCCAGGCTAGTGCTGAAGCTATTTACGTACTCACCCTTCGGGGTCTGTCTCCGAGAAAGTCCCATCACCCCTGGTCCAGCATGCGGACTTTGTGCCACTGCCCGGACGGGTCCAAGCTTAAGTGTGGAACTTGGAAACTGCATCTACCTAGGATATCCCAGAATTTAACGACCCCGCCCTACCATATTAAGGCTTGGTGACCAACTAAGAGATGGGGCTGTTTTAGGTGTTGATAGGCTCTTTATTCGTAGCAACACCATTTATAAAGTGATCCCTGGGGTAGCCTTTTTGGGATAGCCCATACCTATAGATTTTAAGTTACCGAAGTGACTCAAACTACTGGCCCATCACAAGGTTGCCTTCGCGCTATCCAATCCACAATGTAATACGACTACCAGGGAGAACTACTTAACGTAGACAGCGATCTGGAGGTCGTTGCCGAGATAAACTTTGCTAGTATCACTCGCATACTGATATTTAGCTCCGTTCTGGTCCCGCTCTCAAACTAAGGAACGGACCCTGAGACCAGTCCAGTCATAGTGTAGCGATACCAAACGCCAGCCTGTTTTGGATACAGTGGTATCTTGCACACTACGTCATCACCGCTGCGTCGGCAGTTTTTCTTTAATGCCCGGTGCAAACGCCAAGATGTGGTATTGTCTTGTCGGTGACTAAATAAAATAAGAAACTGGCATGCTTAGTTTAAAGAGATGTTTAAATACCCAAAGAAGATTATGCTTCAAATACCGAGACTCTTATTACTTACAATTAGACAAATTACTTTCAGGTACTAGGTATTTTGAAAAGTTTATTGATTTTAGGTTTAAGAAGTGATAATAATTATTCGAAAACAAATGTATTGGACGCAGCCAAATTGTATGTAAACGATCGTAATTAAATTGATGGTAAATTCATAGCTGATCACAATTTGGAAAGAGTTGATATCGATCAATTTTAAAGTTAAATCAATATAAGGCAGAAAGATATTCTAAAAGATTTTCAAAGATTGTACCTTCTCGAAGGCTTTAAACATCGAATGGAAGTTGAAAGAAGTCGCTTGAAGTTCTTCAAACTCAACCACTATTTAATTTTTGGAGCTACTGTAAAGGACCACAACTGAATTAGATTAACAACGCTCCGGCAGTACTCAGAATTCGTTTAACTTTTAACAATTATTTTAAGTTTACACAAGATTTTAAACAATCACCGTAGAGTGGATTTAAAAATCTAAAACGTGCAGCGCATATATATGGTAAATCTCGGTGTAATCCATTCTTAATTCGAATTGGTTTTAAGTTAACAAATCTCTAAATAAATCTCTTCAAAATTTAACCGTTCCCCCAAAATTGACTTAAGCTAGGTGCAAGGCTGCACCGTAACTCTATCTGTGTCGGATACTCGCCGTGTTCTCTCTACCAACCACTTGATTTTCCCACATCTTGAATTTTTTAAGATAAGTGTTTCTTTAGCATGGTTTGAACGAAAAAAGACAGATGCATCGAAATTTTTCGAACATTCTGCTGTGTCACGGTTCTTTCTATCTGGACTCGAATTCATTTATGAATTATCAGAATAAAACGTGTTCGCTTTCAATAAAAAATATTTTCTCAAGCTATCAAATTGAAAGAGTAACTGAGATGAAATACATTCTTTATTTGTTAAATGGGATCATAAATAAATTTAAAAATCAGCTCAAATTTGAATTTATTACCAACAACAAGGAACAAGTTCGAAATATTGCAAGACAGGGTCGAATTAATTAAGTGTATTTTCTCTAGCAAAAAATTAATTCGAAAAATTATAATACCAGGTTTATGTAATAAATCCCAAACATTTTTTTGTCAGCCAAGAGTAATTATTAAATACCATAGACAGGTCGATATATAGCTTTTCTGATAATTGTTGCCCTTTAGCCCTATTATCTTGGCGATTGCTTTTCTGTTCTAGATTTAATTTTATCCTTTCAAGTAATTGTTAAGTTAATTAATTCTTCTGTTCTGTATGATGATGCAAATTACAAAATCTGAGAATGGCTTTTCTCTCGACAATCCAGATATAAAATTCAAAGGGTTCTCTAACTTTTTTAACTTTTAAGAATACTGCCAACTAAGAACCAATAGATACAAGAATAAATTAAGGTTTGCATTGTGGGCCCAAATATAACTTACAACTTGCAAACATAGTCAAGCCCTTGTTAGAATAAGGATCTGCAATTTATCGTGTTTGTCACGAAACGTGAAGCTAAGGGTGCGATCACAGTAAAATGCGTGCATTTAATGCAAGCGGATTTTGAAGCGCTTTTCTTTCCGGAAATTGCAACTTGGTTGCCCATTAAAGCCTTTATTGTGCTGGAATAAATTTGAATAAATTCATTGTTGTCTGGAACTTGTTGCTTTTGTTTCGCTTCAAATTAATGCACTTCCACATCCTTCAACAATTACCTCGTTTACAATATTCAAATTGCTCTTACCTCTCAATACCGCTAAATTGTCTATTCGTTCCCTAAATTAAATGTTAATTTTACTCATTGCAGGGCGCTATTAAAGTCTACAAGTGGCCTTTTCCAAAAGATGTCGAGGATCACACAGTAATGGGTTTTGATCCACAGTACGGATTTTTTCAAGGCGTCCCATCAAACGATCCTATTCACGTTTTAGTACGGGTTTATATAGTTAAAGGAAACGATTTGCATCCGATGGATTTAAATGGGAAAGCAGATCCTTACATTGTTCTACAGCTGGGTTCGAAAAGGATAAGCGACAAGGATCATTACGTATCAAAACAACTCAATCCAGTGTTCGGAAAGTAAGTAATAAACGTTGAACTTGTATTTGTTTTTTATTTGTCGTGATTGACGCATTGACTGGGAATAATTCTTTATAGATGTTTTGAATTCGAAGCTACGTTCCCCCAGGATTCGCTTTTGACAGTTCAGATATACGACTGGGATTTAGTTGGTTCAGACGACATGATAGGAGAGACCAAGATAGATTTAGAAAATAGGTTTTATAGTCGACACAGAGCTACTAGCGGCCTTCCGGAAAAGTTCGAAGAGTAAGTACAAATAAAAAAAATAACTTTTTCTTTTATGTACCTAGTACTTTATTCTTGCCTATCTACCTAACTAGTGTGGACATGCTTAAAATATTATTGTAGTTAATATTTTGTTTCGATAGAATCAAACTAGATATTCTAAATAATAGAAGATTTAATATTTTACTTCAGTTATGACCTGAAAATGACGTCACAGACACGTCAAAACAACTTAGGATTACTAAACATGAGCTTTGTGTGACATCGAGCAAAACAGAGACGGAGAGATGCTTCTTGGGAATTTTGGGGGGAGGGAACAATGGCTATTACTTGGATGCTATGAAACACCACTGCTTGAAGAATTTGAATTTGAAGAATTTGAAGACTGCCTTCACTTTTATCTTATTATCCCCAATTTATCTTGGGTTTTAAATATTGATCTTGGTTTTCTATGTTGTTAAATAATTTTGAATTATATATTTTCATCGTTTCTGGTCTAGGCAGCTTACATTTTTATTTAGTCAGTATTAAGTCAGACTAGACAGAAAAAGAAAACTTTAGTTTATTTAACTCGACTCTAAAATTCATTGAAACATATCTACTACGGAAATAGGGGTTAATTTACGTTGACTTTAGAAGACGTACAGAGACTTCCCTCCTCAAACACAAAGCTTTTTCTTATCATAAAATGAACTCCATTAATCCTATACTTTTTACTATTTATATTGTTGCATTTAGCGTTGCTTTGTTAAGGCTTCGTTATTCGCATTTTTGACACATTGTAACAATTTTTTGAAACGGTGTCTAAACTTTCTAGCATTGTTGATCGTACAAGCAGCCTTCGCTCCGCATCTCATTAAAAGACAATATGTCGATAGACATATATTAGGGTTCGTCTCATTGTAACTGTTTTTTTCCAACTTAACAATGACGTCATAAAGGTGAAACTAGCGACATTGTTAAATTGCGATAAAAATGTATAGGTAGGCAATCCATCATACAGAAGTGTGTAAGTTGGTTTCTTCGCAAATGTCTGCATTGGAAAATATTAGAGACAATCGATAGCAATCGATATCGAAATCTAAAAGGCGGCAACATCCTGCTAGAAATGTAACTACAATTTTGTATTTGTTCCATTGTTAATTTTATACTTCTACCCTACCAAACAAGCAAAAAATGAGTCATCACAAACACGTGGGCGACAATGTAAAATGCATCTAGAATTACGCGAAGGTCACGCTGTAATCTAAACGATAAAATAAACAATAAATGAGCTATACTCTAGCCAAAAATGCATGAAATGAGTAATTTTCGTAATCACACCGGAATATAGAAATACGACCTGAGGTGAGATAAGATAAGAGTACAAATTTCACGTTGCTAAGAATTCAGTGACGTGCGCTAGAACCAACACATTTTCATTGCTTCGTTCACATTTACTTTTAATTAAAAAGGGGTTTGTTTCGCTTATGAATCTTTCTAGCTCATTTATTGTTTATTTTATCATTTAGATTACAGCGTGACCTTCGGGTAATTGTAGATGCATTTTACAATTTCGCCCACGTGTTTGTGATGACTCATTTCTTGTCACTTTGGTCACAGTATTGAAAGATTCATAAGCAGAACAAACCCCTTTTTAATTAAAAATAAATGTGAATGAAGCAATGAAAATGTGTTGGTTCTAGCGTACGTCACTGAATTCTTAGCAAAGTAAAATTTGCACCCTTATCTCACCTCGGGTCGTATTTCTTTACTCCGGTGTGATTACGAAGATGACTCATTCTTGCTTGTTTGGTTGAAGTATAGTAAAGATTACTTGTTTTGTTTTATACAATTGAAATCCTCATTTTGACGTCATTGTAAAGTTAAGAAATGCTTCATTCACGTAGTTATGTTCACAACACTATAGAACAAACATCGAGTAGAACCAGTAGAACTCTTCGTAAGTCATCTTGACTAAACTATTTATTTTTGACAAAGGTGTTTGACGCGTTGCGATGGAAAAGCAAATGTTCTAAAATCAAAAATGACAGTAACAATCGGCTAGAGCAGTGTTTTTTACACTTTTTTAGTCGTAGTAATACAACGTAAGACTTTTTCGTGAGATTTTTTTCGCGGTGGGTTTATGTTATCGTTTCGTTATAGTTAACAGATTGGGATTAAGTATTTGCTCCTCAATAAGTTACGGAGGTTTCCTAGAAGATTCCCTACTGTCAGGAGGCGGTTGTAGGGCGTTCTGTAGAAGCGCCAATTGTTGATGTTTGAGTTTAGTTTGAGAGGTTCTCGTGCGTAGCCTTGGTGTTTGCGTAGAATTTGCAGTGTGGCTGCTCTGTCTTGGTCAGTTTTTGGAAACGTTGCGACCTTGCAAGAATTCCAGCTACTCATCTATTGGGGTTGCCCACATTTCCACGGGCGGATGCATAAGGTTCAGTCGCCTGCCTACTTTGCACTTTCCTGAAGCACATGAAATGATAGTCTATTACCTTCCAGCTGAAGATTTTGTGCATTACATTGACATGTCACTGTAAACTTCAGACATAATGTTTGATCGACGATGTACCATATCGGGACATCCGTTTAGTTCGGGCTTCGAATTGAGATGGGTTGTGAAAGTTATTCCCAAGTATCTGATTGTGAGAGAGGATTGGAAACGGAGCGGCGTATCCCACAGTGTGAGATCAAATTCGCGCTTGTCAAAACTACAGAACACTATGTCTTGGGTATTAGTTGACGCTCCACTGCGTGCGAAAAAGATCTTATGAGCCTATATCCGTCGTGAGTAGCGATGACTGATTCGATCCAATGTGCAGGATCATCTGCGAATTGTGCTAGGCACCAAGACTCTGAGTTGTGGAATGTCATGGCAATAGAATGTGACTAACAACGGCAACTGAATGGACCTTTGTGGAACTACAGCTTGGAGAGTGTACTTTAAAGACTACTCTTCTTAATTAAATTCTTAATTAAATTATTAGGGAACTCGGATGTAAAATGATTCTTTGCGATGGAGACTTTTAAGGAAGCCACTTTTTTGACGTTCTGCTTTAACATCTACATTTTATCCACTACTCTAGCATATAGGTTAGATACTTCATTTGTTTTTATAATTTATATTTTTGTATATTTTTGATGCAACTACTATTTTGCCGCATCACATCACAACACTTACTCTGCATAGCATAGATTTTTGCCTTATCTAAACATGACGAACTGAAATTAGGCCCAAGGTTATGCCACATAACCCTAAATGAATCCTGTCGTATAAAGTATTCACAGATTTTGTTCAAGAATGTTTATAAAACCGTTATTTTCCGAATATTTACATTTAAAGTAATCAAACTGGACCTCAACCAACCCCTTAACTTACAAAAAACAAAGACAACACAAACAAGAATTAGGATCGCATGCATGTTTTTTAATTAATAGAAACATTTGATGGTCCATTCTTTATTTATTATTTATCCAGATCAGTTCGAATCAAGGCATATAATTTACAAGTAAGAAATGTTTTGATCTACGTACATATTTGAAGCTTATGAAGCAAGCGATGGTAAGAAGATTCGGAAATGGTCACAAGCTTTGTCTCAGCCCTTTTCGAATAATATTTAAATATTAAGCGCGCTCTGCAGGTACTAAGAAGAATAAGAAGAATAAAAACAATTTTGCAGATCCTCCTACTTGGCGGTCAATCATACACGGTGTCTTTCTCTTAAAAACGCTTTGCTATACGGAAATCCACAGAGCCTTTCTTATTTTCTAGTTATGCACCTATGTTTAAACGAAACTTAGTGATGATTTTGGGTTGTACCATAATTAAGCTTTTTTATCCAAGAGCCTTGTTGCTAATATCATTTTAAAAACAATATTTTTACAATATTTTTACTGTATAAAATGAAAATTGTTTAGCTACTTATATCTGCTTTTTAATTATTTTCATTCATGCATTTAATTTTATCTTAATTTAAATCCCTTTAGACGACAATTACCGTTCATTCAATAAAATAGCTTTTTATACTTGCGTGTCCTAATGAACTCCATTACACAGAGAGAAATACTTCATAAGAGCTTTGCACAATATTGTTCAAAACGGTGTTGGAGAAATTTATATTATAATTGTAGAATCGTATTGTCCAGCGTTGTGTAGGATTTCGTTACTGAATTGTCTAACAGGAACTTACGACAATTATTTAACACAGTCAGATTTAGTTCTGCATTCTTTGGAACAATGTTGTAGAGGATAAGCTAGCATATTATGTTGAAGTATAATTGTAAAAAATGTTTAGAAAAATACAATATTTTGTTTGAATGAAATCATAATCCAGTGTTCAAACTGCTTGCTACTAATTATTGTGTTTCGCAAAGTTTATGGATGACATCCTATAGATGTCACCACTTGTAATTGTCGCTATTAATGTAAATTCGAGATTTATATATAAACAGCCGACGGCAAAAGAAAATCTTAGTGTTATACGTGTATATACTACACGTTGTATAGTATCTAAATACTATACATTGTATAGCTATATACATATTACATATATTTTAATATATGTAAAATATATATTTTATTTGTGATATCTAGTCTTCTGTATAGAATATTTGTGCCAGAGTATTGCACAATTTGTATAAATGTGAACAAGTAATTGTGTTAAATACTATTAAGCAATTGTGGCACACACTAGTGCAACAATTGTACAATTTTGTATAAAATTGTATGCAATAACATTACACATTCTGTTTTAATAAATAACACAATTTGTTATGGAAACTTATATACAACTATTCATTTGATTCTACAAAATTACTATTGACTTCCACAAAATCTTGACAAACTAAATGACACAATCTTGTTTTATAATTGTACACAAATTGTCCCTGTCACTTTTTTAAGACCAATTTGTTTTACAATACCACACAATTGTTGATGAAATTTAAATACATTTTTCTCTGTGTAGGACACGCATTTGCGTGTCCTAATGAGATTTATTAGAGTACTGGAAACAGTAAAATTTTGTTTTTTAAAGTTGGTAGCACCTAACAGCTGTTCTTAAATGTCAAACTTATTATATTTAAAAGTGCGGTTATGTTGTTATGTGATAAAATGCCAAACTTTTAAAATATAAAATAAACATACACAAAATAAATTAATTTAATTAAAAATTATTTAATAAATTTACAAATTATTCTTTATACATCTTTTGTATCAAAAGTACAGTTATTATACACTTTGATAGTAACAGCTGAATTGTCCTGGGCATTAATCTTAAATGAAGGTAAATTTTGCCCCTCAACAATGTTTTGTTGACTCGTTATTGGGTTTCTGCTAAAAGTGTGTGATTCTTCATGTAAAAATGAAGCAGTGGAAGACTGGTCAATTACCACTTGAGCCGTTGAAGTGGAAGTACATGGCTTATTAGATGGCAATTCAGCTACCTCCATTTTTTTTTAACTGAAGCATCAATACAGCCCTCAGCCACAGCTGAAGACTTCCAATCTCCATGCCGTTTTATAGTTATTACATCGCCACCTTTGTTTGCCAATTGGGAAGCACTTGAACGTCGAAAGCAATGACCTGTAAAAAGCTTCGGGTTGGCTAAATGCAAATAAGTGGCAATAATAAAAGGAACTTTTCCCATGGTGTTTATACCGATAGGAGTAGAAATACATTTTCCATTGCGGTAGGTTATAAAAAACCGCCTGTGGTTTATTTTCTTAGGCCTTAGGCTCAAATATTGCTTAATTAAATCAATCCACAGTTTCTCTGTAATTAAGAATTCTCTTCGAACTTTATTTTTTGTTTTTGTTACAGTCACAGTGAACACATCATCTTTGACCACAATATCGTCTAATAACATGTTGGTCAATTCTTCTCTTCGGCAGGCACCACAGAATCCCATTATTAACGCAACCTTAAATAATTGAAATATATTAAAAATTGAAAGTATTTAGCACAAAATTTTACTTACTTTCATAGCTAAATGTTGGTTATTTTCTGCAGTTGTTATAAATCTATCAATATGGTTAAATTCCAATATTTTAATAAGATTAAGATTAATTAAGATAAGTTAATTCTTTTTAATAAGATGGAGGGAGAGAATATCTGACCATTTTACCTTCTTGTCACAGAAACTAAATTAATTTTATAAAAACAAAACAATTTAAATAACAAATGCTGAAGTTGAATTTTCAGTGGAGCCAACTGTCAAAAGTACTTAACAAAATTTCACTAACAAATCTTATTTAAAACTAATTTATTTTTTAATAATTAACGAAATAACGACGCAAGTATAAAAAATAGTATAAAGTATTCGTTTCATAAGGCGTTTTAGCGCACTTGTCCGTTAGAAAACTCCCCGCTTCGCGGGTCGTTTTCTAAACTCGGACGCGTGCGCTAAAAACGCGTCTTATGAAACTAATACTTTAATATACTATGGTATATCCTCAGAAAGCGATATTAAAGGAAATTAAGAAAACCTCAGAAAAAATTCACTATCCTGGAACTATAACAATATTTTAGCAAAACAGAATTTCCACTGATACTTTGAATATTTCCGGAACAACTTCAAAACTTTTAGGCGATTTATAATATGTGAGGCCTGTATCTATAAAACCGTAATTATGAAACCGTATATATGTGGTTAAGACATTAAACTTGTAAGATGTAAGGAATTATTTCGAGTAAAATCAAGTAGTGGATAGAAACATTCTAGCAAATGATAACAAACCTTAAAATCTTTTATTTACAATATAACCGCAAATAACATTAACTACTCACAAAAGACAATGAATGCGACATCTACTCGCCTTCTTTAGCACTAATTTTAGTTTAGAAAATAATGGGATTATAACTGGATTAGATGCTTCGCTTTTATTTTTAGTATTACTTATTAATGTTATTTAGTAGGTACTAGTTAATATTTTTATGTTATAGACAAGGCTACAATTGCTGGAGAGACGCCATGAAACCAACCCAAATACTAGCAAAACTCTGCAAAGACGGGAAAATAGATCCGCCAGTATATTCAGACGGACAAGTTAAAATAAACCGTTTAACATTTTCGCTACACAGCGACGATGTCGACTTTTTTAACACCAAAAGTGCCGAAGAACACATGGCTTTAGCCGTATTACATCGATGGCATGAGTTTCCACGCATTGGATGTCACTTAGTGCCTGAACATGTTGAAGCACGACCATTATATAATCCTAGTAAGCCGGGTATCGAGCAAGGAAAACTAGAAATGTGGGTTGATCTGTTTCCGATGGACATGCCCTTACCTGGACCAGCCTTAGACATTTCGCCGAGAAAACCAAAGAGTTATGAATTACGGGTTATCATTTGGAATACCGATGACGTAGTGTTAGAGGATGATGCTTTCTTTACAGGAGAGAAAATGTCTGACATCTATGTTAAAGGGTATATATTATCTTCTTTACTAAAGTTTCTAAAATCACATTTACTAATTAATTCGATTTTGTTCTTCTTAGCTGGCTGAAAGGTCCAGAAGATTGTCAATGTACAGATATTCACTATCGATCACTTACTGGAGAAGGTAATTTTAACTGGCGGTTCGTATTTCCATTTGATTACATGATAGCAGAGCAAAAGATAGTTATCTCAAGAAAAGAATCGCTGTTCTCGTGGGATGAAACCGAATGTAAGATTCCAGCGAGATTGGAACTACAAGTTTGGGATGCTGACCATTTCTCAGCTGATGATTTTCTAGGTATGATTTGATTTTAATTGTAGTATTTACTATATGATTTAAATTCGGTTTTTTTTTCTAGGTGCTATCACATTAGATCTCAACAGGTTTCCTCGAGGTGCAAAATCTTCAAAATTGTGCACGTTAGGGATGTTAAAGACAGATGGGTCCGTACCAGTTGTAAATATATTCAAACAAAAACGGGTAAAAGGTTGGTGGCCGTTTTATGTAAAGAAAGACAACGAGGATTTGGAATTAACGGGTAAAGTTGAAGCGGAAATTCATTTGCTTACTAAGGAAGAAGCGGAGAAGAATCCTGTTGGGCTTGGAAGAAATGAGCCTGAACCACTAGATAAACCAAAGTATGTTTCCAATTTAAGTTAATTTTTTAATTGGACAGGAAATTGAACAAGTGTAAAAAGTCAGACACTAGATTGAATTTTTGGGATTACTCAACCCTGATAGCCAATAAATTAGTCAAAGCAGGTTTTAAATAAAAATAAGCCAACTCTGGGTAACCTCCAATTTTTGAGAAGGATTGGGAATTAGCAATTAAGGTTAAGGTTGAACTTTATAAAATTGGACTAGGGATTGGGGATTTAATTCTTTAACAATATTTTTTGAGGCAGGATTAAGGTTTGAATTTTTAAAAATATTTCTTTGAGATTAGAGATTGGGGATTAGATTTTTAGAAATATTTGCTCGGAATTGCTGATAAGGAATTGGTTTAATTCCGATAGCCAATTAGTCAAAAAAGGTTTTAGATAAAAATAACTAGAGCTGAATAATTCTCTAATTTTTGACAAGGGTTACAAATTAGAGATTAGGTTTTTTAAAATAGGTTTTGGGATTAGAAATTAGAGATTCAATTTTTAAAAATGGTATTAGAGATTGGAAATGAGATTGGTGGTTGGATTTTTTAAAATGTTTTTTGAATTAGGGATGGAGAATTGAATTTTTTAAAATATTTCTTTGGGATTAGGGATTAGATTTTTAAAAATATTTGCTTGAGATTGGTGATTAGGTATTATTTAATCCTTGTTATTATACTCACCGATTGACGATAAATGGTGATGATCTTGGTAATCCAGGGATTACCCAGCCCTGATAGCCAACTAGTTGAAGGTTTTAAATAAGAATAACCAGAGTTGGGTAATCCACAAATTTTTAATAAAAATTAATAATTGAATTAGAGATTAACGTATTTTTAAATATTTTGTAAGGTTAGGAATTGAATTTATTATAGGTATAGAATCTAAAAGAATTTTTTTGGGTTAGAATTGAATATTTAAAAATATTCTTTGGGATTACGGATTGCAGATTGGATTTTTTACACATGTCTTTAGGAATTGGTGATTAGGGATTTATTTCATCCCTAATCTTAATTGTGGGCTGGGGTTGCTAATCCATGGATTACCTGCGCAGGTCATACCTTTCTTTGTGAAAAAATAAATAAGTCTGAAATTTATTATTTAAGATACAGCAGCCTTGTTGCAGCCTGAAAAATTTATTCCTACTTTTATTTTGCTCTTCGTTTCTTCATATAGTCATTTTACTACTTTTCTGTGTGTAGGTTTTATATATTTGCCTTCCACTGTTTCCTATAGCTTATTAACCAGTAAATATCAGATGAAGTTCTTTACCATATGTCGTAAATGTATTTCTGTGTTAGTTGTTTTAGGTAAAAGTTGTCCACGCAAGACCTACCTGACTTAAATTACTGTGTTTGTCTTCATCTTTTATTTTTTTTTATTTTTGCCCTTACTAATCGTTTATATACACAATCTGCTGTCAGAAGGAGTTATAGTTATTCCATTATATTTTATGAATGGAACTATCATGGGCTACTTTTCAATCATCTGCAACTTTATCTTTCTTCAAATAGGTAGGTGTTAAGTATTTCTATATACCAATCAAATGAGAGTACTTTATAACTTCTATGGATAAACCAGGAAAAGGCAATTTTCTATTTTTCATATGACTCGATGCTTTCAGTACCTCTTCTGCTGTTTTAACTTGGTGGGTTGTCTTTACAATGTCTTAAAGTCTTTCATACTTGTTGAGAGCCTGATCTTCCTATAACCTATTTACTTCTTCACATTGCTGTTGTGAATCAATATTTTAGAGTGTTTTGGTCACCTTATATCTGTATCTTTTCTTGAGTTCTCTGTCTTCTGCGTCTCTTGTAATCGACTACATTTCAGAAGTTTTCTTATTTCTTATAAATTCTTCAGATGACCAGGGAACAGTCCATTTTAATTTTTCCTTCTTTTCATAACTTCTATAGGTTTTCAACCCTAATGCTTCATTTACTGCTTTTTGTAAGCATTTTTTCAAGAAATTCAAAATTTCAAATAATTCAAGAAATCTTCTGAAAGCTTGAATGTGATAATTGATCTTTAATAATCTTACCCATCTGCTTCTTTAGTGGTTAATAGAGTTGGAAAAAGGTTGCTTTTCTATTTTCTATATTGTTATTAATGTCCATTCTTTATCTATTGTTTTCGAGGTGTTTCTTTTTTCAATACCCAAGTTTGTTTTCAGACTTTCGTAAAAGAGTCTCAACTCTATCTTAATATTTGTATAAATTATTCTCTTAGTTCTATTAGTACACACTGGTGAAAGCGAAGTATACCTATGCAAACCAAAAGTTACAAATGTACTCACTTGTAGGGGTCGTTCTCCCGGCATAGGAAACGACTCCTAGGACTTTCTCCACAGATGTAGCACCAACTGCTTGACCGAATTCCACATCAATGTGACTAAGCTTGGACGGTTATGCCACCCCGGTTTACCATGTTTTAGGCTTGATGTTCCCTCGTCAGTTCTTTGTTTAATTCTACCTAAGTAGAATTTCGGTATGTACCTATTAAGGTCAAGTTGGCTTGTGCATTGAGAGGCTATGTATTCAATCAATACCTCTTAACCACAGTGACTCCGGATGATTTCTTTGGATCACAAGATTGGAACTGTCACAGCCATAGCATGATCCTCATACTCCCGTCTCTGAATTCAAGCAGCCTGATTGCATGTGGTTTTCCATCGGCCAGGGTAAAACAGAGTCGACAGGATAAATCCTGGCTTGACAACACAGCATCATTAACAAGATTGACAAACTCCTGTATATACGTCCTATCAGAATTTTCTAATAGTGAATGGTATTTTGTTATAATTTGCATCACTCCTGCTTAATGAAAATAACTACATTCAAGACTAGTGCATTCGTTTTTCTACTTTCCTGGAAACCTTCGACAATATAAAAGTAATGAGAATATTTTGAAAGTAAGACTCCTTGAAGATATAATTAAGTAAGAAAATACCTCGGTGTTAAATAACTGTAAGTCTTTGGAAATGGCAAAGAATCAGTTTATTGTTCAATTTTCTTAATTCAGGTAATTCTTCTTAGATTAATTAATTAATTACTAATAGTACCTCGTTATTAATTTTTTTTTCGTTTTTGCAGTCGACCAGATTCTTCATTCATGTGGTTTTTAAATCCACTCAAATCAATGCGCTACATTTTATGGCACAATTACAAATGGAAAATCCTCAAAGTATTAATCATATTAGCTTTAGCAATAGTAATTTTGTTATTCTTCTATTCAGTTCCTGGTTATACTGTTAAGAAGATGATTGGAGCATAAGCAATCGTATTAAGTCTAAGTGCACACTTTATATAATAATAAGAATAATAACATATTACATATTGTATTATTGTATTATATTTTAAATACAAAAAATTATCTCACATACAAAGAACAAAGAAAAAACTTGTATAGAAACATAATTATATTTTTCTTTGTAAATAGTAGATTACAATAAGAGTAATAAATATAAATAAAGAAATCAATCAATAATAAGATGATTTTTTTTTCTCTTTTTTTAATAGTACCCTATGTTTAGACTATCGCAACGTATACACTAACCTAACTCAATCCTATTCAATAGTTACTTATGGAATAGCATGTACTTTGGGCCAAATCTAGGATGGCACGAGCAAAAGCCTGTATCAGGACATGCAAACATTCATTGTCACATATTTATTCTGCATTATGAGAAATTATTGTTTGAATGGCTTTACCTCTCAGTAGTACATACCTAACCATAGCTGATATGAATTATAAGGATTACTATGATTACTATGAGGATTACCATACATACATATTCTTCCTTTTTTACTTTACAGTGTCAAGGTGACTATTATATGATCCTCAAACTTAAATGTATTTCTGTGGATGGGAATAACTATAGCAAAATCCTACTGTACAAGATGAATGGTCACAGAAAAGACTAATATAGGTACTACATTATGAGAGTCATAACTTATTTTTGACAAAGTGGAAGTCGAGCTTCAGGAAATGCATACAAGAAGTTACTTACTTACACAAAGAGGATTATGAAAAGAGGTATAAGAACATTGACAGATGACACAATGTTCCTCTACATGCTCCTTTACATCATCTTACAGATTTGCAATACTGATGCAGCCTATAGAGCCATGTTACAAGAACAAGAGAACCAGTCAATTTTATGTAACATACAGGTGAAACGGGAGCTGTTAAAGGAAGAGAAAAAGAACACTGTTTAGTATTTAATTTAAACTAAAAAATAAAGTATAAAGTTGCATGCAACACTATAGTATTGCGACTAAAGAAAAGTTCTGTCAGAAAGTTGGAAAAGTTTGCGTATATCATGGAAAAGTTGGAAATGTTGGTCATAGACGATTCTTAAACATTCTTTTAATACAATTTCGTTAAGTAACTATTTTTCGTTAATTTTCCCTTAGTGCTGAGTAATAAGTACTTATTTGTTCATGTTCATTTATAGCTACACTCCTGTGGCACCAACCCGTTTCGGATGTATGCAAGAAATAATCATTACGCATTGGCAACTAAAGGTTATTTAATTAAAATATTTAAAAAATTTGTAAATAAAATAAAATATTTAAATTGTATAGTCCAAAATGTTTCTTTTGCTAATGCACGATGCTAAAGTGTAATAGTCGATGGGATCATTGACTTTGACATATGTAGTTTACTTAAAGTTTGACATGCAAATTAGGTATTTACTTTTCTCATCGCGTTGGTTGCTAAAAAACAATTGATTAATCGATTACCATAGCAAAATTGCTTTTGTAGATTAGTAAAAAATCAATTGTGAAAGTTACTGAACGTTTTTGAATCTAAATTATGTGTTTTTAAACCAATTAATAATAATTATAAATGAAATAAAACGTTAATCAAAAGTTTGGTAAAGTTTTAACACAATGGGTAGCAGAGACCGAAGGAAAAGGTCTCAAACCGGTGGTAAAAGACGAACAAGAAGCAGGACAAAAACAAAAAAGGCGCATACGGAAGTCAGTCGCGATTCCATGGATGGTTTTGAAAGGTTTTTACAACAATATCATGCGGAACATACAAATTCGACAATCCCTGAAGTTATGTTTCAAAGTATGCGAATGTGGGACTCCATGAATAAGGACCAAAGATCGAAGTTTATAACAGAAGCTAGCCGGCAGTCGCGAAAAAGGAGAAGAAGCCGAAGTGGTAGTAGAGGGCACGGAAGAAAGCGTAGGAAGAGTGGTAGTCGCCATAGAAGAAGAAGGAGAACGGTGCACGGAACAAGCGAAAGTGAGGTGGAGATAAAGACCGTCTCACGTTCTCGATAATTATCTGATTATTTACAAACTTAAAATTACTGCTAAAATGATAACTGACCGTAATGTTTTTATACTATTTACCATTTTATTTTGTATTTTTAATAAATGCATAAGGACTTGATACTTCTTTTTATTGCCAGGCCAGGCTTTCTACGTACCGTTGCCTGTTTTAGTTTGTTGCACAGTTTTAATTCTAATACTAAAAAAAACTTGCATTGTACTGTGTAGATTTAAGTTAATCTTCGAAAGAAAAATTGCAATGAGCTCGAAAGAAAACTGAAAAATTTGTTTCCAAACTAGAAAACACATTCAATCAAAAACACAAATGATTCTATTGATGTAGCAGCTAATTATTTAAAATGAAGAAATAAACCTAGGATACTAAATTTGTATTCAAATTAAAGAAATAACAATAGTAGGTAGCACATAACCTGATAAATCTATGATTAGCGTCATTTCATTGCACCAGTAGTGCACACTGGTACAACACATTCCAGATGCCGAGTGTTCTTTTCACCTCACCATGGTGAAATTGATCATTATTTCTTTTTTACATACAAGTCATGAAAGCAAGTTTTTCAAAAAAGCAAAATTACCTTCAAAATTGTTTATCTTCAGATTTGTACCTCTTCGGGGCAGTGTTAACACAATAAGAGGATATGCACTGCGTGTATGTACTAAAGTCAAGTTGCAGATACCGCTCATCGATAATAATTCATGATCTTACAAAGTTGAAGTGTGTGCAAAGTTTTCTATGCATATACACTGAAGGAAAAATGGCTTCTCCTGCCATATATACTACAATATTCTTTCTACTATCTTAACAGAGTTCTATTTTGCAGTAAAAAAAAGTGGTACTTTGCCTTCCTAGGGAAGTAAAGAATGCACTTTTCTTTACCTCCCTAGGAAGGCAAAGTACCACTACAAGTAATATAAATGCACAGAGAGAAAAATGGTGTTTTCTCCTGCTGAATATACCGTATTATTCTTTCTATTACCTTAACAGAATGTTTCATGTTGCTCTCCGAAATTAGAAGATTAAGGCGCAATTCCACTGAGGCAACATTTAAGCAACATGTGAGTAGGTAATGCGACACCTGGCCAGACCCCCACTCCTCCTACTTTTAGCCCCGCCCCTTCCTTCTCCAGGCTCCTCCCCTCGTCTGTGATTGGTTACCCCCACTCCTGTAGCTCCTCCCCTTGCTTCTGATTGGCTGACAGCGGCCATTTTGGAACTCGTCGCCATTTTGGCCACACCCGCCGCCGCCATTAAGGGAATCTGTATTACCGGCAATCTGTGTGCTGCCAATAGAGGGCGTAATGCTACAATTAGTGTGTATTGCTAAGAGAGGGCGTCATGAAGGGATCTGTATTACCGGCAAACTGAGTGCTACCAATAGAGGGCGTAATGCTACAATTAGTGTGTATTGCTAAGAGAAGGCATCATGAAGAAATCTGTATTATCGATGGACTGTGTACTACTACTACTAGGGGTCGTGTCATGAAGAAGAAGAAGAAGAAGAAATCTGTATTACTACTACTACAGAGGGGCAACCATTTTATATCACAGCATCTTGCGTGCGAGCGCTAAATTTGAATCTGTCAATTTTAAATTTGTCATTTTTGCATATGTCATTTTTGCATCTGTCATTTTAAATCTGTCATTTTGCTTCTGTCATTTATACGTCTGTCAATTTTAATCTGTCAATTTTAATCTGTCATTTTTGCATCTGTCGTTTTTTTTTGAATTTGTCATTCTTGAAGGAGCCATCTTGGATTTCCCCCAGATTTGATTTTCCCGCTACAAGTTCTGCTGCTACCTTTCTCTCTCCAGCGCACACATACATACACACTGTACTCTTTCCACCACTACCTTTTCTAGAAGAAATAATAAAGCCATATAGGAATTAAAAAAATTATTTTTATTAATATATTGTTAAGGCTACATTTAATTTATAATAAAAAATGTTGATAGAATGCTGATGATAGCTTGAGGACTTCAGGACTGACCTCTGTTTTCTATTTGCGGTTCCAGGGGCTGTAACAACAACGACAACAATAGAACATTAAAAAGGGGTTTATTGTATAAACTTGATGTTTACTCCTACCTTATTTAATTCCACAAACAGGCAATCATCATAACAGTTTGTTTTCCCCAAGTACATCAAGCCTAGAGAAATCGTTTTAGCTTCAATCTGCTGGTTAAGCTCGGTAACCCTTTGATCTGTTAACTTGTCGCTGATTCGCTTTGGTAGAAATGTAACATGCTGTTCGGCAACAACAATCACACTTTGACGTTTATCACGGCAAACGACTCTTTTGAATTGTAGTGTCTCTGCAATTTCTTTTATTTTGTAATCACATAACTTCTTGATCGGCTTCTGGCTAACGGGAGATTTGTTCAATTGTTGTATTAGCAAATCCATTTTTTCTATGTAAAAACAAAAACTTAAATAGCAGTAAAAATTTTAACACACAAGAATAATAAATGATTATTTTAACATACCTAGTTCAAGCAAACAATAACAATATTACTATCACCGTAACCGATGTCAAGAAAAAACTAAAAACGGAAGGGGTTTGACTGAGCTTTTATAAACTTCAAACCTGCGCGAATGAACACGATTTTAGATAAAATCTTAATTTATTACCCCTCGGAACAAAAGGGTATCGTTAAAAAAGGGATCGACACCTGCACTGTCAAATGAAGCAGCTGTTTTTAGATAAAGATCTAAATTTATTACCCTCGGAGCAAGGGGTATCGTTAAAAAGAGTCGACACCTGCGCTGTCAAGTAACACTTGAGACCAGATAAAAATCTAAATTTATTATCCTCAGAACAATTGGCATCGTTAAAAAGGTCGACACCTGCGCTGTCAATTAAGCAGCTGTTTTAGATAAAAAATCTAAATTTATTACCCTCGGAGCAAAAGGATATCATTAAAAAAAAGGGTAGACACCTGCGCTGTCAATCAAGCAGCTGTTTTTTAGATAAAATCTTAATTTATTACCCCTCGGAACAAAAGGGTGTCGTTAGCTTTTATATCCTTCTAAAGCTGCAAGAATGAACACGCTTGTGTAGATTAACTATTGATAAGCATTTAATTTATTACAAGCAGCCCGAGCAAAGAAACTCGTTAACGAACAAAAGAACACCTGCGCTGTCAATGTAACACTTATCTATGTGGCCGATCTTCTAAACAAAGGGTTGACTGTCGTCGTCGTAAAAACTATTTTATAATTTACTCCAAACATTAAAAATTTTAAATTCAACTTTTAGATGTAACTATTGATAATCATTTAATTTATTACACGCAGTCCCGAGCAAAGAAACTCGTTAACGATCAAAAGAACACCTGCGCTGTCAATGTAACACTTTATCTAAGTGGCCGATCTATCCAAACGGATTGTTTACAATAACTTTAAATCATGCTTGTATGTGCTCTAAACAAGGGGTTGACTGTCGACGTTGTCGTCGTAAACAACTCTTTTTATAATTTACTCCAAACATTAAAAAAAATTCAACGTTAAAATACGTCTTATATCTTTATACCATCAATCAAATTCTAACCCTCGTCCGGCTACCTGCTACTTCTATTGTTCCATATACCTATTCACTGTTTTTTAAACATAAAAGCAACCTCATAATATGGCATAAACGCTTGAAAGTTTTTATTTAATTAGAACAAATTCCTTCGTACGATACAGTGTTAGAGCATTAAAAGTATTTTTGTTATACTTTAGACATTTTTTATTAAAAAATATACCTATTTAAAGAAATGGTTTTTTCGATTTATCATAATCACATTTAACAGAAAAGTTTCAATGGATTATAATATTGATATACTGTAATAACAAAATAATCAAACATTTCATCACTCTTTGTATTATTAAGTACCTGTAAATCTCGCACGTTGACGGGTCTGTTTTCTAAAGCAATTTCCAGGTAAAAATTCCTTTCTGTCTCTTAGAGCATTTAAAAGAATACACTTTAAATTTTTATAGAATTTTCTTTAAATAAAAGCACACAATTAAATCAAACCTCAACTGTTTGCTACGTTCATTTATGAGTTGAAAGTTATAAACACACCCTTAAAAGGGAATCATATCGAATTTTGACAACAACCTGTCTATGGCCTAATAAAAAATAATATAATATTACCATTGCATTCTCTGTTCGCACAATACGTTGAAATTTATCACCTACCTGCCGAACCCCTATTTTTAAAGGATTGATTGTTCAAAGTTGAAACGAGCGCTCTTGTCTATTGTACAATTGCTGACTAGGGTCATGTATCGATAATTCTTTAATAAATACTTGTTAGTTTTCCTATTCTAAGTTGTTAATATAATTAATTTAACCCTATGTTTTGTCTTATTATTATTATTATTCCTGTGTAGACAGTTTAATAAATATTCAAGTAACTGTCTTAAAATTGCATGATATCCTCATTTCGTCTAATTAACATATGCCTGCAGGTTATTAACCCTTTTACAAATAGGTTTACCAGAGCGCCATTTTAAAATGTATATACAAACTAAAAGACGGACGGTGTTATGCATTGAGCGTAATACAATTTAATTTAACCCTATGTTTTGTCTTATTATTATTATTATTCCAGTGTAGGCAGTTTAATAAATATTCAAGTAACTGTCTTAAAATTGCATGATGAAAATGTTAACGACGCTACTACGTCAAGACATACTTGAATGTTCTGTTAGCAAAAGGCGATATCGAATGTAACTTTTATTTAATACAAGGGGAATTATTGTTACGTATATGTATCATGGTTGCATAACGTCCTATTGACAGGGTCATAACTTATTCGTCACACCTGCGTTCAATATTAATAAATATTCAAGTAACTGTCTTAAAATTGCATGATATCCTCATTTCGTCTAATTAACATATACCTGCAGGTTATTAATCCTTTTACAAATAGGTTTACCAGAGCGCCATTTTAAAATGTATATACAAACTAAAAGACGGCGGTGTTATGCAATGAGCGTAATACAATTTAATTTAACCCTATGTTTTGTCTTATTATTATTATTATTCCAGTGTAGGCAGTTTAATAAATATTAAAGTAACTGTCTTAAAATTGCATGATGAAAATGTTAACGACACTACTACGTCAAGACATACTTGAATGTTCTGTTAGCAAAAGGCGATATCGAATGTAACCTTTATTTAATACAAAGGGAATTATTGTCACGTATATGTATCATGGTTGCATAAAGTCCTATTGACAGGGTCATAACTTATTCGTCACACCTGCGTTCAATAAAAAACGATATGACAGTTGAATGAATTATAACCCCAGAGGGTTAGAGTGGTACACCGTTTTTATTCTAAGAGATAAATCTAGAAGGTATGTCAACTCTGGCACAGAAAATAACATTTCAAATTGATTTATGACCCGCACGTGTTCATCGGAGCACTCGCTTTGTTCCTTTGTTAAGCGGACAAGTTGAATCGAGTTTTTTATTTTATATTCTTGCATAATATTGCGCAATACAACTCGAACCTATAAAGCCATCCTCGGGAGCAGACCGTCACTTGCTTGCGATTACTCGAGGCATCAACACATGTATGTTTTATGCGTACTGTTAATTATTATGTTTGTGTTTGAAGTGATTTGTGGCATTCTTAGTTGTTATTACCAATTGTTGCTACAGACCGTATTTGAAATCTACAGCTTTAATCGAACAAAAAGGTAGGATTTTATTATTATTATTATTGTTTTATAATAATCGGCAATCTCGTCGTCGCATGATTTTTTCACGACAATATAACATAGTCGGTTTAAAATAATTATTTAAGTTACATTTGAACAATATATAACGTATTTTGTTTATAATAATAATAATAATGTTAAATTTGGATTTCAGCAGGAATAGTTTTAAATTTTTTAATTTTCTCTAGTTTGATTATCGATTAAAGTAGTAATTGTTTTATGCGAAGTGTGATCGTTATTAGGTGTTTATCTAGGGGGTTGTAACATAGTTATTTAAATCATAATTTGAGGTTATGCTTTTTATTTTTAATTAAGAGAGAGTTCGTGAAATGATGCTTAAGAATATCGTTCTAAAAAGATTTATCTGCCCCCATTAGTCGCTATGTGATTTCTTACCTGTTGTTATAATAAGGATAGTAATTGCTTTACACCTTTTCAAGCACCTTTAGCCTATTTGTTATTTTATAATAATAATATGTCAGAGGGATTTAGTAACAATTTTAAACTCTGCTTATAATATTTGTTTAAATTAGCTTGCTATTAAAAGTTTAAGATTGGCTAAAAGACTTTATTAATTTGCATTAAAATTGATCTTTATAATAATTTATAATATTTAATAGATTACAGTGCATTCATTTTCGAGCATTTTAAATAAAGCTGTGAGTGTTTGACGAGCCAAGACAGCCAGCCAACAAAGGTAGGAATTTATTATTAATTGTTTTATTACGTAGTTACTTTTTCTGTACCTTATATATTTTTTATGATAATAATTTGTCAAAGGGATTTAGTAACAATTTAAACTCTATATTTGCTTAAATTAGATTGTTGTTAAAAAGTGTAATACTGATTAAAAAGGCTTTATTAATTTGAATTGAAACTGATCTTTCTTTAACTTTGTCAAAACAAATAATTTATAATATTTAATAGCTTGCATTGCATTCAGAGGTTATTGTTTATTTTGCGTCAATTTTTACCACCACGTAGCATCCAAGCTTTTTTATTTTTAATTAAGGGTTAAGAGAGAC
Organism: Agrypnus murinus; assembly: GCA_929113105.1. Taxonomy (NCBI): domain Eukaryota; kingdom Metazoa; phylum Arthropoda; class Insecta; order Coleoptera; family Elateridae; genus Agrypnus; species Agrypnus murinus. The sequence continues at coordinate 93,301,754 of OV816031.1, read as the reverse complement.
AGTTCGTGAAAGGTAAAAGATTTTATCTGTCCATTTGTCTCTATATGATTTCTTACCTGCTGCTGTTATATTTCAAACAATTTTAGCTTATTTTGCTGTTTTATAATAATAATCTGTCAAAGGGATTTAGTAACAATTTTAAACTCTATATTTGTTTAAATTAGCTTGCTATTAAAAGTTTAAGATTGGCTAAAAGACTTTATTAATTTGCATTAAAATTGATCTTTATAATTAATTTATAATATTTAATAGCTTGCAGTGCATTTAAACTTTAATAATAATTAGTCAATGTTTATTTAAATTAACAACATATAATCTTTGTTGTTTTAGCCGTTGTTAAGTGTGCAAGTGCGATATTTTTGCTATTGTTGTTGTTACTCCTGTACAAAATGTCTTCTCTCTACGAAATTATCGATAAGAACGTGTCCACCATCAAGAAATTTGGCACCCTGAAACATCGACTGGTGTTTAAAGTAAACGACGCGCCAATCGGTGAAGATCATTTGGACTTTTTTAAATCGGCCATCAGCGAAATTTTGCGGAATGTGTTAAGCCGAGCACAACCAAATGATAAAGTAGGGGCCACATTTGAGTTTGATAGTTTCAAACAAAAACTTCCCGGCTACATGAGCCTCAGGCGCTCTGATGAAATCACCTTCAGCGATGTCTGGGGCATTCTAGAGTCCATTTTACAGAGCGATCCTGAAGCCCTGAGTTCGGACACCTTCAGACTAATAGCTACAATAGTAACACCACCTGCCGGACAAAGTCGCTGTCGTAACCGTACGTACAACACCTTTGCCGAAGAGTGTAGTCGTCGCAGAGGGATTGTCACGATTAACAACACCACCAGTGACAATCTATGCCTACCCAGGGCTTTGGTCGTAGGCAGGGCTGACGCAGATAGCAGTACTGATTACAAGAAGATCCGTGGTAATCAGACAGTGCAAAAGATAAAGGCCGAGGAAATGATGCGGGATGCCGGAGTAGCTTTCATTCCACCGCAGGGAGCCGGGGTCAATGAATTAAGGTTGTTCCAGCAGTTCCTGGCCCCCAACTACAAGATAGTTGTGTATAGCTACGGCTCGAAAGGGCGTTCACTTATCTTTGAGGGGGTCGTTGATAACGATGCCGCAACAAAGAACACCAATCTGTTGTATCATGAGCATCATTATAACGTCATAACATCAGTGACCTCAGCCTTTGCCTGCGGTTATTTCTGTGAGCACTGTCATGTACCCTATGATCATAAAAACCATCACCGTTGTGAAAAGTCCTGTGTAGGCTGCGGTAGCTCTCCGCCCTGCGAAAGAACAGCGCAGCTGATTAGGTGTCCGGACTGCAGGCGAGATTTTAGAAGTCAAGCCTGCTTTAACAACCATCAGGAGGGTAACATGTGCCGGGAAGTTAAAAAATGCGAGGGATGTTTCAAAACCATCAACATCAAGACCCGGAAGCAGGCTCACGTGTGCGGGGAGATCTATTGTAAGATCTGTCAGAGCCATAAACCCGAAAACCATTTCTGTCATATACAGCCGTCCAGGCCTAGGAACACAAAGCAAGACACCTTGTTTGTGTTCTTCGACCTGGAGACCCGGCAAGAGAAAGAAATTGCGCCCGGCGTCAACCTCCACGAGCCGAATCTATGTGTTTTCCAGCAAGTCTGTTCTGAGTGTTACCACGACTCGTCATCAACTACTACCACATGTGTAAGATGTGGTTTGCGAGAACAGATCTTGCGAAGAAAATGTATAGATGGTTTTCTCGCGCACCTGCTGGAGATGAGTAATAAATTCAAAAAAGTTGTAGCAGTTGCCCATAACGGGCAAGCTTTCGATACGCAATTCATTCTAAATTATCTGATAACCAACAACAACAACACCTCTTTGAAACCTGACCTCATTATGCGCGGCTCAAAAATTCTGCTGCTGCAACTAGATAATTTAAAATTTATCGACTCCCTCAACTTTTTCCCCATGGCTCTGGCTGACTTACCTAAAGCATTCGATCTACCGGCTCCCAAAGGATACTTCCCGCACCTCTTTAACACCGAGGCCAACGCCCATTACGTGGGTCCTCTTCCGGACATCAAGTTTTACAGCCCCGACACCATGAAACCTCAGGCTCGTAAAACATTCCTAAAGTGGTACGAGGCGAACAGGGACGGGATCACGGAGTTCGACATGCAACGTGACCTGGTCGAATATTGTCGAACAGACGTCGATATTTTGAAGAGAGCCTGTATCCACTTTAGAAATCTCTTTATTGAGGAATGCGACGTTGACCCGTTTACGGAAGCCATCACCATCGCCTCTGCCTGCAATCTCATGTTCCGGAGGAAATTCCTCAAAGAAAACACCATTGGACTGATACCAAAGGGTGGTTATAGACGCGCAGATAACCAGTCTAAGGTAGCTCTCCAATGGTTGCTCTGGGAAGAACATCAAAGAGGTGTTGAGATTCAACACGCCGGCAGGCAGAGAGAAGCTATCGTGGGCGGGTTAAAGGTGGACGGGCTGTATGGTAATACCATATTTCAATTTCACGGGTGTTACTTCCACGGATGTCCCACCTGCTTCACCACCCGTCGCAACGAGCCTCTACACGACGATCCTAGCGACACCCTGGATATGAGACTCGAGAAGACCCGTGCCACAACGGAAAAGTTAAAGTCGCTAGGATACGAGGTTGTTGAGCAGTGGGAATGTCGCTTCCGTAGGCAGTTAACACCCGAATTCAGACAGCAGGTAGAGAAACATCCCTTGCTACTAAACACACCACTCATCCCGAGAGAGGCATTTTACGGCGGCCGTACAGGGGCAGCAAAATTAAAGAGGGTTGCAAAAGACGGGGAAAAGATCCGGTATGTCGACGTGTGCTCCCTTTATCCCTGGGTATGCAAGTACGCCAAATTTCCTACGGGTCACCCTAAAGTTTACGTGGGTAACGAAACTTGCCAACAGCTAATCAGGGATAAAGGGGGCATAGAACAGATCAACGGCATTGTAAAATGCACTATGCTACCACCGCAAGATCTGTATCATCCGGTCTTACCCGTCAAAATGCATCAAAAGCTGCTGTTCCCTCTATGTCGCACTTGCGCCGAAGAATTGAACCAGGCCGAATGTCAGCACGGCGTAGAGGACCGAGTCATCAACGGAACCTGGGTCTTGGACGAACTGGTAATGGCCATACGAAAGGGTTACATCGTGCAGGACATACAAGAGATCTGGTCGTACGATGTAACCCAGTACAACAAAGCGTCCAAGACCGGGGGACTGTTTTCGGGCTTCATCGACAAGTTCCTGAAGATGAAGCAGGAAGCCAGCGGTTGGCCATCTTCAATAACTGCCAACAGCGAGGATGGTATCGATGGAGCCCGGAAACAGTACGTTGATGACTACTTCGAGAACGAGCGAGTCTCCTTGGATTCGTTGAAGATCGTCAAGAACCCTGGTTTGAGATCGTTGGCCAAACTGATGCTGAATTCCTTCTGGGGTAAGTTATAATAACCTTATGTAGTTTTCTTTACTTAATATTTTTGTATTCTAGGGAAATTTGGTCAGCGCGAGAACCAGGCGAAAACAGTCATAATCAGCGAGTCCAAGGAGTTTTTCGACCTGTTGTCTAGTCCAGGCGTAGAAGTTAATCAGGTGCAGGAAATAAATGACGAGGTGATTGCGGTTAACTGGCAGCATAAAGAGGAAGCAACAGATCCTCTGTCGTCAGTTAACGTGGTCATCGCGGCATTTGTCACTGCACAGGCCCGTCTTAAGCTGTATTCCTATTTGGATCAGCTAGGAGAGAGAGTATTATACTATGACACAGGTAAGTCATTGTACTATCAAACATCAACACCGGTTATATTAGAGTTAATTTTTTTTTTCGTTGTTTCAGATTCCGTAATATACGTTTCGAAGCCGGGCGACTTCGAGCTACCAACAAGAAGCTTCCTGGGTGACCTCACCGACGAGCTCGAAGAGTACGGTCCCGGATCGTATATTATAGAGTTTGTGTCAGGCGGGCCGAAGAACTACGCGTACAAAGTTTATTCCCCGACCACAGGACAGATACACGTGGTCGTCAAGGTCAAGGGCATCACCCTAAATCACGCCTCGACTCAAAAAATAAACTTTGAGTCCATGCTTAGGCTGCTGGAAGGCATGGACGAAAGATTATTGTAGAGTCCAACAACATCCGGCGTACGGCTGACCATCAGCTTTGAGAGTGCGCATAGCTCAACGGTTGGTGTTACAGAATAACCTATCTATTGATTCTCGTTGAAGCTGCCGCTGAGGAAGTCGCTAACGATCGCCGTTCACGAACGGCGCCATTCGTGAACGGTTAGTTACAGAATAGACCCCTAAGGCTTTTTATCATTTATGCAAATAAAATTGCATTGCTCGGAAGTTCAAAAAAATGAACCGTTACAATTTTATGGCCTTGCTTACCTAACTTGTTTTGGAAAAAAAATTTTTAATTCAATTATTTCACATGTTATACGTGAAGAATTAATTTTAGAAAAACTGTACATTCAAAATTAACCAAAATAATACCACTTATATTTCATAGTATTTGAACTATTTTCCCAGAATTTTAAGAAAATCGTATGTCTAGCGACTAAATTATTGCCAAAAAACCTGCTTTTTGCCAAAAACAACTGCGTTTTTTGGCGAAAAGGAGGTAATAGTTTAGTCCCTAGACATACGATTTTTTTAAAATTTTGGGAAAATAGTTCAAACACTATGAAACTTAAGTGGTATTATTTTGATTAATTTTCAATGTACAGTTTCTCCAAAATTATTTTTTCACGTATAACATGTGAAATAATTTAATTAAAACAATTTTTTTTCCAAAACAAGTTAGGTAAGCAAGTTTTTAACATTCCTAGACTATTAACTTAAAACCAAAGTTATCACATTAATATATTACTTAATAAACAAACAACACACGTTTTTTGAGTACACTTGGACCTTAAGAGGTTGAAAAATAATAATGTAAAACGGAGGTAAAAAAGAGATGACACAGATATGAAAAATAGGTTTAAAAAAATAAAAATTGTCGGAAAGAGTTATAGGTACGCCTTTTTTGACCTAATCGTCAACCTCTACCTTTTTTTCTGGCCTCTTCTTTGTGCTCTGTTTCCCCTTGTTGGGTCTGTAAGCCTCTTTTTATTTCTTGACATCTTTTGACTTCTGTGACCTTTATAACTTGGTTTTTACCTTTTTCAACCTCCTTTAGACTTCTTTAAACGTTTTTGATTTCTTTGGTATTATCTATTTCTTGAACTCTCTTTCAACGCTTTCAAAGCTCTTTTCGGTAGACTTTGACATGTTCCTAACCTGTACTTAAATTTTTTTTCCCGCTTTTGATCTCTTTTCGGCCACTTTTTCAATTTTGTTTTGAATTATTTTAACTCCATTAAATGAACTCTTTCTTGCGGGTGCTGTCTAGCTATAATGTTTTAATATTGTGAAGAACTTTCTTTTGGTCACTTTTTATCTTTTTGCCTTTTCTACAACCCTATGGACCCCTTTTGTATGAGCATTTTATTTTAATTTTAACCTTTTTTACCTATTTTTGGCCCTTTTTTTATATATGACTAGTGAGTAGTGATTTCTTTTGACCACCTTTTTTACCTCCCTTTATACCTGTTTTTGCAGTCTTTGTGTATCTTCATTAGAATAGTCCAAAATGTTTCTTTTGCTAATGCACGATGCTAAAGTGTAATAGTCGATGGGATCATTGACTTTGACATATGTAGTTTACTTAAAGTTTGACATGCAAATTAGGTATTTACTTTTCTCATCGCGTTGGTTGCTAAAAAACAATTGATTAATCGATTACCATAGCAAAATTGCTTTTGTAGATTAGTAAAAAATCAATTGTGAAAGTTACTGAACGTTTTTAAATCTAAATTATGTGTTTTTAAACCAATTAATAATAATTATAAATGAAATAAAACGTTAATCAAAAGTTTGGTAAAGTTTTAACACAATGGGTAGCAGAGACCGAAGGAAAAGGTCTCAAACCGGTGGTAAAAGACGAACAAGAAGCAGGACAAAAACAAAAAAGGCGCATACGGAAGTCAGTCGCGATTCCATGGATGGTTTTGAAAGGTTTTTACAACAATATCATGCGGAACATACAAATTCGACAATCCCTGAAGTTATGTTTCAAAGTATGCGAATGTGGGACTCCATGAATAAGGACCAAAGATCGAAGTTTATAACAGAAGCTAGCCGGCAGTCGCGAAAAAGGAGAAGAAGCCGAAGTGGTAGTAGAGGGCACGGAAGAAAGCGTAGGAAGAGTGGTAGTCGCCATAGAAGAAGAAGGAGAACGGTGCACGGAACAAGCGAAAGTGAGGTGGAGATAAAGACCGTCTCACGTTCTCGATAATTATCTGATTATTTACAAACTTAAAATTACTGCTAAAATGATAACTGACCGTAATGTTTTTATACTATTTACCATTTTATTTTGTATTTTTAATAAATGCATAAGGACTTGATACTTCTTTTTATTGCCAGGCCAGGCTTTCTACGTACCGTTGCCTGTTTTAGTTTGTTGCACAGTTTTAATTCTAATACTAAAAAAAACTTGCATTGTACTGTGTAGATTTAAGTTAATCTTCGAAAGAAAAATTGCAATGAGCTCGTAAAGAAAACTGAAAAATTTGTTTCCAAACTAGAAAACACATTCAATCAAAAACATAAATGATTCTATTGATGTAGCAGCTAATTATTTAAAATGAAGAAATAAACCTAGGATACTAAATTTGTATTCAAATTAAAGAAATAACAATAGTAGGTAGCACATAACCTGATAAATCTATGATTAGCGTCATTTCATTGCACCAGTAGTGCACACTGGTACAACACATTCCAGATGCCGAGTGTTCTTTTCACCTCACCATGGTAAAATTGATCATTATTTCTTTTTTACATACAAGTCATGAAAGCAAGTTTTTCAAAAAAGCAAAGTTACCTTCAAAATTGTTTATCTTCAGATTTGTACCTCTTCTGGGCAGTGTTAACACAATAAGAGGATATGCACTGCGTGTGTGTACTAAAGTAAGTTGCAGATAGCGCTCATCGATAATAATTCATGATCTTACAAAGTTGAAGTGTGTGCAAAGTTTTCTATGCATATACACTGAAGGAAAAATGGCTTCTCCTGCCATATATACTACAATATTCTTTCTATTATCTTAACAGAGTTCTATTTTGCAGTAAAAAAAGTGGTACTTTGCCTTCCAAGGGAGGTAAAGAATGCACTTTTCTTTACCTCCCTAGGAAGGCAAAGTACCACTACAAGTAATATAAATGCACAGAGAGAAAAATGGTGTTTTCTCCTGCTGAATATACCGTATTATTCTTTCTATTACCTTAACAGAATGTTTCATGTTGCTCTCCGAAATTAGAAGGTTAAGGCGCAATTCCACCGAGGCAACATTTAAGCAACATGTGGCATGCGGCAATGACGCATGCTATACTGAGTCTTTCAACTGAGGCAACATGAAGCGACATAAAGCATCCGTCTTTACCACATGCCACACGTTGATTGTTTTTGCTCGTCACATGCGTCAGCAACGCTAGACGACATGTGGCATGTGACATGTTTGCATCAGTGGAATTGCACCTTAAGATGATACATTTCTTCCTTAAAAATAAAAAGTAGGTATCTAGGCACTTTTTCTACACGTACTACAAATACACCGAGGGAAAATGGTATTCTCCCCTGCTGTATATACTGTAATTTTAAAAAAACTGGTCAAGTTGGCTTCCATTTCTACGGTACCGCAAAAATAAATGTCATTTTAAAAGATGCTTGACCAGCTTTTTTTATTGAACGCACTGTACTATACTATTTTTCCTTATTATTATACCATAACAGTGAAAGTGACATTTCTCTTACTCTTCTCAGGCTGTAAAATAACGCTTTATAGGATAGTTAACATTTCGTTGCGCACTATTGAGATTTCGAAAACCGTGAGAGCTACGAAGAAGATGATTAAATTTGACAAAAGTTGCACAATTACAAGGCCGTCTCACAACCGCTTTCAATAATTCGAAAAAATCATAGGTCACAGATATAAGCAAAAAACGAAAACTTATCATTATTTTCTTTTTTAATATCTCGGAGACTATTTATTGCAAAAGTCTGAGATTTTGCACATAGACATAACTTAACATTGTGTTTGTCATGGCCACCTTAAAAAAATTTAAACCCACTATTTTTTGAGAAGTGTAAGTAGTCAACTTTTTTTCTCATAGAGACCATATTAGATTTTATGTCCGGTAAGGCGATTATGACCTAACTAATTACGACCTTAAAACAGGCCGCTAAGTATAGCTGCCTGTTTTTAGAGCGTAAGTTGCTAAATTAAAGTTCTAGGGCTGTAAAACTTCTTAGAGCCCTCCTAGAAAAATAGCTACCCTTGTTTACGGCGTCTCCATAGTAATAACAGTAATTATATACCATTACCAATAGCGTAACAAGACGGCATTGGGCCCCGGGGCAACATAATCATTAGGGCCCCCCACACGGTCGCAAAAAAAGAGGAAAAATCTAAAAAACAAATTTAGTAATAAAACTGTACTACACCCTCACCACACACACTTTTAATCGCTCTGGGCACTTATTTCAACAGCAAAACTGTCATCTTCAGCAGACACTGAAAAACTAAACTAAAACCTATAAAATCTAACCTTACATACCTACAGAAATCACGGTTCGTCGTAATCGGTCAAGTTTGACTAACCGTCAAGCTTGATCGATTACTGGAGCAATTTTAAAAGACTAGAATTAATATGACCTAAATCAGAGTTAATTAGCGCTTCTTTATTCTTAATAATTTCTAAGCAAAATTAAGGTCACTAAGGTCAAAATTAAGATATAAAATAAAACTCAAGAAAATTATTGACATTGCTGTGAGGATCAGTTTCACGGTGGCTGGTAACCAAAAGGTCTTGGTTAGTAATTAAACTATGCTAGCTTACGATTTATCAAATAAAATCATATAGTATGACTTTCTATTCACTACATTTTGTGAAATTCATCCTAAGAATAACAAACATAACTCAGTCAGTAATTCAGTAACACAAAAATAAAAGTAAAAACAAGATTAAAAATAAATCATTAAAACAACTACTCTTATACAGGAATGACAAATAATTAATATATCAACTTATCAACAAATACTTCGGTATTATTTATACTCATTTTTTATTTTAAAAGTCTCTTTTTCTGACCTTTTCAGGTATCACAATGGGCCCCCCAAAGTCGTCGGGCTCCGGGCTTTGCCCCGAACTGACACATGATAGTTACGCTACTGACCATTACACCTACTTACTTGAAGTTTTATCGCTGCACCTACCTGCTTGAAATTTTGCACTTTTCATAGTATATTGTACAACTAGTGTTACAATGACGATGTTTGTAATACGAGTTAAGCAAAATACGACTATTACAAAAAGGAAGTGTAACACGTGTTTTACATACTACTTTGTCTATTTCGCCTTAATTTACAATTTACTTTAAAGAAATGGGAAAATGTATACGCGGGTATTTTCGATGTGGTAATGTTGGTAATAACTGATGACGCATACAATGACATCCACTGTCATTTTGAAAAATCACGTAGGCAAGAAAAAATTCAAGTTTAAAAAAAGGTGACAGCTTAGTTGTTTCTTCTGATATAAGATAAAAATGTATTTTTATTATAAATAATTATTTTGATAAGACAATCATGTACTCAATCAAGGTTTTACTGTTTCTATTACAATAAACATTTTAATACATCAAAACTGCTTAACATACAACAATAAAAAATAACTAACCTAACCTCTAAATCTAAACAATGAAAATGAAATTTGAGTAGGGACATCACGAGATTCACGACCATCAACTTGATCCGGAAAACCAACAAGCTTTTCAGCGCATTTTCGTAGGAAATCCGCTATTAGCCGCGCTTTGTTTTAATTCAAAGCTTCTTAAAATGAAATATGTTTCATTATTCTCGCTGTTATTTCTGAGCATCATAACATTCAAATTTTCAAAACGGCGCCAGTTAATGAATACTTATTAGTACCTGTCACGGGAAAGTACTTTTCTTTTGGATAATGTGCCCCCCAAAATACTTCCGCGGGTTGGTTGTCGAGCATTATTCCTTTCCTTTCTATATTCTTCCTAACACCTTGGTTATGTTCCCATTAGTAGGTAAAAACTGAAAAAAATATTTGATGAAATGGAAGTGTACATCATTCAACTCAATTAAACTTACCTCAATATCGACAAGCGATATACGTTTTGGCTTTTTAATCTTATTTTGATCTTGAAATAAGAATATAGCTGTTATTGCTTATTACGCATTTACGTCTGACACTGGACTTCGTTGACAGAATGACATGACAAAGTAGGCTGGCAGCAAAATTTACTTACTGCCAGTCTTACAAATAAAAAAATCACTACTTCCAGTTGCACAAAGTAGCACTTTGTGTAACTGTTTTTCGCAAAAACAGTGTCACAAAGTAACCTTTGTATACGCGAAATAGACAAAATTATTTTTATTTTAAAATTAAATATTAATTTAAACTTAGGCCGGACATAAACTAACGTATGTATTTCGGGCTTAATTAGTGTTTTAGAGCCCTTTATCGTCTTAGCGACTTCGGCTTTCACCTCAGGCGCTAACTGACTCTGCGGGCTCTAACACACTCAATTAAGCCCTTAATACATAATATACTATTATAACATACAATTAGGCAAGTTTTGGCATTTACCAGTAACAAAATTTACCACCTGGTAATGGTTAGCCATGTATTAGCAAAATCTCTATGGTAAGGAAAATTGACAACACCGCAGCTTATTACCTACTAGTTATAGAAATCGTTACCCACCACCAGATTTCGGTTATCAAAATTCCTAACCTAAATCTATGTCGTTCTCGGAATCTCTCATTTTTATGGAAATTTAGTAATAAAATACACTTTTGAAGAAGAAATTGTGGTTATAATAGAAACTATTATAACCACAATTTCTTCTTGAAAAGTGTATTTTATTACTAAATTTTCAGCCACACAAATCTGTGGCTATGATTAATATTAAACTATCGTTTTGGCACCTGGTAACAGTGTGGTTATGAATGACCTTAAGATCGTTGCCATCCAATTACCAAAGCTGTAACCACTTTGTGTAACCTGATTACGGCAAAAACTCGCCTATTTAATTACAAATAACAACACAATATTGTTTTCTGTTAAATCTTCATAGGTTACTAGTTAAAAAGGTATTTTAAATGCAAATAGCTTATTTAACCTGAAGGTAATATTTATTGTAAAAGGCGCAATTCCACTGAGGCAACATTTAAGCAACATGTAGCATGCGGCAATAACGGATGCTATACTGAGTCTTTCAACCGAAGCAACATGAAGCGACATAAAGCATGCGTCTTTGCCACATGCCACACGTTGATTGTCTTTGCCCGTCACATGTGTCAGCAACGCTAGATGACATGTGGCATGTGACATGTCGCCTAGTGTTGCATCAGTGGAATTGCACTTTAATATATCATTTCATTTTTTTACTATCTGATGAAGTAAAAATCGAATATGGTGTCCATAAGAAAAAAAAAGTTGACTATATCTACTCAAGAAATAGAGGCTTTAAAGTTTCGTTGTGATTATGACAACCAGAATGTCAAGTTATGGCTATGTGCAAAATTTAAGACTCTTGCAATCTTAGAATATAAAACTTTAGGAAGGAGCATAATCATCTCTACCACATACGACCGGGATGGGGGTCTGAATATGATGGGGTAGGTGTTTCCGGATTTGTAATTAGATACTTCCATTGGCTGTTCTCACTGTCTCGAAATGCGCACATAAACTACATAACCTCAATTTTAAAACGTATGTAGAATTTTGAAATGAATCTTAGAATATAACTTTTATATTTAATATTTTAAATAAACGAATACTTACTTATGAAATGTAATTCCTTCTTCGTATTTGTCGGAGTTTGAGAGAAAAAACACAGGGACAATTTCAAATCTTATCTTTTTACTACGGAAGAGTCATATAGGGAAACTCCTAAATAAAAAATATCTGCCGTACCAATCATTTATCTCTCAATAATACAGCTAAATATTAGCTAAAATTTAGAAATGTACGTAAAAAATTAAATATTTATATAACAACCCAATAAGCAGACTGACTTCATTTTAACGTCAATTATTGGTCAGTCGTTACGTCATTTTGACCTTTGAAGTGGCGTTATAATGATGTTAATAAGACGGGTAAATGTTACAGCCCAAAGACGTCATTTTACGGCGTGAAAAAGACGTTGTTTTATGATGTAAAGAAAACGACTGTAACTCCCAAATAAGCAGATCGAAACGTAAAAAAAAACAAAAAAATGTTGATACTTACTGCATAACTTAAAAAATTGCACCGGCTGTTGAGATCTCTATTATGCAAATTTAAATACAAGTGTGGGTGTTAACCCCAAAAGCTTCTAATTAGATAATGGAAATCAGGAACAAAATAAAAACATGTTGAGCGCCACCAAATTGATAACAAAATCTAAGAATCTCAATTTGGAAAGATTCCTATCTAAAATTGACGTTAGATTAATCAAAAACGTATCAATCGATACTACTGAATTTTACTAAAAACAAAACAACAGCAGTTTGTTGGGCCAAACCATATCATACGATAAATTAATTTGAAATCTGTATATTAAAACATAACAAAATAGAAATAATAACAAAATTAAAAATACAAAGTTATCATTATCAAGTGTTGTCATGCAAAAGTTGTCATACAAAACGTAATTTAAATTTCGGGATCCCAAATAGACATTACAAAAAAAACTTAGTTAACCAATGCAGGAACAATCTTCTGCATTCTGAACTATATTTATTTTAACGGCAAACATCAACATACGAAAATTTCCGATAACTAATAATTTTTTATTAGCACTTTCATAACTGGAATGATGATTATATTAACTTGAATGCTGCTTGAGGATGGTTAATTTAATTTGTAATTTTAACTAAAATTACTGAATAAATCTCTTCACAACTCTTTCATAAAAATCCGGTAAACTGAATTATTTGCGGCAAATTCATTAACATTTAAAAACTTTAAACGATAACTTGAAGCACATAGGCCTCCTATACGGTACGATAATACACAAAACTGCGTTAACACAAATAATTATTACTTGTCAAACTGCAACATTAAATAGGGTTGCCAACTTTTGAAAGTAGGGAGTAAGAACAGTCAAGAATTTCCAGAAACGTTATTTATTATATTCATTTACAGTAATAAAGATTTTTCAATGCTATTTAAATGAAAACGAAACGTTAATGTAGTAGACCTGCCAATATCGTTAAGGACTCTACATATACACTAATTTGCCTCTAGTAATAAAGGGATAGTTATCATAGAAACCAAAATTTTTCCAAATTATTTATACAATAGTGCTACATCTAGTTTTGTTATTGTAAATAATATCAAAATAATTTAAAAGCCGATATTAACAATAAAAAGGAAACAAATAAAAAAGAATGATAAATGACATTCATTAAAGAAGCAAGAGACATGAACAGGCAGTATGACCGACTGGAAAGCGCACCGTATTTACGATTTTAAAACCCCCGTTCTAATCCCTGTTCGAGTATTCTTTTTATAAAATATTTAATATATTTCATAAGTAAACAATGTTTTTATAATTATAATATTTATAAAAAAGAATAATTACATAAAATTATCCCTTAATTTTATAGTCGTTTAAACTATAAAAATAAAACTTAATGATTATACATACCATATTAATATTTAATTGTAAGTTCGTTTTATAAACATTACAATTATAAAAAATTATTGATTTCTGAAATATATTAAATACGTTATTAAAAAGAAATTACCCTAACCGGGAATGAACAGGGGTTTTGAAATCGTAAATCCAGCACAGTCATATGTAGTGTCTGTTCATGCTTTTGCTTCTTTAATGAATGCCATTTATCTTTTTTGTTTTTTATTATTAATTAATTACTTTTGACGATTTTTTACAATTACTAATGACAGTACATTCACTTATTAATTGATTAATATTAATTAATCAACAATGAATATTAATTCATTTACGTATGCTATTTCTGGTATCACTGCCTGGAAAATCTGTTTCTCTGAATCTATCTCTCTCCAAACATAATATGTGATGGGGGTCTAGTTCAAGAGGCTCCCCTTACCGGTGAACATCAGCAGATGGTTCAGGACTGTTTGAATATTGCCTTAATGGTCAATCAGTTTCATAATGTAAAACTTCAACTGCGGCTTGACCATTAATAATTAACGCCACTAAATTAATAATTATTAAGACGTACATTCGGTAGATTAGTTGTCAGGTTAGTTAAAATTTATTAGATATTTAGTAAATACACTTCTATGCAATTCTCGAGATTGGCTGGCCATTAACATTGGTCGGACGGTTTACTACATTATACTATACAGACCTTTGAATATAAAACTGCAGGAAGGAACATAATCATCTACCACATACGACCGGGATGGGGTCTCAATATGGCGGAGTAGGCGTTTCTGGTTTTGCAATGAAATATTTCCATTGGCGGTTCTCACTGCCTCGAAATGCGCACATAAACTACATAACCTCAATTTTAAAACATATAAATTAATCTTAGAATATTTTTATATTTAATATTTTAAACAAACGAATACTTACTTATAAAATGTAATTCCCTTCTTCGTATTTGTCGGAGATTGAGAGAAAAGCAGACTTAGGTGGTGTCTAATGGCGGCCAGTGTGACGTCATATCCGTCGCTTTTAAATTTCATTGAGCCGGATAGTTATGCTCCTTCCTACAGTTTTATATTCTAAGGTACAGACACACGTTTCCTTTTTTTCATTTTAAGCTTTTAACCACATTTTCTTCATCGTCCGGTAAAATATATACTCAATAGCTTCACTCATTTTAATGGCTTTTAACAATAATGCACTAAATTACCTAATACAGCTCATGGCAAATTTTATTAATTTTTGCTCTAACGATGCTACCGGTTAATTTGAAATTTATGAAATTTTTGATTCTCGAAAGCTAATTTCAGTGATTAAAATAAAGCTTTTAATTTGTTTGATTGTTTTAAATGTTTGATTTGTTTGATTGTTTTAAATAAGGACAAAACCCGTCCTTTCCTATAACAAGAAAGGACGAAGGACACACTCTTAGAAGAAGGACTGTCTTTCCGAAAAAAAGGTCAGTTGGCAACCCTAACATTAAATAGACTGAATCTCATAATAATTTGGCCAGGGGTCTCTATTTTGACGAAGAAGGCACAGGCCTCCCCCGCGTGGCAAACGCCACCTTGCTTGGTTGAGTCATCAACCCGCCCCTGTTTTTAAAACTTTCTTCGACTGACCGTAAACTAAAAACTATTTCGCGACGGTATTGATTTTTTGAAGAGAGCGAAACTTTAAACAATCCAATAAATAGAAAAGTGGCGGGATATTCGTTAGCCAATAAAATATGTTTACGTCATTTGTTCGAGAACCTTCGTAACTGAACTTAAGGGGATTCCCGTTTGAATCTATACACACAAAACTGAAGCCTCTACACATGGTGTCTAGGCAACTCGTTCGAGAAAATTCCCTTTTGCGGTAAATTATTTACTAAAGAAATCGTAACTTTCATACATATGTTATTTAACTATAAGGAGATTTTTGTTAACTCCAATATTAGATTTTAACCTTTATAAGCTCGGAAATAAACTTTTAACACTGAAAGGCGGTGCTTTTCAAAGGAAATCTGCAGATTTTTCTAGAAACAAACTTTATCGATCTGGGAATGTTTCTTTTAGCTGACTCTTGATATTTTAGCGGAGTTATTTTATGCATAATACCAACGTATTTTTAAATCAAGAAAAAATATACAATAATATGCAGGACTGCACTAAGGGTTTTTATCAATTATGCAAATAAAATTGCATTTTTCGGAAGTTCAAAAAAATGAACCGTTACAACGAGTGCTGTATTTCCTCCGTCCTTTTGGGTGAATTGTATGAAATGCCAATCTAATTTGTTTTACCACCACCGACACATAACTACAACAAACGCCTAGAAATAAAATGCTACAAAAATATATTTTTTTAATGAAATATGTACACATCAAGCAGCAAAAACTGCAAATTTTTGCACGTATTCGCCTCCTCCTCCTTCGTTGTGTTGCTTTTTCATTATCATTATTACCGATACCGGTCACGTGATGCTAGACCAGTCGAAGTTTGAATTTTAAAACGTGGGCACCACTTCTGTTTGTTTTGTTTATAAGAATGATTGAGCCAATAACAACAGTAAGGCTAAATATCAAGTAATATTTTAGCACTAATAAAGGGCGGGTTGTATAAACACAGATTAACTTTAAATTAGGATCCATATCCTAGGCAACGATTGTTTTGACAATCGTTACTGCGGCAACTGAGCCTAGTTTAAACTTAAACCACATTTATACAACTCGCCCTAAAGTGTGCAAGAAATTTTTAGGTATATAAAATATCTATTAATTGTAAATTTTGTGGAAAGTTTTCTGCAAAATTCTGTTTAAGATTTTCACAATTCTCGTATACTATGTAAAAGTTACTTACATTTTTTAAGGAAATTTTCGACGTCATAACTCTACATTCGTTATACTGGTATGGCGTCATTATAATTGGACATTCGTCATGCGCAATCAAACATGTCTAAAAAATCACGTAAATAAGACGGCACTCTGCTTACTGCGAAGGGATTAAACTGAGCTGAATTATTTTTTTATATTAAATATAATATAAATAAAACATTAATATAGAATTTTATTAAATATTATTTTTTATATTAATCGCTAAAAAAGAAAATTAAAATCTAAATCTCGACACGAGTGCCCCTACAAATTTTATTTTCCAAATTTTAGTATAAATAATAGATTGTAACGTAAATAGTATAATGTAACTCAATAATAATTTACAACAACAGATTATTTACATGTTAACCTTACCTAAACGTATTTAACCGCGGCGAGCAAATTTAAAATTCCCGCCTATATTTCTACGGAAATATTCTTCCATGAAAATAAATTGCATAACAAGGCTACCCCTTACGTTACGAGTTGTTACGACGCTGCTTGTGACTTTGATATTTCGTAGCCGTTTGTTGTTTTGTTTATATGTTTAGACAGTTTCGGCTTAGATTTTAACGTTTGATTAAATTATTAATTTATTTATAAAAACAATTAAAGCTATTTTAAGGGTGCGTGCACTGAATCATTCATAATTACTTACAAACTGATCAGGTAGGTTTAATAATTTTTGAATTTTTGTAAAATTGTTACAATAAATTTGACAGTTGATACTGACGCTATGATTTGGCGGGAAACATGTTTTTTGTAAAATCTTTATTCAAAAGCGTTATTTATCTTAAATATTGTTAAAAATCAAATATAAATTGTTTGATATAAGTAATATATTTAATATTATTTAATATTTTAGTGCCTTTGAAGAGCATTTTTAGAATATGCGTTCAAATTAGCTACGAACTGTTTGGAGTGGGGATACGTAAATTTGGCATCATCTCGTAGCGCCAAGCGTAGCTTGTACTAAAATAGACCGGCCATTACTAAAACAGCGGCTTCTTTATAAAGACGGCCTCGCGCGGTTGAAAGTTTTTTTACAACTAGTACAAGTTTATTTGCATTGCAAACGTCCAGAAATTGTAGCATTTACATTTAATCGACTAGTGAACGTATCCATTTAATCAACACAACAATGGGTGATGAAAAAAAGGTAAAACATCAATTAGCATTTTCTAACCACACTCCCAAGTATGTTTTTTATTGTAACGTTTGTAATACGCAATTTTATTCTTTCTAGAATACTGAATCTGAACACATTAATCTAAAAGTATTAGGACAAGACAATGCTGTTGTTCAATTTAAAATTAAAAAGCACACACCTCTCAGGAAGTTGATGAGCGCATACTGTGACCGTGCGGTAAGTGTTTAAAATGCTATAATTTTTGTTTTTGATGAATATGTTATGATTTATTGGTAAATTAGAGCGTGTTTGATTGATTTGTATTGATAGGAACTATTTATTTTTTTGAAGCTTCATGCTGTTTGATGTGCATCGTTTATCGATGATTAATTGGATTTCAGTTAGTTTATCGACATTCATTGTTTTATAATTGATATTACGTTAGCAAGGGAAGTAAATTTATTTCTCTAGTGTTGTGGCAACTACAAATCAACCCGCATTCCTTAAATGTTATTTTTATCTTAAGTTTATGTCTCGCAGTTCACATTTTTTATAAGTAATATCTTTTTAATGACTCATATTGATAACATTAATCGTTCTAAAAGGCATATTGATAATTCTTTCTGATTTAATTGCAGGGTCTTAGCATGCAAGTAGTGCGTTTCCGTTTTGATGGTAACCCTATAAACGACAGTGATACTCCAACTTCACTCGACATGGAAGAAGGTGACACAATTGAAGTTTACCAGCAGCAGACAGGAGGAAGTGAATGTTAAAATGTTTCTCGTATTATGTGTACAGCTTCCTTTTTTTGATTCTTGAAAATTAAATTTATTACACCTATTATCATTAAAGAATAGATTTTACAGGATAATAAAGAAAGATGCACACATAACGGTTGTATAAATTATAATTTGTAGATCTTAAGATAAACTTTTAATTTTTATTCTTCAACAATAGTAAAAATTAATAACTAATATGTAAACATTTGAATTTTTTGTTTTATTTGGTCATTCTTACTCCATAATTTAAATAAATTTCTTTTTATAAAATTGGTTTGTTTATTTCTAATCAATCCTATTTAGATTTAGACCTTCAAGAAGTGTTAATAAGGCTCTGAAAAGAAAATGCATTTTATAAACCATGGTTTCCTGGAGAAATCTAGCCGATTGCTACTGTATTAAACCAGGAGATCATCAGTTACCTTCAATTCTTGTTCGCACTATTTTTATTTAAAGAGTAATCTGAATTAAGTTTTTGAATTTATCTTGCTTTAAAAAGTGCACTCTAGGCGGTATAATACAATCTCAGAAACATCTACTCATTCTTCAATGGAAGATGTAAGTGAATTTGAAGACACGACAGAAACCACGCACTTATGGCAAGTAATTAAAAAAAGAAAGCGACGAATTACAAGAACGGACAATAACATTGCTACAACACCTGTGGTACCTACAATTAACCGATACGACCCATTAACAAATGAATCATCTGAAACTATGAACCCCGAATCAAATAATCCCCCTAAAGATCCTAAACCTCCCCCCATTTTCATATATGGAGTAATAGATTATAAGAAGATGATAGATAACCTGTCACAAATCACAGAAGAGGAAACCTACTACTCTAAAGCACTTACAAATGACATAATAAAAATAAATGCGAACATATAGAAAACTTATCAGGCATCTTAATGCGGAAAATATAATACACCATACATATCAAATGAAGCAAGAGAGAGCCTACAGGGTGGTTATTAGGAATCTTCATTACTCGATACCTACAGAAGATATAGAAGCAAAAGGTCATTCCGTTCGCAATATCATAAATATTAGACACCGAATCAGCCAACTTCCACTAATGCTATTTTACGTCGACTTAGAACCGAATTTAATGGAACCGAATTCGTTTAATTTAGAATCCATAGTGCATATGAGAATACCTGTAGAACCAACACACAAAAAAAACATACAATGCACGAGGTGCCAGTTATATGGCCACTCTAAGTCCTACTGCAGATGGCCATACAATTGTGGAGGAGACTATAATTCAACACTATGTCAAAAATCTATAAACACTTCAGCAAGGTGTGCACTCTGCAAAAAAGATCATCATTCGAACTATAAAGGTTGCGAAATATACAGAGAACTACAAAATTCAAAAACTAAACCAAGAGGAAATAACACTCAAAATCGAGATCTGTCCCAAACCATACCTATCCAAATACCAACTCGACCAATTCAACAGAACCGAAATGATTTTCCAACATGCCAATGCTGTTCAAGGATTAAACACGGCTAATCAAAACAACAATATCAGCGACCAACTAAATAATTTTCTTACTGAATTCAAATCTATGTTTAACCAGCTAATCAACAAGAACATCATGATATTAAACATGCTATCAACTGTCATCAATAAATTAGTTCATTAATGGACATATCGTTACGAATTTCCTATGGAATGCTAACGGTTTAGGAAATCGCAAGACTGAAATAATTCATTTTTTACAAATAAATAGATCTAATGCTTATATCTGAAACTCATTTTACAGACCAAACAGTATTTAAAATACCACATATCATACCATCCATCCAGATGGAACAGCGCATGGAGGGGCAACAATACTAGTACGCACTGCAATATCACACCATGAACTACCCTCATTCCAAACCAATAAAATCCAAGCCTCAATAATTTATGTCAACACTAAACCGAGATGTTTTGCTGTATCAGCGATTTATAGCCCACCTAGACACACTATCAACACTGATGAGTACGAAATAATGTTCGATACTTTGGGAACTCGATTCATAGCTGGAGCTGACTGGAACGCCAAACATTCCGATTGGGGCTCAAGAAGAATAACACCCAAAGGCAGAAATCTACTACGTGTAATCACAAACAAAAACTTCTCCCATCTGTCTACTGGCGAACCAACATACTAGCCAACGGACCAAAACAAACACCCAGATCTATTAGATTTCTTTGTTGTCAACGGCATTGCAACCAACTACTTCCATATAGAATCTAATTGGGATTTCTCATCGGATCATTCACCGGTAATTTTAACCCTTAGTACCCATGTTATTATAAAACCAAATCCACCAAGACTTGTTTCTTCAAAGACTGACTGGACTAGTTACCAGCAATACATTGAAGAAAAGCTAACCTTAAGCATTAAACTAAAAGAGCCTAGAGACATAGACAACGCAGTTCAATACTTTACTAACACAATACAAGAAGCAGCCTGGTTAAGTACACCAACACCAAGCCTAGTTAAACAAGAAATTAACAACATACCACTGCAAGTTCGACAGCTGACGACACAAAAAAGACGAGCTAGACGCACATGGCAACGAACTCAAAATCCTGTAGATAAAAATACATACAACAGATACACAAGATTGCTTAGAACTACACTACAAGATTTACGAAATTCAACATTCCAAACATACATAACCACTCGATCAAAAGAAGATCATTCAGTGTGGAAAGCCACAAAAAAAATTAAAAAAGTCTATGAGTCATATACCTCCATTAAGAGAACAAAATGGAACCTGGGCACGAACGGATCAGGAAAAAGCAAATATCTTTGCAGAGCACTTAGCGCAAACCTTCAGTCCTCCAGAACCAATCCTAATAACAACGATGAGAATATCCAACACTTCTTAGATGCGCCATGTCCAATGACCCTTCCAATTAAACCGTCTACACCATCAGAAATAAAACAGATAATTACCAACTGCCACACTCACAAAGCTCTCGGATTTGACCTTATAACCGGACAAGTTCTCAAACAACTACCAAAAAAAGCAATAACAATTTTAACCACTCTTTACAATAGTATGATAAGACTTCCCCATTTCCTGGAAATTCGCTCAAATAATATTAGTACCCAAACCTGGTAAGCCACCAAATTCTACCTCCTCTTATCGTCCTATAAGCCTGTTACCCCAGTTATCCAAAATATTCGAGAGGTTACTGCTTAAAAGACTGGCGGCTGACATTAACATCGACGAGTTACTACCGACTCATCAATTCGGTTTCCGAGAACGACATTCAACAATCCACCAGTGTCACCGAATTGTAAACAAGATCATAAAAAGCCTGGAAGAAAAAAAGTTTGTGTTGCGGCATTCTTAGATATAGCACAAGCTTTTGATCGTGTCTGGCACCAAGGCTTACTATTCAAATTAAAACACACCCTACCTACTATTACCTCATCCTAAAGTCCTATCTTAGCGATCGCTTTCTCCATACTAAATTTACTAATACTGTTGCTCCAATTTACCCAATTGAATCAGGTGTACCACAGGGTAGTGTCCTTGGACCCTTCTTGTACCTTATATTTACGGCGGATATACCAACCACAGACAACACAGCAATTGCCATATTCGCAGACGACACCGCGATCCTCTCTACAGATAATGATCCCCAAGCAGCTGCTAGTAATGTGCAAACCCACCTTGACAAACTTGAAGATTGGCTCAACTCATGGAATGTAAAAGTAAATGCTGCCAAGTCAGCACAGGTAAATTTCAAAATAAGACAAACCAACTGTCCAAACGTGTCAATAAATAACCCCTAATTACCTATTCAAAATGAAGTCAAATACCTAGGACTAATACTAGATTCTAAACTAACATGGAGGCCACATATAACATCTAAAAAGATCCATATCAACAATAAGATTCGTCAAATGTATTGCCTACTTGGCCGTAATTCCAAACTGAAAATAGAGAATAAAATTCTCTTATACGAATGCATTATCAAACCAATCTGGACGTACGGGATCCAGCTATGGGGCTGCACCAAGGCTTCGAACACAAAGATTATATAACGACTGCAATCTAAAATCCTCTGCATGATCTTAAACGCACCATGGTATGTAAGTTACAAACACTCGGATTTTCTAATGAACTAGTAAACCTAAAGTTGTCATATTTAAAAGATAGACAGCAAATTGTAACATATAAAGGCATCCACTCTAAAAAGTTCTTGGCAAGGTCAGGTATACCACAAGGTAGCAATCTGGGTCCGCTCCTTTTTGTGTTATTTATAAATGATCTCCCTGTGTCAATATGACACTCGAATTATCTACTATTTGCAGATGATTTCAAACTGTATCGGATAGTTGATAATGAATATGACTCATTGCAGTTACAGAATGACTTAGATAGTATAGCCCAATGGAGCCACACTAATAAACTATATTTCAATTATTCAAAATGTCATATACTGTCATATAGTAGGAAAAAGAACATACAAAAATTCAAATATAAAATGAATCAACATGTACTGACACACATTAACGAAATTAAAAACTTGGGTGTAACTTTTCAGTATGATTTAAAATTTAATAGACATATAGACAGAATTACAAATTCTGCATATAAAACTCTTGGCTTCATTAAGAGAAACACTGTAGATATGCCAAATTATAAAGTAGCTCATACACTATTTAATACATATGTGCGTACAAAACTTGAATATGCAAGTACAATTTGGTATCCAAATCAGAAAAAATATATTAATCAAATCGAAACAGTACAAAACAAATTTTTAAAATTTCTATATTACAAAAAATACAAATGCAATCCCAATTTTGAGTCGTACGAACGCATACGTAAAGATTTTTCAGTGGTTCGCTTGAATAAGAGACGTGAGTTTAAACAAGTTTCATTTCTTTATAAAATATATAACAACATTATAGATAACAGTTATCTGCTATCGTTGTTTAGATTACTTATACCATATTACAGTCTTAGACCTGGACCCCCAATGTTTTTAAGTTACAACCAACAGTCCCCTATATATAAAATATGCAGTCTATATAACAATCACTATAACCAACTTGAGATATTTGGTATTTCCTATAAAATGTTTGTAAAATACACAAAAACGTACTTCTACAGATAAGATCAAAACCCCCTACCTTTCTTATTCATACCTTAGTATTATTTTTATTTATTTTCGTTTATTTCGTTCTATTTATATTTGCTTTATGCAACAAAAAAAAAACTGAAAATTTCAAATTGTTTATGTAGGTATATACGTGTTAGTTAAGTGTGCGTCTAATATTATTAAATTTGAAGAATCGTTATTTAAATGCTGAAACATGTAATAAGGAAATGTATCCTGTTTGTTTCAAATAAATAAAGTAAGCAACAAAACTATCCATGATGACCTAGCCATATCCACAATTGAGGATGAAATTCAAAGATTCACCACCTCTTATTTCCACAATCTCCCAGGGCATCATAATGAGGAGGTTAACCAATTAGAGAATGAAATCGCAGTACGCAGAAGACTGAAGAGGAAACATCCTACAGATCTGCAAAACTAATCTCCCTATCATGTGTTTTACCTAAATTACATTTATCCTAAAATTTTGTATATAATTTAAATACAGAATGTGGTCACTGGACCACTTCTCCTCTCTAGTAATGCCGCTTATCCCATTTACTGAATGTTCAAACCGGACAGATTGTAAATTACTAAAAATAAAAAAAAAAGTGTACTGATGATGTAAGTAACTTAAAGGTTCTGGTATAATTATTAAAAAGTAAATGATATTGCAATAAGTTGTCTTTGTCTAATTACAAATACAACTGATAAGGGCTTGTGCAGTGGCGTAGCAACACCTTTTGGGGTCCTCATGAATCTGTCAAATATAGATGATAATAATAATATTTATTTGTCATCCAACAGACCAAAGGTCCATACAGGATATACATGCATAAAACAATAATATAAATTTTAACTGCATACATAAATAATTACTCCTATAATTACATATAATAAGACGAGGAAGTATTTAACCAAGCAGAAAGCAGTAGAACTAAAACTAATTACGGAATAGATGACACCATTGTATTAGACATAGTGCTCAGACAAGCTTTTTCGAATATTTTAATACTGTTTACAAATATTTCTACATATTTCATTATGATTTCTACAAATGTTTAATGGTGAGTAAAAATGATAATTTGTGTGAGACTGGGGTAACGAAGAAGTTAGATTATATCGACCGTGGTGTCTCGGAACATGTAGTTGTATTTCTTTGAGCAAATCACATTCAATTAATCCATGTATTAGCTTAAACATAAACAAAAGACATCTGACTTTTCTACGAATATGTAGAGATTGCATTTGATAGCGGTCATACAGCTCATAAGCGTGGTTGTGCGGTGACGGGTAGGTACCGTATTCAACAAAATACACATACGGCAAAATTTCTTTTGAACCCTTTCAATTGTTAGGATATGATTCGCGTAATAAGGATACCATACCACACAACCATACTCTAATTTAGATCTTACAAGTGCATAGTATAAAGATAGTAACGAGTGTATGTTCATAAATGCCTTTGTATTTCGCTTTATAAACCCTAACGTTCGCATTGCATGTGTATAAGTTTGCTGTATATGAGGATAAAGTCTGATCTAACACAATTCCCAAATTTTTTATTTGATGCAATCTGTTTATTATGATATCGTTGATAGTGTAATTATATGTAAAATTGTTCTTTTTCCTACTGAAAGTTATGACTTTACATTTATTCACATTTACTTTTATCTCATTTTTACTACACCAATCAATGAAATGGTTAATATCATCTTGCAAATTAATAGAACAAATATAATTAATAAATTTCAAATCATCAGCATAAGCATGGCATTTAAAAAGACTAAGAGCATCATTGAAAAATATAATGAACAGCACTGGCCCTAGATTGGAGCCCTGCGTAACTCCACTGGATGTTAAGTACTTAGTTGATTGGCATCCTCTATACTCTACATCAGTATGTAGAGTATAGATATCAGTATATCTGTCTGTTAATAATGATCGAAATAATTTGATAAGATCATCACATAAACCAAATGAATTTAATTTATCTAATAATATTCTATGGTTATCTACATTGAACACTTTGGACAAATCAGTATACACAGTTCAAATTCATTAAAAATAAATTGCCGTGAATTCGCATTTTGTTACTGTAGATTTTTTGCGCATGAAGCCGTGCTGGTTTTCACTGATAGATAAGGAAATATGACTGTACAATGAATTCGCTAGAATTAACTCTAAAACTTTACCGAAATTTGGCAGAATTGCTATTGGCCTATAATTAATGATATTATTTCTATCCCCAGATTTAAACACCGGAGTCACTCTGGCTATTTTCCAAATGTCAGGAAAAGTGGAGTTTCCAAAATGAGATTAAGATATAACATAATGGTCCCGCAAAGACACCCACACAATCTTTCACAAAAAATGAGGGAATCTCATCATTAAGTTATTCTTAAGTTTTTTCACAGCCACTACAATATATCTTCACTGTTATCAAAAATTTATGTAGCACTCTACCGTTGACACAATTTGTAACATTTTCTGAACTATTATCAGTAGAAGTATTGATATACACACTGCTAAAAAAGGAAGCAAAACTTTCAACAATATCTTGTGCTAAATTAAGGTTAGAATTATCATTTAACATCCTTGCAGGATCGGTGGATATATGTTCATTTTAGTATTTATGAAAGACCAAAATTTTGTTGGCTCCTTTGGAAGACTATCTTCGGCTGACTTTACAAAATTTAAATATTCTTTTTTGATATCGATTTTAATTTCCTTTCGTAACGAATTTGCTCTATGTAGATAAACATTTAATTTCGTTCTTTTGTGATTTTTCCATAAAGAATCTTATACTTTTAGTAAACCAGGTGGGAAAATTTACTTTACCTACTTTTGTTTTTGGGACATATGCATCCAAAAGGCCATATAAGATCTTATAAAAATATTGGCAAGCCTCATTTACAGATTTAATAGAAAACAATCCATTCCAGTTTGTCTCCAATAGTCCATTGTATAAGACTAGTATTAATCAGCTCTTCCAGTCTTTAAATTAGTTTTTATTAGCATTCTTATCAATTGTAATCATATCTATTACTATTATTGTACACTTTACCCACGCATTATACCTACCATTCATTGATAAATTATACATACATACCTATATTATTAGTCATTGATAATTAAACATATGTGCTTATTATAATTAATGCATAATCATTCTGAAATTATAATAATTTACAATAAAGTCATTATTAATCGGCACATTTAACATTTTTAAACATAAACAACTAACAACAACTAAATATTTGTTTGTAACCTATAATTGGAATCTTTTTTGTTGGTCACAATAAATAAATAAACAAATAATAATTTTAATAACATTATTATCCAGTATGAGTAATACTAGGTTGAGTATTTCCGCCACTATCAGTAAACAATCGTTTACTCTTAAAATAAAACAAATAAAAAAGAAATATTTTTCAAAATGTAGCCCATCATTTCATTTGAAACTTTCGACCATGATTATTTGGTCAGCCCTGCTATAATTTAGTCGAACCTGTGTTAATTAGACCCCAGTAGGGATTTCTTGTATTCTTTTTCTTAAGTTAAATTAAGTTCTTAATTTTTCTCTGCTATGAAAAATTACCAGCTTGGTTAGGCATTTAACCTAATGAGATTATTTATTATACAGTGAAAGAAATTTTAATAATTAAGAGATAAAAGTGCATAAAGCAAACACAATTACTAGAAAAGGAATCATTTGTTGTTTTTTTCATAAGAACTAGTACTACAATTACAATTAAACATGAGTTGTAATATAAAACACCTATTGGTGTTTATGCGATGC
The DNA here is from genome assembly GCA_929113105.1 of Agrypnus murinus. NCBI lineage: Eukaryota > Metazoa > Arthropoda > Insecta > Coleoptera > Elateridae > Agrypnus > Agrypnus murinus. Next base: position 93,274,238 of record OV816031.1, on the reverse strand, counting down.
ACGTATATTAGATATAATTTAGATTAGAAGTTTTAATTTGTATAAACTATTTTTTATAATGTTTCTAGATACAATATGATGTCAGGTATCTTAAATATTTACCTACACTATTTAAATTAAATCAGTTAAAAATCCTTTGGTCTATGAATCATCTCTTCAAATTGTTCTACGTTATCTAAGTTATCAAACTTCATTCTTCATAAATAACCATGAAGAAAAAATTCAGAGGGTTTCTGACTCAGGAAATTCCCGGGAATTACTCTATTTTTTGTTATCTCGAGTCATGGGAAAAATCATTCGAGACACGAGATTTCATTTTCTTGAGCAAAATATTATTAGTTAAAAAAGATAATTCTGAACAAGAATGTTGCTTTGCACGTATGTTTTTCTTAACCAGTTTTTTAAAAGCACTAAACAGTTCAAATTATTTACAACCTGTCTAGAATTCCACCCCCAGTAGGGATTTTTAACGTGCCAAACATGGCATTGACACGGGACCTACAGTTTTACTTCCTATCCGAGAAGAAGGCATGTTTTTAATTTTTCTCCGCTATGAAAAATTACCAGCTCGGCCGGGGATTGAACCTGCAATCCTTGGATTATGAAGCAAACATGCGAACCACTAATCCACCGAGGCTGGCTTATTATTATTATTATTAAAGGGATTAGTTTCGGTAAGAAAGTACAGTTAGGTATGGTGCCTCATCAGAGCATTGTTTATAAGTAAACTTGCAGTTTCTATTTAATTAAATTCAAAAAGGGTCTCCATCTGGAATTTCCTCTCTTATTTATAAACAGGTAAGGTATTCTTAAAGCCTAAACAGAATGTTTTTACTTAAAAACTCATATTAAAGTATGGACTTAATCTCTTTAGCAACCGGTCATTTTCAATAGGTAAATAGTTCCAAGAAAATTTAAAAAGTTTTTGTAATGACGAAAGTGTGCTTTCATAATTAATTGCATATTTACTAGATTTCAGAATTTATTTCATCTGATTTTTATTTACTTTTACCTATTAAATTTAGAAATAAAATGTTTCCTGTTTAGCCTCAAGATGAAAATAAACCAAATCGTAGTTTGAAATCATTTCAAAAATGTTGCAAAAGCTTAATGTAATTATTGTCTCAAACAAATTTCGTGTACGGTTAAAATTCTAGAGGGCGCATGTAGCATTTAGAATGCATGCACAGATCGCATTGCAAAAAAAATATTAAAGAAGATATTGCACTTTGTACCTCAAAAAATATTAAAAGTTAACAATCAATTTTAAAATTTTGCAAAACAAGGAATTTGAATTAAATTGTATGTATATCAATAGGTCGCAGAAGATGGAATGTCAATTCGAACTATTGCTAATAATAGTTATCACAAACAATACACCACTAAACAGAAACGGTTTTCACATAAAAGAGAGAAAAAAATTTTATGATATAAAAATTTATTTATGTACTGCTGTGCTTTTCATTAAATAACTGCAGTTATTTTCCAATAGGAACTTCTGGGAGAAAGTAATTAGAGGATTAATTAAAGCAATTTTAAAAATGAATATTTGGATTTTTGTGTTAGGTACCTTTGTGAAATTACTATTCGTGATTCCCAGGACTTTCAGAAAAACAAGTCTCGAGTCCCGGGAATAGCAAAATTGTCGAGACCCAGAAACCCTAGTTTAAACGTATACCACATACAAGCAAACCACCTATTTTAAAAATAAATATATCTAAAAGATTTCTATTAATTTAGTCATTAGGTATCTTAGGGGGCATTTTATTAGGCATTATTTTTAGAGAGTGCTGAGTTCTGTGGGAACTTTAGCTGTTGGGTGATTATTTTTGATATTTCAAATTATATAAATTCTTTGCCAAGATTTACAATTTTTTGAACATACAAGTTATTTATGTCATTCAAGTGTTAGTTTTTTCATCACCCCAGTCTTCTTTAAACTTATTATTTTTCTTTCACAAATGTTTAATTTTTCTTCGTATTTCCTTGCAAGGTATATATTTTCTGCTGGATGCATTGTTCCTGATCTTATTACAGTTTTATATAATCACTTAATTTTGATTTCTTGCTTATCCTTTTGTTACTACACATTATCATTTTATATCTGTAGTAAGTCTTGTATCTGGATTGTATCTTTTGTTTTACCCTCTTCCTTTCTATCATTTTTCTTATTTATTATTGTCCCTAGAATTTAAAACTTTCTACGTCTTCGATTTTGTAATTTTTTATTTCTATTACTCTGGTGCTATTTATTTTCCCTTTACTGGTTTTTTTCATATATTGGTTTTGATTATATCTTCTATTGCCTCCATGATTTCCTTGTCTTGCTATCAGAGCAATGTCATCTGCATAAGCCTCGTCTTGAATACACTTTTCTGTTAATGTTCCATTTATATCACATTCCTTTATTATCCCTTCTAGTGCTACGTTAAATAGTGTCACCAATAGTCTGTCTCCTTGTCTTATTCCCTTGTTTATATTGATTTCATATTAATCCTTCATGTGTAAGTACTGCTGCCTTAGAATCTTCCATAATGTCATTACTATCATTCTTATCAGTCTTTTGGGTATACCTAAATTCCTTGCATCTCTTATCACCATATTCTTTTTAGCATTTCAAATGCCTGTTTAAGATTTATAAATGGGTCATTCTCATAAAATGGTCTTTTTCATGTCTTCGTTAGATGTTCTTGCACATTTGGCTTTTTTTTATGTGAAAAACTATTTTCAACTTCCTAGGCTTCCTCTATTATATTAATTACCTGTAAGTTTCAATATTTTTGCAGGAACACATATTTATGGTTGCAAAATATAACCAAATATCATATCTGCAGTCCCCTGTCCTTATAAGATTATTTGACTTTGTCGTCCTCAAATAAACATAATCTGTGTCCTACAGGAAGGATTTGCTTAATGATTCAGAAGGAAGTTTTATAAACTACAAAATATAATTAAATCACTTTTTACACAAGATTTAGTTACATATTCACTGCTGACAGAACAATCTAAAATTTAGCATCATATCTGTCCCCTGTACTTTTTAGTGAAACATATGTCTAGTATATCAAGTTATTCTTCAGCTGTACAGGCTAACAGTTGTTTCGCGACAGTGGTGACAAACATCACAAACATTGACCATCAAAGAAAAATTAACTAATTTTTTTTTTATTCTTGAATTAGACCATTTTTTGAGAATGACCCAAATACAATCTTTATTTCAATATTTTGTTTGTAACATTTCTCTACTATTTGCTTCATTACATGAATTGCATATAGACAATCTTCCTTGGCTGAATCCGTTATAATATTCCTCTATAGCCTTTTCTATGATTTTTTAAATCTTGATAATATCATTGCAGTGAATAAATAATATCTTCTAAGCAATATTCAGCAGAATTATTTTTCTATAAATCAGGCATATAGCTTCATTGTTCCATATTTGCTTCATTAGCTCATACATTTTTTGTTTAATTTCATTTGCTCCATTCTTTATCAATTTATCACATATATCATCTGGTCCTGCTGCTTTCTTTTTTCCATCCTCCTCTATTTCTTTGTTTTCTCTTTCATAATCATTGTCCATGTCTTCTTCTATTGCTGTCGCAGTTTAATTTTTCCTTATCTAAATAACCGCCATAATAGAATCTAAATATTCAAGGCTTTTGGGGGGGACATCTGTTGGTGATTTCTGTGTTTACGTATGGGAAAAAAGATTTTTGTTAAATAATATTATTGTTTATAGATGTTGAAATTGTATAGAGTACTTAAATTTGTATCGAATTGTAATAAAATGGTTATCTAATAAACACATTTCCTTTACCTGTGGTCTCATACTGATTTCATGCATTTGCATGCAGCCGGCAGATAGATTTGTCCAATGGAGTTATGCTGTACCAATAGTAGTTCAATATCCTTGATACAGCAACTATATTAGTATTAAACATATGTATGAATGATTTGTCTGAATATTGATAAAGAGGGGGCAGCAGAGTTACAAACACATCTTCGAGGCATCATTGTACATTTAATTATAATATTTCTAGGTACCTTGGGTTGAACTGTTATATTCTGAACTGGTTTAAAGGTTTGTTGTTTTAGATGTTCGGCTCAGTTATTTTTAACAGAAAGAAGACAAGTTCTAAGATTCAGAAGGAAAATTAAAAACCTAAAGGAAATTTTACATGTTAACTAAACGCACAAGAAAATATTATAGCTGCCATACACTTAAAATCCTGAAAGGAGGAAATTACACACAATTTGGCAAAGTGAATGGAAAACCTACACCACAATTTAAGGAAGTCAATTTTCAAGATGGTTTCTCAGACACTGACATATCAAGAGCTCTTGTGGTTCATGTTTTTTAGCATTACCCTGCTTTTCAAATAATCAATTCTTTTATGATATTGCCCTCTATCTCAATGGATGTTTTAGAGCTGGCAGGGCCCTAGGCAAAACTGCAAAATATTAAACCATTCTATTAAATCTTTAAACTAAACTATTGCAGATTTAATTGCTGTGCTTCGTAGTCATTGTATGTCCATACTTTACTAAGGCGCTTGTGTATTTCACATTAGTTAAAATGTAATCTTTGTTTGAAACAAATTAAAAAACAAAACAATTTCTGAAATTGTGTTCTCAGTAATCTAAGCAGCTTCAGCGCTTTGATGGATCAAACGTTTTCACTCTAGATATTGGCATATCAAGATTACTGCAAATTATTTAGATGCATCTATCTAATCTTAACAACATGAGGCACTTTCAAGAGCACGGTCCTAGGCGGTCATCTAGCTCGCCAATGCTCTATATTGACAAAAATATCTTTCTGAGGTAGACTTGTACAACTTAAAGTAGCTATAAAATCTTTCAGTCTTTTGAGTTACTGAAAAAGAATACTTTAACTAAGAGGTGCTTTAGAAAGAATAATTAATGACATCATAGCAACCATACAACAAAAACCATTATAATTAGGGACACTAGTCTTCTCACTAAAGAATTTCAGCAAGTGTCCTGACCGTTAACTTCAGCCTATTCTAAACAGCTACACCACAAATGCATCAACACAGTCAGCATGCCTGGTTGATAAATAAATTAATGTTCACGTCTATTAAATCTCCCGGCCATTTTAAGTGATTATTGGTCAGCGAAGTCATATGACTAATAAATGATGTCCATAAGACGTCATGTTATGGGACGTACATAGACGTCTTCAAAACGACGTCTTTTAGACGTACAATAAGGTCTTTTTAGACTTCTAATATTATTAATTATGATCTATCTAGGTAACCAAATAGTGATATATTCCATAAAATATTTTTTATTTTCACATTTGCAGAATGTAAATAACTAGAATACATTATTTTACTGTTTTCAAAATTAAATTACATTATTTTTGTATTGTCAGGCCCACTGATGTATGAGAGACAAATCTAGCAACACTGTTTTACTTTATTTTTTTTACTGAACTGCACGTGACCACAAGCTGCAATAGAAACAACTACAACGTCTTTCATGTATTTGTTTTGCTCTTTAATTAGTAACGTTTCTACTTATTAAAGTTGTTGACGTACCTACATTTATAGTGTATGTGTAGGTGCAACTACTGCACAATAGTTATGTGGTTTGTCACAAAGGGTGAGTATTAATAATTACTTGTTCCGTCGCAATACTACATAACCTATACAATTTTTACACGTTCAGCAATTTTGTGAGGTTACTATTGTTAATAAATTAATACTAATGCAATGGTTCATTAGTACTTTCCAATATTATTTTAGTATCGTCAATTATTCTGCATATTGTTTTAGCAGCTTTTCAGTTAGTAAATGTTGTTTAATAATTATGAGATGTTGAGTTAATAGAAGAGATGTATGTTCAGTATTGTTTAATAATTATGTATGAAATAGTATATAATAAATAATTATTTCCAATATTCAACTATTTATTTATAATTCCTGTCCTAGTCCTAGTATAGAACGTTTTAATGACGGCTTATATTGACGTCCTTGGGCTGTGACATAATGCTGTCAGTTTTACGACAATTTGACGTCATTTTAATACGTCATTTGACGTCGTACGGCGACATTATGACGTCAGTGTGCTGGTTGGGCTGTACCTATGTTGCCCAATAGACCTTCTTTCCAGGTTTTCCTGTAGTTAAGCTTACAGTTCTAAATAATTAAACAATAATAATAATTTTTAGAAATTTATTGCTTAAATACTTTGATGTACATAAATCATTCAGTAAATTAATGGCGTTTTTGCTTCAACTTCTTTGGTTTCACTTGTGCAGAAATACCATCGAAAACTCCATCTCCATATGATTTAAAATGAAGATTTCGATAAACAACAAATCCTAACAAACAAATTGTTGATATTATTGCAACATATTCTACACGATTTGGCAAGGGTACTCCACATGCAGTATACCAACTAGCACCATGGGATGGTGGTTTTCCATTTGGTAAACAACGGAAATCGAAATATTTCTCATCATAGTCAGTTACACACAAATATTTTCGCTTTTGTAAGACCTAAAAACAAATAAATGCTTGATTATATCAATAAACATAAATAAATTGACATTCCAAAATGCAAACTTACCATTCCAAATGCAGTTTGAACTGGAACATATTCATTGCAAGGTCCTACTGGTTCCTTTAATCCAATTGCAATTTCATTTTCTGGTTTCATAAATAATACCATATATAAAAAACTTGAATAGTGTATTAACAAATGAAGAACTAACAACCAAGTACTCCAATGTGTCTTATGTTCTGCGTTATCACTTTTGTTGTAGTTTGACTGGCGATCCGCTGACCAGATAATAAGCAGAAATATTGTAAATATTATAAAGAAGGTGACTTCACTATGGACTTTAAACATGTCATGGAGAGGATGATAATTTGGTAAAAATAAGATAACTCCACTTGGTGCTCCTAATAGACTTGCAATTATTGTACATAATAATTCTCTTGGTAATCTGAAAAGATTAACATAGAGAAAAGCCAATATAAAATGTGACACATTGTACATACGAATCAGCTTTCCACTTATCGGTCCTACAAATCATCTTCCTGGTAAAATGGAACCAGAATGTAAAGCCAGCAGCAAAACATGCATGGAAATAATAGGAATTCCATGGAACCCAATAATGTCTGTCGTAGATATTTGGATCGGTATCATGCCAAGTCCAGTGTAAGAAATTAACACTGACTATATCATATGGAAGGTCTGTTAGAACAACCAATAAGCCAACTGCAAATGGTTCTGCCCAACGTGGCAAACGCATCTTTGCAACAGCAATGGAAGAATTGTAAATAAAACAAGGATCTGCAAAAAACGTATTAAAATGATTATGAAACATAAATTATAGGTAAAAGTACTTACATAACAATATAATGTGTAGAGGTAGTCGTCTTCCGAGGAAGATAATGGGTGTTTGTGAATGCCAGAAGTTGTCTACTTCGGGTAAAATATAGCAAATAAACTCGATAAGGAAGCCATGTAAAGCAATTCCCAGCCACAGATATGGTAGACGTCCGCCTCGTTTAATTGCTATAATTTTTTTTATAATGCATTGCCAAGATATGTAAAATCAGCAAAATATTACTTACCATGTATTAAAGTTGCAATTCCACCAAAGAGAAAAGCAAATTGTGAGATCACATAACTAGGTTGATGTTTCCAATAGTGATCTAGACCATCTACTTGTATTAGCCAATCCCAAGACTGAAATTGATAATTAAATATGTAGTAGAGAATGATATTTAACCTTCATGTGCACAGTAAGGTACCCAGGTACCTTTCGCATTTTCAAGTCCTATTTTTTATAACTTTTCGACGAGCTACGTTGTTTAAACTTCTGTTTAGCCTAAATCAATCCCTCTCATGTTGATTACACAATGATACAATCATATAACTCAATAAAAAATTGAGTTTTTGCATAAAATAAAAGTTTACCCCTTAAAAGCACAGTCTAGGTACCGTGGTACCTATAAACATTTTCTATAGGTTTATCCTATTTTTATGCATGTATATAACAGTATTATCTGTAAATAAGGTAATAGTCGCAAAACAAGAAAAAAAGTAATATAAAAAAATTTATTGCTCTAAAAAAAATAGTTTATTACATATAAGCACGATTTACAAATTACAATGACAACATTTCGTTATTGTTACACAATGTTCGTTACAAATCGGTCGTTTACATATTTCGCAACATTTTCGGGTCTTCCTTTGAAATGACGATGTTGATCTACAAACAAAACAGCTGCCAGCATGTTTGCTGCATCCAGAAGCATCCTCTGGTGGTGGCTCTGTCGAGGACTGTGGAGGAAGCATAACAGGATGGCCTAGTATAGTTTCAAAAACTTGCTCGTTTTTGAACGCGTTTTAATTTCAGGCATGGATAATTGTTTTCCCAGATCCTCAAGAAAATTTCGCCGACTGTGCTATAACTTGTGTGTTGTAGGGTTGTTTTCGAAATAAATTATATAAGCTGCTAGGGCAGCTACGTCTAACATATTGAAAAACATTGCTTGTGGCCAACAAAGTGTCTTTCTTTTTGTTGAATAATGAGTAACCATTTTGTTCATATTGTCAACACCTCCTTTAGTTGCATTGTAATACATAATAACTTCCGGTTTTTGTTTAGGTCCAGTGATGTTTACATTGTTGATAGTAAAATAACAATGCGTTCCTTCTTTGGAACATAAGAGCAAATGGTAACTTTACCATCTTCGCTGAATCCGAATATAGACGACTCTTCCTCTTTATCTTTACTCTTCTTCATCTCCTGTGGGATGTAGGGATTATTTTGCTTTAGTGTTCCAGCAATTGAAAGGTTCCAACTGAGCAACAGACGAGCCAATGGTAATGCTGTGAAAAAGTTGTCCATGGTGACATTTCTTCCAGATCCTTTGAACTGGTAGCACAAGTCCCTCACAACTCGCTGTCCCTGATCCTTTTCTGGACTGTTTTGTCCTTTACCAGTATATATTTGTCCAGTAATTGGATATGAAAAAAATTCAAAAATACAAAAATTCCTACAATTAGCTGCATTATAGGCATTCTTCAGGATAATGGGTAATTACATAGTCAAATATCAATTTGGAAATGCATTTTATAAAGTAACTTAGAGTAAATATGAATGCTAAATACATATGTAAACACAACTTTGCAAAAAAATCAAGCAAATACTGCTTTTCCCATTTAAAACCTATGTAGGTACCCGGGTACCCTTACTGTGCACAATAGGTATAAAAGTCGACTGTGCACATGAGGGTTCAAAAAGCCATTTCTGGATTGTTGTATACTAGATGTTACTAAATACTCTTATAACAAACCACTAACCATACATTACACTCCATCTCTTCTATTTTGATTTTGGTTAAAAAAAAAGTAATACATTAAAAAGATCAATATTATGTTAAATTTTGATATAAATTGACTATCTATAAAATAACAGTTTTCATTATTGAAAAAGTAATATTCACATTTTGCTCTCAACTACAAGAAGTCTCTTCAGTAAAACTAAAAAGACAAAGTAGCTCAACATGCCAACCACAACAGAGGCAAAAACAATGTAGTTGATTGAAGGAAATCAATGGCAGTAACGTCACAGATTTTCTTTAAAATACTTAAGTCTTAAAAGGCATTTACATCGATAAATTAAATCATTAAAACTAACTTGCTTAGGCCTTTTCGAGATTCTGTCACAAACGGACAAATATACATGATCTTAAAGTACTATGGAAAAACTGGAATAGTCTCTTTAGACTTTAAAACCTGCTTATTTTAATCTCTGTAAAGGATCACTGCAAAGTTACATTCAATATGTTTACCATTGTTTTAATCTTGCTCCTATATTGGATACTTGCTAAAAGACATCTTTTATCAACACTTAGTGGAAAAGTGTTTAAATTGTAATTAATTTAAAGAAAAGTACACTGTACTAACTAAAAATTACTTTTACCGTTTAGCCAGTGTTTTATTATGTAGAGTTCCTAAATGAAAACTTCAACTGTGTTATTTTAGAGTTAGGACACGGATGTCAAAATCTATCTCTTTCTAGGCCAAAACTAAGCTGTCTGAAACAGAGATACTTTTTTCTCTCTTTTTACTTTAGTGACAACATTCAGCAACGGTTAGGTATAAATTTTAAGTTATGCTGTCATGTTTATTTTTTTAATGGGCACATTATCATTTATTTATTGTTTGTAGAGAAATTTTAAAACTACTATAGTATATACATCAATTTTACAACAGTTTTTAATAAAGTATTAATTGTACCAAATTTCAGATTTATATAAATGTCATACTGACAGTTTAATTTATTAAAACAATTTTCATGATTGCCAACCTTCTGATAAATATCTTCAAAATATGAAATGTCACTAGGAAAATTTGACAAGCGTGACTTAACTCTAAATAACACACAGCTCAGTTCATATTTAGGAACCCTATTATTATGTTGTATAATAATAAATACAAATTAACAATAGTTAATATTAGTTATTTGTGAAATATTTATAGAAAAAAGCTAATGCTAATTCAAAGAATAACAAAACTGCATTAAAAACTTGAACCTTTTTTTGTCCTTGAATCAGCAAGAGGTCTCTGATAGGAGGACTGTCATAAAGTCACTAGATATATAAAGTACCGTAATTCAATGTGTTAGACAGAGAAGTACTTTTTAGGGCTCAATATGGTGAAATGGCAGTAAAATTATTGTCAACTATCACTTTGCACCTCAGGTTTGCCATTTTTACTAAGATTTTGTTTGATTTACAAGTGTAATTTAGAGTGTAGGTATTTAAAATAGTTTGATAAAAGTTATTATGTTATTTGAGGTTAGGTTAATATTTTTAGGTTATTCAGGGTTTAGTTCAGTACCTGATGACACTTGGAAGATACTCGAAGTTAAGTTGACACTTATTATTATTCCAGTCCAAAGGATCCTCTGTACCTATCGTTGTCGTAGTTCTACGCACCAAACTGATGCCTTAGAACTGAATCTACCTGTATCTTTTTTATTGTAAAATTAATTCAACACCTGTAATTAGTTATTACATAGTTATTATTGTTATAAATTATTAGATAAAATTAATGTTTCATTTTTTAATTTATCTATTTCTTTTTTACTGTTAACAATGAAAAACATTCCTTTTTCAAAACATGAAAAATAAAACATATTTTGAGTTTGGCATGGACACAATATGTCGACAAATATATAACTTTATATATCTAGTAACTTTAGACTGTCAAAATAAACTTTTTTTTTTTGGCTGATTGAAACGGCCATATAAACCCTAGTGAGTTCATTAATGCAGATGCCCTTGTTTATATCACAGCCTGCTAGATTCATATAAGCTTCTCTGATATAAGGCCGTGTAAATTCCAGTTTTTTCATTGTTAAAATTAGGATACAAAAATTACAGATTCGTACATTAAGTGGTGCCCAATAACGATAATTTTGCAATGAAGATGGTTTGTATTCAGACTGCAGTCAATATTTTAAGTTATACATCATATTAACAATTGTCATTTCTTATTGTGTAATATTAGTTTATTGGAATTTGTACATATTTGGATAGAACGTACATAAATATGACAAAAATATATTGCAGTAGGAATTAGGAAAGCAAAATATTCTACATATAAGAAAATTATACTGAGTACGTACTATTTACTAAAGGTAATGACTTATTTTTAGACTAGAAACATCTTAATACACTACATGATAGCCACAGCCCACAGCATAAGCACAGTTTAATATTTCGCAAATTGAGATTTGTAGCTCTTGAATTACTTCAGCATGTAATGTAGACACCTAATATTAATGCACGATTTATAAACTGCAGCTATGATTAGAATTAAATGAAACATTGAAAGAAGAAATCTCACTACTAAAAATAAATATTTTTGACATAAGATCTGATGAAATCTACTTGAATCTAAGACCAATCGTTTTAGTAAAAAAAGTTGACGGAATTTGTTTCATTAGAAATTAGCTTTACCTATATACAGATTATACGAAAACCAGTCTAAACATACAAAAATTAATGAGTGCAACAAGGAAGACAAACAATATGGGTAGCACAACAAAGATAGAATGCAATTATGGCTAGGTAAATTTCGAAACTAAAGACCTCTCTCCAATAACAAGCAAGCAAGCAAAAACATCTGTCATAAATATTTTATCTGTTATTAAAAGCATAAAGTGAGGTTAAATTGCTGATTGTTTAATTCCTGTATTCAAAGTGTGCAGTTTAAAACCACGATATGCTATTCAATTTTGGATTTCCACCATAAATCGTACTAATAATTTAAATATTTTTTTCCTGCGTATACGACATTTTGAACTTTCTAATATTCTAATGACAAATTGTAATAAAATTGATTTTTATGAAGAAAACCATTTTATCTACGACTATTGAATAATACATGTATTACATCTACAAATTTTGGCAAGTAATGGCACTGATTACTGTAGTCAGTTGAGTAATAATGACAATGCGAGGGAATAATATTACTCAATTGTGCTGTCAAATCCAAATTGAACCAATCAGAAAATAGAAATACTAGCTACTTTTATTTTTTTAACTTTGGTACAACTGGTGGTTACCATAGTGATGACAGTGCTTTTTTATATAACATTGTAAATGTTCTTCTAAATAGTAGTTATTTGGCTTCAATTGAATTAATCCGTTTAAAAATATGTCTAATAAAGACGAGCTGTCTTGTACACCACCTGAAATAGTGAAATTAGTGGTAAAAGCAACAGAAGATTTGCTCCCTAACAAATCAAAAGGTAAATATGACACCATATATAAGAGTTTTATGGATTGGCAATCTACACAGCAAACAACTTCATTTTCTGAAAATGTTGTCCTTGTATATTTTAATGAACTATCAAAAAAGTATGTCGTCATCATTATGGGCTTATTATTCAATGCTAAAAAGCACGTTGAATATATGCCACAACATTCACCTAGAAAATTACATGAAGTTACAGGCGTTTTTAAAGCGCCATTCTGAGGGGCATCGACCAAAGAAAGCTAAAACTTTCAAACCAGAGGAAGTAAATAAATTTATTAATGAAGCATCTAATTATAGACGAGTTTCTAAACTTAACTTTTTGTAAAGGTGGCGTTAATTATGGGACTAATTGCCGTTCTAATGAGCTATATAATATGAAAATTGAAGATATCCAAGATTACAATGGAGCTCTTATAGTAAATATACCTTTTACAAAAACAAAATCTCCTAGATCATTTACTGTATCAGGTGAATTTTACGAAATTTGTAAGAAATATATAAATATTCGTCCAGCTCATGCTAAATCCAATTCTTTTTTTCTGAATTACCAGAATGGTAAATGTACTATTCAAAAGATAGGCATTAATAAATTAACTTCTGTGGGGAAGCAGATTGCTATGTTTCTGAAACTAGAAAATCCTCAGTTGTATACAGGCCACTGTCTTCGAAGATCCTCTGCAACCATTTGTGTAAGCGGAGGCGTCCATATTACAGCTGTAAAAAAGATTGGAGGATGGAAATCCACTGCAATTGCTGAAGGTTACGTAGATGACAATATTAGCAATAAGCTAGAGAGAGGAAACAAGATTTTAAAAACAATCAACAAAAATGATAAACCTTGCACTCTTACTAGCTCTAGTATCAATAATTGTAGTACAACTACCACTATCACAGAAAATTGTGATATGAGTATTACTGATAATGCAACTCCAACTATAAATATTCATAATTGTAATAACGTTGTTATTAATTGTTATAGTAATAAAAATTAGGTCTAACAATAATTGTTAATTTTTGCAATAAAAGTTATCAAATATTTTATTATTAATTTATTTTCATTAATGCTACTTAAAATTCCTATGTAATTAATCGTGAAGTAGTTAATTCTTTTGTTTCCTTTAAGATGATTGTTGCAGTTAATAAAGTTTGTAGAAACTTATTTCTGTCTGATATTTAAATTACATCCAAAAGTATGAATGAGTTATTTAACTAGTCGTAGATAAAGTATAGTATTCTACTCGCATGTAATAGCTATTACCCACTCGGATGATTTACGGCACTCGCCTAGCGGCTCGTGCCGCAAACTTCAACCTCGTGAGTAATAGCTATCATTACAAGCTCGTTGAATAATATACTATTATTTAGTAACATACTATTACATATATCGACATAATTATTTTAACCTCACTTTATGCTTTTAATGACAGATAAAATATTTGTGACATAATGTTTGTTTGCTTGCTTGTTATTAGTAGAAATCTACGTAGCCATGATTGCATTATATCTTTGTTCTGCTACCCATATTGTTTATGTCTTCCTTGTTGCACGCATTATTTTTATATGTTTAGATTGGTTTTTGGATAATCTGTATAGAATTTTTAACATCGCTATGATATAAACCAAAAGTGATGTTCAGAGAAAGTATTTAGAAATGTTAACGAGTTAAGGTACATAAATATGTTTAAAGTATACCTTTGCCTATCTTGTACTTGTAATATTATGTTGAAATCTTCACTACAAAGCTTACCTTTATTACATGTAAGTTTCATCTTTCAAATTGGCAGGTCTCCTCACAGAACCTCCAAATTTAGTTTTGTACTAGATGAAGACTGAAGGTACCTTAGTACATCTAGTTGAGAGTGTTGGGCTTTCAACAGTAAAGTTTACAGTAGGTTTTTTTCTAAGGACTCTAATTCATCTTGTAATTGTGCTATTTGATAAGCTATTTTTCTAGATGGTACCACTTGAGGTTCATAATTGTCTTTTAATTGATCTGCACCGGTAGGAATTGTAACATTCTGATGAGTGATCTTGCTCCATGAAACTGTGCTTAATAATTCTTGCATTTACACCTTATGTCTAAATCTAACGCGGTAATTGCTATTAGCGAATGCCCGATTTACAATGTTAATTTCCTATACTAGAAAATCACTTACATCTTGGAAACTATTTAACACAGAATGCTAAAGTGGGGGTGTTTTGAACAGTATTCAATCAGGTCTACAACTTTGCCACAGTGATTTTTCCTCTAAAATAATTAGGGGAGTCAATATTTGAGAAATTATGCTTTTACATGCTATTCCCCTATAAATAGTTACAAAACCTATAATACACACTGTATAAGTTTTCTACATCCAAATTATTGTTACTTGTTTCAATACACCCATATATTTATCAAGAGTATTCTTAGGAAAAAATAAATATTTACAAAAAAATTTAAACAACGAATTTGTCTTAAAATAATTAAATAAATCAGAGAGTCGACTTAAACAATTAAGTATATTCTTTGTTTCAACTTACTCCTTCATAGTTCAACTCTGAATACTCTTTTCCAATGGAATGTAAATCTTGACCTTGCACCATCTTTTATTGTACTGTATTGAACATCTGTTCCACACTGTACAATAAAAATAATATTTTTAGTAATACTGATATTAGATATTGTTTAGATTAATAGATTAGGAGCATGACATAATTAAGTGATTTTATTATGAGTGGACCCTTAAGAACAACAATGTAGTCTAGAGAAGTAGCTATTGAAAGTCTATGATAAAACTCGGTTTGTTTACATGATCATTTCAATGTCAAATAAAATAACTAAAATATTACTTAATTATATACCTACTGTCCAATAAAAGAATAACATTGGGATTGTAAATCCAATTAAAACATTTTATAAATATCATGTAAACAAGATAACACTATTGGTGATAACTGATAAGCTTGTATAAATCCACTTATTCTTTGAACACTGTACTTAACAACAAAAAATTATATAATCAAAAAACAAATTATAATATAATTTGTTTTTTGTCAATATAAATTGAATATTATTCAATTGATAATCCTTACAAACACATAAAAAACAATAGTTAAGTTATAAACTTATTTATTAAAGTCATGAATGCAAGTTATTTAAATACCTTACAAAACAAAATCTACAGTACCAGAAAATAAATAATTACAGCTACAAGAACTACAACAATAGCAACCATAACTAACAAATATTTCCTCAGCAAGGATTGTTCCTCTAACTGGTTATAATTTCTACGCTCTTTGGCCCGTTTTTTTCCTTGAAATCTCTTTTCATATTTCTCCAGTTCCTTCAAATTTTTCAATTCTTCTTCCTTCTTCCTCTGTTCATTTTCTAAATCTTTCACCCTCTTTTCTTCTTGCAATTTTTCTGAACAAACTTCATCACAAGCTACTGAAGCTTTATTTGATCTTACAGTTTCGCACGAAAACTCTTTTTTAATTCGTTTGCAATTACAACCGACTTTCACTTTCTTCTTGCATAATTCTGGATTTGGACATTCACCTGCGTGGCAGTTTGCACGACACCTATGACCACATTCATACTGAAACATTAAAAAAGTGTAAAAAATTAGAGAGATTTAATAGTAGGACATATGTACGTTTTTAGGACACTGATTTCCACAACTTTGCATGTCTTCTTTATTATCAGAGGCTGTCCAGTCACTGCATCGAACATAAGGCTGATTAAGACCACAATGACATCTAATTCGTAACATTTGTTTGCATGGAGGACACTCTCCAGGATGACATGGTTTCAGACAACTATGTTGGCAGCCTTCTGGTCTGGTTTTTGTACAACCATTATGACATTTTTGACAATTTGCTCCAGCCTTTTGCTCATCACGTGCTTCTTCAACTGCATGACACATAATTGTACAATTATGATTTCCACATAATAACAACCGTCCACAAGGTCTGCCACAGCTTGCAACTTTCGCTGAATTACAAGGCCACTGAGCTATTTCATGGTTTCCTAAATAATATCAGATTTAGCTGGAAGGCTATTTAATACAAACAAAGAAAAATACCTAAGCATGGAATGGGTACAGGCACCATGCAAGGAGGGCACGGTAAAGCTTTCAATTCAAGCTGAGGTTCAGTTTGTTCCCAAGGCATCGTTGGCTTTTGACCTTCAATTTTAACAAGAACTGCCGAATGGCATGGATGAGGACATTCATGAGGGCACTTTGATCTTTCTTTATTGCATTTCTGTTTACATGGAGGGCAGTCGCCAAAATGGCAGCGATGATTTTCCCTTTTTTCGTGGTGGCAATCAGGAGATATCCTGAAATTTCAATTCAGCTCATTAGACTCTTATAAAGTCTTTCGTGGTACTTCATTTACTGCACTTACTTGCATAATCTGCTGCATTTTGGAGGTCTCGTCTTATTCTTCCTACCACAAGGCACTGTGATTGTAGTTTCACCACATCGACAAGAAACTGTTTCTGTTAAGCTGCAAGGATAACATGGACCTCTGTGACAAATGGAACTGCATTTATGATTTCCACAGCTTAATGTACGGCTACATGGTTTTTCACAAGGCGGACAATTTCCATCACAACACTTAAAAATTTGATAAGTGTTTAAAAAGATTGTAGGAATTTTTTTCAGTAAGTTACCTTTCGATTGCAAGGGTGTTTATTGCAATCTTTCATTTGTTTGCATTTAGTGTCGCACAAGTAAGACTTTTGACATTGGACTTCCTTGGTGTGTAGGCCACAACGGCATGATTTTGTCACAATTTCCAAACACTTGAAAACAATTGTATATTAATTGATAATTTTTTAAAAACTAATTTAATTTTTTAGTTTGGAAATTTTAATGTGTTAGTGCGCAAATTTAGCTGTTGCGACTTAAAAGTTAAGCAATACTTACTGCTCCACATTTATCTTTATGACATCGCTGATGACAAATATGACTACCGCATTCTAACAATTTACCACAAGTATCACCGCAAGTAGGCGTATCTTCAGTGCATGGTAAATCATAAAAGGTTTTCCCACAGGGACATGCACGAGGCTTAGATAAAATGCACGTATCACACTTTCCTATATGACATACTTCCTCACAATTGTGGTGTCCACATTCTAAAGGCTTATTACAAACCTAATACATAATTTTATTAATTAATTAAGTCACTTTTAAGATTCACACAAATTACCTTATCACACTGCCAAACTGGACTAGCACAATCCCGTAACTTATTACTGCTTCCACAGATACATTTCTGTATGCTTTTCTTAGGACATGGTAAGCACTCGGCAGCATGACAAGGTTGAGCGCATTTGTGTTTTCTACACCCAAGCAGTTTATTACAGGGTGATCCGCAGGACCATTCTTTGTTGCTACATCTTTGGTGTCTGGGAAGTTGAGATCCACAATAGCATGTAACGTTGACAGTTTTGGGGCATGGTGGACAAGAACCTAGATGTATACATATGGAATTTGTTTAACCCTTTTTTATTAAATAGTCAGATGTACACTCATCACGGAAAAAATCAGGACAGCAGTAGTGGAGAATTTAAAAAATCTTGGGTTGTGAATGGGATTTTAGATAAAATGTTGGTAGTGATTTATGGCTTACAGTAATCCTTTTGAAAAGTACCAACACTTTATCTAAAATCCCATTCATAACCAAAAATTTTTAAAATTGTCCGCTACTATGTACGTATATGAATGTACAACAAAAAATTCAAATTTAATATACAAAAAGAATCAACAATTTGTCAGAATTTTAACTATGTATTTCTATTTGATCCCGCTTTGTTAACTGCCACAGTACTCAACTTACCGAATCATTGGCGGTTACTATGACAACCAAATAGCAAAACTGTTATGATTCATATCGTGTTTAGCTGCTGTTATGAAAAAAAATTTATGAGAAAAATCTATGATTGAGCAAAGTTGTCTAGGAGGCCTTGAAATTTATTTAAAGAAAAATTGTGTTGGCAGCACTAGCACTGTTTATTGCTTTCAATAGAAATTTCACACTTAAATTTAATTTAAAACAAAACATGTTTCAGCTTTTCCCTGCTTCAGAAACAATTTCGATACTGAATATTTTGTGTTTCATATCAAGTTAAAATTCTAGAAAAAGCTCTGTTCTTACTGAAATGTCAGGGTAGGCTGTTGGTGCTTTTAAAGGTAACTCCAAACTGTCAGATATTAAGTATTGAAAAGAAAATGATAATCAGCAATCATAAAGTTTTTTAAATTATAAATATCAAGGCCTCCTAGATGACTATTTTGTTATAGAAACAACCACGACCTTCTAGATTTTGTGAGACGAAATCTCTTATCCTGCCTGGGCAAATTTACGATTTCCCATATAATCTTTGTTTCTGAGAAAGCGCAAATCGTCACCGTTTTGCGCTAGCTGTCACGCCAACGTTTATTTGACACTTGATACAAAACGGTTAGATATGACTTGCTACAGAAATGTCAAGCATTGCATATTTACGTAAATATTTTGTGAATTAATTAAAATAAATTTGTAATAAATGATTTTTATGGTAAAAGAAACTTTGAAACCATTTTTCTCACAAGGTAAAATTTGAAGAAAATTCATTAAATTAATGATATTGCAGGATCTGTACTATTACACATTGCAATGTTGCAATTATACACAAAAATATAAAATAAAACACATCATGTTTCAATAATGTGAGTCTTCACAACTATAAGTTTTAAAAATTCCTTTAATGGACGACTATGCTCTCAATTTCATAGTGATATGTGTGGCATATCACTATGAAATTGTGAGCATAGTCATCCATTAAAAGGAATTTTTAAAATTTTTATAGTTGCAATTATACTTTTTTCTGCTAGTACTTGCCATTACAAAAGTGAACGAAAAAAAACAGCAAGAAAACTAAGAAAATTTAAACAAATAACAGGGAAATAACATAACTATAGTAAAAAATAAAGGAAACTGCCTTACAGTTCAGTCAAATTAAAACAAATAGCGGAAAGTTGAGATAAGTCCTTGGATTTTATTATAGATTATAGACCTCTTGTGGGTTGTTAAATAGCCCCTTAAAAGTCATCAGCTGTAGGTGGTGAGCTCGAAGAGATAATGAGGGTAAACCACGCCCCTAACAATTTTTGTCGTTTTTCTCGGAAACTATTAGGTTGCCATTATTACTTGCCAATACGAAATCTTCATCCAACTGGCGCCAAGAATAACGATAATATCACCAAATGCCAAAGAGATGCTGAGGTAAAGGATGACTGGACCACTATTGCGTCCGGCTACCAACGAATTTTTCTTAACTACTTTATGACAAATATTGAGACCACAAAAGTTACATCCTAAAGTTCCTTGAGCAAATTTACTAGAGCAAATGGCTGATCCATATATTACACATCTTCTTTCTTCAATAACACAAAACCAAGGCGAGGCACCAAAAAACATTTGGATATTCTTGGTAGGGAATTAAATAAACTTTATTTTACCTAACCTCCTCAATCTCGATAAACCTAACAGTTTCTGAGAAAATCGACAAAAACCGGTTCACCACCTATAGATGATGACTTTTAGGGGGTTATTTAACAACCCACTCAGAAATTCTATGCAAAAATCCAAGGACTTACCTCAACTTTCTGTTATTAAGTTGCCTATAGAATGATTTTATTTGTTTGTTATGTTTGTATACACAGTATAAGATAATGACTATGGAAGTGCAAGCTCATTTATTAATTCATAAAGGTCTGTTTTTTACAAACTTTAAAGTTTAGGTAAGTTTGGTGAGATGTTAGGTTAGGTTAAGATAGAAGTTAGTTAAGACTAGGTAGGGTTAGAGGTTAAGCTAAGTCTGGAGAAAGGTTATGTTAGGTGGAATACATTAAAGACTCCTTCAATATATTTTCATTAAGAAAGCTCACATATACTTAACTTGGAAGTTTTTGCATGTAACTTCCTAACATGATACATTATGATACAAGTATATGTTAACCCATTATTCATTTTTTTAAAAATTTTTAAGATAATTAGTCCACAAATGGTGAATGGTTCACCTAAATCAAGCAACCCTATAATGAAAGGCAAAAGGAATAACCCCGGTTTGGTGAGAGACAAGGAGACTTAACGAAAGCTAACACCCCTATGATGAGATGGACGGGAATTCACTGAAATCAAGTACCCGATTGGTCAGAGGCAAGGGGGCTCACGGAAATCTAGCACCCTGGATTGGTGACAAAAACTGACTCAACAAAAACAAGCACTCTGATGAAGAGAGGCAAGGGAACTCATTGACATCATGCTACCAGATGGTGAGAGGCAAGGGGACTCATTGAAATCAAGCACCCCAGTTCATTTTGGTGATTACAGCGCAATCTATCACGAATAAAAAGAAATGTCTTGGACAAGAGTGACTTTGTTTTTGTTCAGACTAATTTCTATGGAAGTTAGCACAGCAACTGGTCTAGATTGCAAAATAATAAATGTAATTACAAAACCAAAATGTATGATTTATCGTAAATTAGTCGTAAAACTAGAAATTTGTTGAGCTTTATTTATTAAATAATTGATAGCTAAGCTAACTTCCAATTGAGAATGGTAGAGCAACCTGTCTAAATTGCTTGAAATATAGTATATTACGACACAAGACTGATAAGTGCTTTATAACAGATCAAGAAAAAGTTTGAAAAAAGTGACCCGAAGGATTGAGTTTTTCCAATTTTCAATATCTGTTGTAAGCACTTAACTATGAGTATCTTATGATATTTTCTGCGCTAATGACACTATTTAAAATTAATAAAAATGTATTTATAATGATTTTTTTTTAATTTGACGTTGACTGTGAAACATTCATTGAGGGCATACCGTAAACTATACTAATCTTACTTTTGTTATTTTGTAATGTCAAGTTCTAAGCGTTATCTGTAACCAAATTACAAAGGTAAGGTTAGGTATGTCTTGCGGTATGTTCACAATGAATGCTATTTTAGTCATTTTATACTCATTTATTTTCATAACAGCACCCAGACACGTTATGAATTATAACAGTTCTGTTATAAGCAACCGACAACGATTCAGTAACATCAATTTACTGTGGCAAATAATAAATCGGGAAACACATAAAAACAGGTTGGTAGGGCAAAAATGAACGTAATTGAAAAAAGTATAGTGCATAATATATCGTAAATTAGCAGTAAACAAAAAAGTAAAAAAATAGTGCAGAAAGGATTTCATTATGTATATATTATTATTACGATAGTTATTAATAATACACTGCTACTGGAATTATACGTAACAACTATAAAGGTATAATAGAAAATTGTTGAACTGAATAAGATCTAAAATTAGTTCAAACTTATTTATTGCATAAATCCATTGTGTGCCTCATACAAGCACAAAAATTTTTTTGTCTTTAGCTTCTCCACACGCCCGGCAGACTTTTTTTTAATTCCTACTAGGCCACCTCGTTACTGGTAAATCTGGTGATCTGAAGGATATAGTACAACTAAATATTTATAGTCTAAGAGCCAGCAACAAAAATAATTACATCATTCCATTAAGAAAATTCTTGATGCCATTGTACTGTCTTAGTACACAAGTATGTGGCAGAACTTCCAATTAAAGTTTACCTATGTTAAGACAGTACAATGGCATCAAAAATTTTCTTAATGAAATGACTTAACTATTTTTGTCGCTGGCTCTCCGTCTATTAGTTTTGAATGAAAATAAAAATAAAATGATCAATTAAAAGCAACATGTTTATCAATCTTATCTGCCTTTGATAATGACATTTTTAATGTTGAAACAATTGTCAGGTTGAGAATTTGATAAAACTTGTGAAACTTAATAAATCTTTTCATTTTTATTATATTTCATGATTATGGAGTTCCACAAAGTAAGGCTGGAGACAGTAAAATATTTAGTTTGTTCATTAAGATATTAAATGAATTAAACCTTTTCCGCTGTATTAGTTGGTATTACGCTGGTATTCACAAACTTAGATTTGATAATTTCCAGTGCATAAATGTATTCATAAGGTTTAAAAGGATTCACAGATAGCCTGGCAGGCAATCAAATAATTTTTTTTTGAAATTGCGTATTTACAATCTACTCAGATTTTACAAGAGTAAAATTGAAAACAATTTCGCTACTGTATTATGAAGACATTGAAATGAAGTTGAAAAACTTAAGAAATTGTGCTTATAATAATAAAACCAAGTTGTGACCATTTGCTTGTCCGGTTCTTTAGAAAATGGTGCAGAGTTACCCTATACCTTACACTGAAAATGCTTAAATTAATGACAATGATATACTAAAAGTCTAACATTTGTGGTATATAAACCATAAATATGAACCGTAATCGTAATTTGCTATACCCCTCAGATCACCAGACCTACCAGTAACAAGGTCAGCGAGTAGGAATTAAAAATAAATGTCTGATTGAAGACTTGACATTGAAATTTTTCAAGAGTATGAAATGACTGTGCTCAAGGAGTACACATTAGAAGTAGCTCCACATACTTACCAGGATGGCAAAGTAATACACAACCATGACCACAAAATGGTTTTAAATTCTTTCCGCACGTTTCCCCACAAGAATGTGGAATCAAAAAAGGCTGGAATTTTGGATTAGCAGTCTTTTTACAGAAACACTCGTACTTTGTTGGAATATCTGAAGGGCCATATTCATGCCTACATTTAGGACAGCCCCATTTAATTTTAACATTATTACGAATCAAAAGTGGATCTTCTAAAGCTTGTTTTTGGTGTGTGATTGTATCTTTAGACCACCGTTGAATGCATGTTAAATGGAAGACACAGTAACATTCTGAACAGTTCCATATCTAAAATATTTATAAAATTTCATACAATGAATTTAAATGCTTAGTCTTTACTTACGGAATCAGTTCTTTTAACAGATGAAATGCAAATAAGGCATGTTGTAGCTCCGGATAAAAAAGTATCTTCTAAAAATACGTGAGTTCTATTTAAATTATTTTCGTTGCCACCAGTCTGAGTGTAACTTTTTAAAATTGATCCTATAATAAATCATAATGTTTTTGAAAGTGTTAAAATATTGGTTTCAATTTGCTACGAACCTATAATATTATTTGCTTCCAATTCTTCTTCCTCAGATGAAGAATCATATTCCTTAACGTACTTTTGTACAGCTGCTTGTAGTTTCTTTTGGGCTTCTTTGAATTTAAGTTCAGAGCTGTTTAAATTATTTGGTGAATTGTTTTGGGGTTTCTTGGCTTGGTGTTGCTGGTTTTTGTGCCACGGGTTTGCCGAATTTCTAGAATTCCTGCTGTTATTCATTTTTAAATACAAACAGGGCACTCCTTTCACGGCATTTTTCAAACATCAAACGTATGCTTTCACATCAAACGTCATACACTCCAATTCATATTTCTGGTTCCTTTTTCCTTGTAGAAAATTTCCTTCCAAATCATCTGACTTGTGTCAAATTGATAAAATAGGCAATGTTGCCGGTTGCTTCTAACCTTTTAACTAATTTTTTATTTCGGAATTATTTTATTACTGAATCAAGAATAAATTTTAATGAGTGTTTTGGTTAAATTAAAATAGTTTTTACATATAATGAGACGATTAATATTGAATCAGTGGCGTAGATAATGTATAGTCTTTCCCAATTTAAGGCTGACGTCTTATACTGAAGGAAGAAAGAACTAGAAAGAAACAGGCAAGATAAAGAAGGAAATAATAATTTTGATTGATTATTTATCTTAAGAGCG